>JAMXBB010000003.1:49285967-49547208 GCA_024138015.1 Lumnitzera littorea | reverse complement strand
TATATGGAAAGAGTATGTATTATGTATTTTTTTTAAGAATACATATAATTAGTATTATGTATTTCATTAAATAAACTATAGTATATATATATATATATTAGTACCATAAGCTATATATATAAATGTATCCATGTAAAATTATTTTATGTATATATACATATGTAATCGTATAATATAAATATAGTAGTATGTTTCTATGAATAATAATATATGATATATATATATATGTATAATATATAGTATACATAGTTTATAACAAATACTACTATGTAAATATATACATATCGAGTATATAATATAAGACTAGGTATTTGTAAATCATTTATATTTAAGTATTCGGAAATTATATAAGTATATTATTATGTATAAATACAAATACATAAATACATGAATAGGTATATAGGAGTATGTTTATTTTCAATAAATACATATACATATATAATAGATCTAATGTATAATATATGTACCGAATATGTATTAGCATATATAATATATTTATAAATCCGTAAATATGTAAGGTGTATATGTATATATATATATATGTATGATATCGTAATTAAGGATTTTTTTCAATAAAATAAATTATAAAATATATATTATAAGTATATACATATGGGTATAATCGTGAGATACATAAAAGAAATAATAAATAAAAAAATGAGAAATAATAAAAATAATAAAGGTAATAATAATAATAATCATCATCATAAAGTTAAAAATCTCAAAAATAGGAAAATATACTCAAAATAATAAAAATATCAAGTATATGATTTAAATAATTATTAAATCATAAATATGTTACGAAAAAGAAAAAATCAATATTTTATAATTTTTAAACTTAAATAATAATTTTTGTGATATTTTTATATGACAATTTACATTACGAGTCACAATATCTAAAACGGATCTCGTTATAAGAAAATATACTCGAAAACGATCAAAATGGACTATAATTTCATAACGATCCGAGCTAAAACGAAAAAGTTCCAAAATATATAAAGAAAATCTCGTAACTTACAAATGTGAGAAAATAGTTACTATTAATCCTATTGAGTATGATAAACCCTATAAATATAAGACTTAAGGTATATTGGAGAACTAGATAATCTACAATAGACTTTTAGTTAACTAAGGAGTCTGACTTTACAGAATACTTATAAGTGTTACTATATTTTCAGTGTTCAATATCGAGTTCTGAAAACCCCAAAGGTTTGGAGAATGAGCAATAATCCAAGTGAGGGAGTTCTAATGACCTACTACTTGTTTATGCGTGTTACTTGTATGATGTTTTACTGCTTGTTGTTGCTTATATGTTTAAATGACTGTTATACTTATATGCCATCATCTGTGTGATCACTTTTTTTTAAAATTGATAAATATAAATATCTGACCTAAATAACTGGTTCTATTCGTCCTATGTCTATGATCTAGTAAATGTATGGATGGAGAGTGCTAGCTTTGCAAAATGTTGAAAAGGGTATTTTTGGAAAAAGCTTTCCTAATCTTAAACATATTTTGTATGAATTTGATAAGAGTCGTAGTGCCAAAAATGGTATTTTATCATTAAGGCAAAGCTAGCATGGGTTCTCCACTTGATAGCGAGAGAACTCGCTTTATTGTGCCTGTAAGGCCTTGGTTAATTTTGGCTTGTGAGATGGACTTGCAAGTTATGCCCGAAGGGCCTTGGAGGGTGGATAGTCCTAGAATGGAATCCCCCTATTTGAATTGAAATTTTCTTTCTCAACTAGGGTAATAGTCGAGTGAAGCCTAGGGGGTGAGGCCCCTAAGTAGCCTCATGCGGGTAAGCTGAGGTACCTTATGTAGGTAAGTACAGAGGATAATCGAAGTGTAGACGACTTAATTCTACACCTTCCATGGTTCCGGACTCCTATAGATTTGTTGCTTGCATTCATTGTGCCTGCATTCATTTTATATGTAGATAGCTTGCTGGCATGTGTGATAATAATGTGTGATAACTTGCTTGAACGGTGATGGTGAGGAATGAACTCATTAAGCTATTATATGCTCACTCCCTTATAGTTTCTCTTACAGGTTTACTTACATTGGGATTGGGATAAGTCTCGAGTGTCGAGTATGGGATGAAGATATGTATCTTAGTATTAGGAATAGCTGAGTACCCTTTAGATGATACATAAACATCCTTGTTGATAATTTAATTTTCTTGTATTTCTTTTGTAATATTAGTATATCCTATCTTATTATTTGGTAGGAGATACCAATTCTTTACAGTTCTAAGGAACTGTAGGATATCGGACACCCATAGTTATTTATATTTGTATTTTACAGTAAATTATTTACTTAAGAATCAGTTACCTTAGTGATTAATCATTTAAAGTTTTATAATATCTAACTTGTAAGGCGATTTTCATATCATGGGTACACACATGTTATGGAAATTTTAGGCAATCTTACTAAGCCCCCTATAGAGTCATGATAAGTCTATTTTTTATTTGCCCAGTATGAGGATTGGTTTTGCCCCCTAGTTTCTTAAATCATGCTCTAGTATTTGACTTTGTGTTTTGGTTCGGTTCATGATTGAGCTTGGCTTGGTAAATAGATCAAAGGTTTTGGCTTCGCTTGGTTACTTTTAGGGGTTAGGATTGTGGTCAGGTCGGTTGCCTCAATGGGTTATAGTTCATGATTGAATTGGTTGCTTAGCCTAGTAGCTTGTGTGTGGGTAGGCCAGTTAGATGAACCTAAGGTTAATGTTTAGGTTGAATGCCTAGCTAAGCAGCCTATATTTGGTAGGTTACTTGAATGGGCTAAGGGGCTCATGTTTGACTTCCTTAATAGGTCCAGGGACCTCGCATGGTTTGGAAACCAAGTATTTAGGTTAGTTACTTAAGTAGGCTAGAGGCCTGAGCTTGTGTTGGCTCTTTAGGCCCGTAAGGATTTTTAGCTATTGGCAACTTTTCTTTGCATTTTTTATATATTTTTTCTTTTTCAATTTTTTTCTTTTTCAGAGAGAGAAAAGTAAAGTTTTATTTTTAGAAAATAATCTACAAATAAGGATGGTGATTGTTTGGGTTTCTATTTAGAAGTCTATGGATTTTATCTATATTTCCTTAAATGAGAACTAATAGTGGTTAGATAAATGTTTATTGAAAAACTATTTGGAAAGACGGGAAAGTTAAAGAATGAAGAATAATGAACTAAAGAGAGCTTTATTATTTTGAAAAAATATTAGAATACAAAAATAAAGGTAAAGAACCTAGCATTAATTCTGAAACTTTATTCTAGACTCTTTAGATCTGAATTGGAATAACCATACATTAAGTCTCGTATACAGGCCTTAAGGTCCTCCATCATCTCATAAGTATCCCTAATGATTTGTGCTAGAAGGGACCTTAAGGCCCAGTTATGAGCCATAGAACACTCAAGCTTTTCCTTCAAATAGGCAATTTCATCTCTCAACATTTGCTTACGAATCTTAGAGATGTCCAGTGGCCTATCATTCGCTTGATCATTTGCTTAGTTGTTTGCCATCCAAAATCTACACATTTTATGGACAAGAATCAATCATCAATGGAACAAAAGAAAAAAACATAGAAATATGTAGACGTTAGGGTCATTTGGGTTAATACATTACTCCTTAAGTTGCAACCTACTATAATTTTCAAACACTTGATTGCATTATGATCACCTCTAAACCAAGCTTTCAAGTTTTACAATTTATAAACTTATATCCAATCCTTAACTCGAATCAACAGGCAAGTGTACATATCGTTTTATAACACGAATGAGTATAAGGTCGCCCCTATTAGGAAAATGACTCAAACACTAGTACTTAATAATTTTTCCTATTATCAAGCAGTCAATTTCATCATGTGATCGATTATTAAGACTCTAATTGTTAACTAAACTACACTAATCTACAATGTAGAGTGATTAATACAATGATTGCAAGAACAATTACGAAAATATACTTAACATGTAGACTAGCTTCATCACTTAGTATAATCTTATCAAAATACTCTTTATCCTAATACTCTTTAATTGCAGGAAATTACAATATGTAAGTGTTCTTCTCAGAACTACTTGCTTCTAATCCTCATTGTATATATTGGAATCTCTTCCTAATTAACAGCCAACTAAGATTACATTAATGTCTTGTTAATGTATCAATTCCCCTATAGATGCAGCAACTTTCCTAATAATATCTTTATTACCAAGAGTAAGTTGTTCTAATGAAATAGATCTATTCAATAGAATTATCTTTTGACATATTCTATCGAAATCTGTCTTAAATCAATGTCATACACTACACCATACTTAGAATCATTAAATGTCATACAAAAATTAAGAAATGTCAAGAAATTACTTTTTCAAGCACTTGATTATACTAAAGATGTAGCAAGCCCTAATGGACTACTCATATATGATAAAACAACAACACAAATGAATAGGAAATATAATTACATGGAAATAAAGCATGGAATAAGTTAAAAGTAAGAACCCCTTTTTATTCCACTGAAGAAGTTTGATGAATACACATACAACAAATTTTGGTCTCTCTCTCCAGTGATTCCAGGAAAGTATAGTACACACTTAGGAAATGATATAACATACAAACGGAAAAAAATGTAAGATTTGTATAAGGATAGGTAAAATGGATCTGTTGTAGACAGGTGATGTATTGTTCTTGATGTCTAAAAAATTGATCTATGAAAATTGATGTCTTCTCCAAAAGTTACCATATCTTTTTAAATTCTCCCTGTAGAAAAAAAAAACTAAAATCTACCCTTTCACGGCACCACTTAACGTTTCCCATGTATTGGTTTGCATAAAAAGGATGAAACAAACATTTATGCCTCTTTCTATCACGCCCGTGACTCGAGGCATTATAGTCTTGAAAAGAATTATTCTTCACTAATCACGGCCATTATTGAGATCATGAACTCCTCATTGTATTATTAGATCTCATCCCACCCGTAACCATTATCGTGATCATCCTTCTGCTATTCAATCATGGTTGTGATTGATAGGGGGATTGACTAAACTTTCTTGATCACGACTGTGATTAAGGGCATGTCCAGGGCTGGATTCTATTATGATGCCCATGATTAATGCTACTCTACTTATATCTTCCCTTTTCATGATCGTGACTAACTTGAAAATTGTTATTCTTGTGTATACTTCATCCTTTTGCTTGTGATTTACTTGAAATCATTATTTTATTCAATTAAGTACCTAATCTAAAAAATTAAATCACATTTATGATCCATTTCTATGCCTAAACATTCTTTGAAAGTATAAAGTAATTTACACTTATCAAACTTCTCTACACTTAAGCTTTGATTGTCCTCAACCAAACACTCAAAACAATTAAATGCACATTTGACAAAATATCCATAGTGGCTAAACTCGTGCATACCCCATTGTGTTCTTAGAATACAAAGATAATATTCTAAGACTAATCAAAGTGAAATACGCTTGACCCTTACTATTTAACAAAAGCTTTCAAAGGTCCAAAGTCAACATAAAGTCAAATAGATCAATGATAATTGGTTATATTTCATCGACTTTCTAAAGTGTATAAGAAATCTTCAATTACTTCTTAAGAACACTAATCTAAAAGAAAAGTATATTGCATTCATCTTTCCCCTATATTTCTACTTCTTTTCATTGAATCTCTCTAAAATGACTTACACCTTGCATTCGCTTTTTTTTTCTTTGTTATTTCATTTTATTCATTCATTTTTTTTTCTTTTCTTTTTTTTTTTCATGAGAATACCAAAGATCAGTATCAAAGTTAGACTTCACTCTTCTAAGGAACTGAAGCCTGCCCTTACTAACTTGGCTATAAGGTCAAAGTTCAGTAGCGAAGTCAAACTTCACTCTTCTGAAGGACTGAAACCTGCCCTTACTAACTTGTTCCTTATAAATTCTTATTACAATGTTATAAAAACAAAAATTAGTAGTGGAGTTTGACTTTGCTCTTCTAAGTGACTGAAGCCTGCCCTTACCATTTCAATCCTTACACACTTGAATTTATTCTAATTTGAAGAGATTCTCAAGAAGTATCAACAAGTGAACTACTTCATTTGCCCTTTTCATTCAAGATTAAATGATCTTCTGAAAGTAATTAAAGAGTAGATATACTAAGAAAATTTAGAAGTATAACCAATTAGCTTTGAGCTAAATACTATGATTCAATTCTAACCCTTAAACTCATTCATTAATTAGCAAGCAAGTGTGATTCATTGAGATTCTATCCCATAAACTTGATCATGTAAACTAAGTTCACAAGAATTAAGTGAGGTATAAAATTAACTCACCAAATTGTTTGCTATTTTGTCAAATCCACAATCCATTAAATCAAGTCATACTTTAAAACAAACAAATTAAGTGGATAATTTTTAGTAAACATAATTTACCCCTCCCCACACTTAATGAGAGACATTGTCCTCAATGTTGGAAGGAAGTAAATAGAGAATAAGCATAAAATTTGAACAATGAGAAAGAGAAAAAAAATAAGAAACAACAAAAACTATCCTTCCCTGAAACATGAAGTTCTAGTAATTCATTTGATTTGTTATTGATCAAAGATTAAAACTTCCAACACTAGGACAACTTAAACAATGATAAATACCTAACCATCAAGACAAAACAACAAAAAAAAACAAAAGATGACAAGCTCATAATACAAGAGTCTCCATAACAATATACATCAGTAAAAGTAAGCTCTCAACGAACTAGTGATCCTAAACCAACAAAACACATTAAAAGAAAGCAAAGAAAACAAATGAAAATAATATGAAAAACAAACAAGAAAGAAACAAGTCAGTCATCATCAACTATTGTCTCCTCATCTGACCCGTCATTATCCTACTCAAAGAACTCCTCCTCACTTCCATCTTCAGCATCTTATCCAACTGGTGCTTGTTGAGCTTCTTTAGTGCCTTCTTCATCATCACTATCGGCTTCATCAGACTGGTCCTCATCATCACTAGAGTCCTCCTCTTCAGACACTTCGTCTCCTCCTTCTTCTTCTTCTTCATGGGGAGCTGGTAATGGTAGGGGAACCAAAAGTTAACCGGGACTAACTTCCTCCTGAGTTTGGGGACGAGATAAATAGGAACATATAGTCGCTCCCACTTTGGTGGCTATATTCTTCAAGAGCTTGATGATTCGCCTTTGAGTTTCCTTAATTTCAGCCACCTCAATTTCTAATCTCTTTAGATTATTGACTTTGAAGGTTCAAACTCAAGAGCTCTAGGGTCCTTGATATCCAAATCAAGATCTAAGACTCTTGCAATACTCCATTGATTAAAAGGGTTGCCACTATACAAAGGGAAAACAAGCTTTTCTTAGGAAATTTATCATCAATATCATCCTCATCCAATACTTCCAGATATGGATTATCCAACCTAGACAAATGGTCAATAGCCAAATTTTTGACCCCCTTCTTGTCCATTATTTCTAAATCAAATTCCTATAGCAATAGTATCCAACGAATCAATCGTAGTTTTGCATCAGATTTAGATAAAAGGTATCTTAAAGCTAAGTGATCAATGTAAACAATCACTTTTGAGAGAATCAAATAGGGCTAAAATTTGACAAAAGTAAATACGAACGCTAACAATGCTTTCTCAATGATGGTGTAATTAACTTAAGTTGGAGTAAGCATCTTGCCAGCATAATGTATCAATTGAAAGTGTTGGTCTTTTCTCTGCCCTAATACCGTTCCTACTGTTGAATCACTTGCATCACACATTAATTCAAATGGTATGATTGAATCAGGAACTACCACGATAGGAGCATTAGTCAACTTTTCCTTTAGAACGTTAAAAGCCTCTAGAAAATTAGCATTAAAATCAAATGGTACACCTTTCTCAAGGAGATTCATCAATGGCCTTGCTATCTTAGAGACGTCCTTAATGAATCACTGATAAAATCCAACATCTCCTAAAAAGCTCCTCAAAACCTTCATAAATGACAGAGGTGGTAACCTTGATATCACTTTCATCTTCACCTTGTCTACCCTAATGCCTTTGTTTGATATATTGTGTCCTAACACAATGCCTTGTTGTACCATAAAATGGTACTTTTCCCAGTTGAGAGCTAAGTTAGTCTCTTCGCACCTTCGTAGAACCCTTTTTGAATTTTTAATGCATCTATCAAATGTATTACCAAACACAAAAAATCATCCATGAAAACCTCCATCACATCTTTGACTAGATCTCCAAAAATAGCCATCATACATTGTTGAAGAGTGGCAGGTGCATTACATAGTCACAATGGCATTCTATGGTATGCAAAAGAACCATAGGGACAAGTAAAGGTTGTCTTCTCTTGATCTTTTGGAGCTATTGGAATCTAAAAATAACCAATCATACCATCTAGGAAACAGTAATATTCATGACCTACTAATCTCTCCAGCATTTGATCAATAAAAGGTAATAGGAAGTGGTCTTTCCTTGTGGCATTATTGAGTTTCCTGTAATCAATGCATACTCTCCAACCAGTTATAGTACGCATCGGTATCAACTCATTCTTTTCGTTTTCTACTACTATCATGCCACTCTTCTTTGGAACTACCTAAACCGGACTCACCCATGGACTATTTGATATTGGGTAGACGAGTCCAACATTCATAAGCTTCACTACCACTTTCTTAATGACTTCCTTCATGTTGGGATTCAACTTCCTTTGAGGTTACACTACCGATTTACATCCATCCTCCATCAAAATTTTATGTATACTGAGGGAGGGACTGATTCCCTGGACATTTGATATCTTCCAAGCAATTGCCCTCTTATGTTTTTTAAGAACAAATAAAAGTTTCTCTTTTTAGTAAGAATCTAGCTTTGATGATATGATAACCGGAAACTTAGAATCTTCAGATAGAAAAGCATATTCTAAATAAGTGGGCAATTGTTTCATTTCTAAGTTAAGGGGCTCCTCAATTGAAGGCTTTATATGAGTAATCAAACTCTTATCAATCTCTTCAATCCCAAAATTCTTCACTTGTGTGCTACATACCTCCAATTGAGTAATCACCTCTTTCACTTCTTCCATTTTATCTACCTCATTTTCTTTCTTCAAGCATGTCTCCAAAGGATCCTTACTCAAGATATCTTGCAAAAACTCAAAAACAGTAGAGTCAAATGAATCAATTACAAAGCATTTATCATTACTACTCATTGATTTTTGGAAGACATTAGGCATTTTGATCACCATTTCCTCGTTTCCAACCCAAAGGACTAGCTTTCCATCCTTAACATCAATCATAGCACCCGTAGTTGTCAAGAATGGTCTTCCTAATATCAGTAGGACCTCGATATCCTCATCCATATCTAGCATTACAAAATCTGTAAGGAAAATAAAGTGATGCACTTTAACTAAAACATCTTCCACAACTCCTCTTAAGAACCACATGGATCTGTCTGCTAACTAAATGCTCATTTGAGTACCTCTTGAACAAACTATAAGGCATCAAGTTGATGCTGGCTTCAAGATCTGCTAATGCCTGTTCTACTGGAAGGTCTCCTATCAAATAAGGGATAATAAAGCTAGCAGGATCCTTAAGTTTCTTAGGTAACTTGTTCATGAGAACTACAAAGCATCCTTAGGTTTCCTAGTATAACAGTAGAAATTTCCTCTAATTTCCTTTTATTAGAAAGAAGTTCCTTAAAAAATTTTGAATACTTAGGCATTTGGCCTAGAGCTTCCACTAAAAGAAGGTTGTTGTGCAACTGCTTAAAGAGTTCCAAAAACTTCTTATAATGCTCATCATCCTCATCTTTCCTTAGTTTAGAAGGGTATGGCAATTATGGCTTCTATTCTTTTAGCTTTATTGGTAAGACGTTCTCGTCTAGTGATCCATTATTCATTGGCTGATCCCCATTCATAGCCTCAACTTCTCTTCTACTGTCTTGGAGCCTCTTAGAAGTTCGTAACTCTATACTACTTGTAAGAGTCATAGCCTTAACGTGCTCCTTAGGGTTTGTCTTTGTATTGCCCGGTAGTGATCCAAGAGCTCTTTCGAATAACATCTTAAAAATCTGCCCTAACTATTTTTCTAAGTTATGTATTGAGGCTCCTTGGTTTCTTAAGGCTGTTACTGTAGCTTAGTGGCAGCTCTCAAAGTTCTTGATGTACTGAGCCAACATTTCCTCAATGGACTTTGGTTTACCTTGAGGAGGTGGCACTTGTCTTTGAAATCTAGGAGGAGGTATGTTAGGACCTTGATCAGTATTGTTGCCCCATTGGAAATTTAGATGATTTCTTTAACCCGAATTATAGGTGTTGTTGAAGGGATCATTGCTATGTCTGTCATGACCTTAAAGGGGGCCTAGTAGGATTACCTAAAATTTCCATAACATGTGTACACCTATGATATGAAAACCGCCTTGTAAGTCAGAGATTGCAAGACTCTAAATGATTAATTACTAAGGTTAATGATTTTTAAGTAAATAATTTACTGTAAAATATAAATATAAATATAAATGACTATGGGTGTTTAATATCCCACAGTTCTTCAGAACCGTAGAGAATCGGTATCCCCTACCAAATAATAAGATAGGATATATCAATATTATAAATGAAATACAAGAAGAATTAAATTATCAACAAAGGTTTTTTATGTATCATCTAAGGAGTACTCAACTATTCCTAATACTAAGATACATATCTTCATCTCACACTTGGCACACAAGACTTATCCTAACCAATTCCAATGTAAGTAAACCTGCAAAAGAAACTATGAGGGAGTGAGCATATAACAGCTCAGTGAGTTCGTTCCTCACCACCACCATTCAAGCAAGTTACCATACATTATTATCACACATGCAAGCAAACTATCTACATACAAAATGAATGCAGGTGCGATGAATGCTAGCAACACATCCATAGGAGTTCGGAACTATGGAAGGTGTAGAATTACGTCATCTACACTTCGATTATCCCCTATACTTACCCGCACAGGGCACCTCAGCTTACCTGCATGAGGCTACCTAGGGGCCTCACCCCCTAGGCTTCACTCGACTATTACCCTAGTCGAGAAAGAAAATATTAATTCAAATAGGGGGATTCCATTCTAGGACTATCCACCCTCCAAGGCCCCTCGGGCACAACTTGCGAGTCCATCTCGCAAGCCAAAATCAACCAAATTTGCGAGTCCATCTCGCAAACCACAATTAACCAAGGCCTTACAGGTACAATAAAGCGAGTCCTCTCGCTATCAAGTAGAGAACCCCTGCTAGCTTTGCCTTAACGATAAAATATCATTCTTGAGAACTTTGTCTCTTATCAAATTCGTACAAAATATGTTTAAGATTAAGAAAACGTTTTTCCAAAAATGCCTTTTTCAACATTTTGCAAGGCTAGCACTCTCCATCTATAGATTTACTGGGTCATAGACATGCGACGAATAGAACCGGTTATTTGGGTCAGATATTTATATTTATCAATTTAGAAAAAGGTGATCACATAGATGATAGCATACAAGCAGAACAGTCATTTAAACATACAAGCAACAACAGGCAGCAAAACATCATACAAGTAACACACACAAGCAAGTAGCAGGTCATTAGAACTCCCTTACCTGGATTATTGCTCATTCTTCAAACCTTTGGGGTTTCCAGAACTCGATATTGAATACCTAAAATATATAATAACACTTATAAGTATTCTGTAAAGTCAGACTCCTTAGTTAACTAAAAGTCTATTATAGTTTATCTAGTTTCTCCCAATATAACCCAAGTATAATGTGTATAGGGTTTATTATACTTAATGGGGTTAATAGTAACTATTTTCTCATATTTGTAAGTTACGAGACTTTCATGATGTATTTTGGAACTTTTTTGTTTTAGCTCGGATCATTATGAACTTATAGTCCATTTTGATTATTTTCGAGCGTATTTTCTCGTAGCGAGATCCGTTTTAGACATTGTGACTCGTAACGTAAATTATGATACAAAAATATCACAAAAGTTATTATTTAAATTCAAAAATTATAAAATATTGATTTTTTTTGCTTTTTCGTAACATATTTATAATTTAATAATTATTTAAATCATATCTTTGTTATTTTTATTCTTTTGGGTATATTTTCCTATTTTTCTCATTTTCTTATTTTTCTTATGTACCTTACGATTATACATACATATATATATATATATATATATATATATTCCTATACTTATAATATATAATTTATAGTTTATGTTATTGTAAATTCTTAAATTACGGTATCATATATACATATATACACTATATATATTACACGTATTATATATGTATATGTATTTATTTAAAACATGCTCTTATACACATATTCATATATTTATATATATGAATATATATATTCAGCATACATTCATATAAATACATACATATATATATATTCGGTATACATACCTATAAATACATATATATATGTTCGGTATATTTATACTTATATAGTATTTATTATTTATCATAAAATATGTATACTATATATTACATACATAATATGCCGTATACTATTATATATATATATATATATATTTTTTCATATATCTTATATACATACTCATAAAAATACCCTACTATATACTATACCACTACACACACATATATATATATATATATATGTCTATATAATCATATATGTAGACCCATATATATATAGTTATGGTACATACACATATATGTATATTATAGTTATGTATATAACAAAAACAAATACATAATACATATTATATGCTTATGTACATACATGTATACACAACCTAATCTTATATTTATACATATAATTAATTTTGGGTATTCATGTACATAAACATATAATATTAGTGTTATATGTACAAATACCATAAAAATACTATAATTCTACACATGTATACTATCATATACATATATACTTCTTAAAATAAATTTCTTACCAATTAATTTGGGTTTTTCTTCTTCTTTTTCCTTCTTCTTTTTCTCTTTTCTTTCTTTCTTTTTCTCTCCTTTTTCCTCTCATTTTGCAGATTGTGTGTGTGTGTTTGTGTAGATTTTTTTTCTTTTTTCCCATATTTATATGCTTTTCCTTTTTGCTCACGTAATGTAGCTTCAATTTTAAACTAAAGTTACTTTTTATTAAAGTTAATAAGACAAAAGAAAAAGAACATCACGTGGTTGCTAAATGCTTATCTTAATTTGCTAACTTTTGTTTCTTACGTTTTGTGTAGGGAGTGGAATAAAGTAGAAATGTAGAGAGGAAATGAGATAAATTGAAAATAGAAGAGAAAGAAAATGAAATTTATTAATAAATATGTATAATTTTTCGAATCATATAAATTATAACGAATTTCCTCGTAGATTAGTTTTCAAAATTCTGTGAAATTTTATCAATTTAACTGGTACCCGTTACAATTATAATTTTTACAAATTATTATGGTAATTTTATTACAATGTTGTATAAACAAGCGATTTAGTCGAAAATTACATTCGACTATAATTTTATTGCTATTGTGTAATATTTAACTATTTTATAGGTTTACGTTTATGATTTTAGGGTCTCGAGCAAATTTTGAGTTCGGTTTCGATTAATGATGCATAAACTAGTTTTAGGGTTTTAGTAAGTGATTTAGGGTTTTGATAAATCCCTAAGGTTTTTTTACTATTTATAATATATTTAGATTTATGATTTATTAAATTGTTATCTTACTCGGCTTTGATGACTCTTCAAGTCATCTATAGTCTTAGGGTTCAATCTTTCTTTTAAATAGCTAAATTTGCGGGGTTTACAATGTCTGATCGGGTTCCCTAGGTAGTCAACATCTTCCACTTGATCAATCTCGGATAGGCTAGCCAACTTTGAACCTGTAACTGCTAAAGCTTTGTTCTAACCTACTACGAGACTATCAATTTTCCTTGTCAACACTTTTACCTTATGTGCTAAAGCTGAAGTAGGATTCAATTCATGTTTTCCTACTGACTTTCTTTCTCTTCCTATTATAGATGACTATTGATAATGATTATTGGCCATGTCTTCAAATAAGTGAATACATTGCTCAAGTGACTTATGGTTCAAGCTTCCTTTAGCGACTGCATCAATGAGTTGGTTAGTGGTGTAGTTCAATCCATTATAGAATATTTGAACTTAATGCCTAGCTAGAAGATCATGATAAGGACACTTTCTTAACAATTCCTTCCATCTCTTCCATGCTTCATATAGAGTCTCCGAATCCATCTGATTGAAAGAAGAAATACCTACCCTTAGCTTAGCTATACTTGAGGGTAGAAAATATTTTCTCATAAACAGTTCAACCATTTCTTGCCGAGTATTAATGGAATTTTGTGGCATAGAGTTGAGCTATTGCTTTGCATTAGACATTAGTGAAAATGGAAATAGCCTAAGTCTGATAGCATTCTCAAAAACTCCACCTATCTTAAATGTGTCACATATCTCAAAGAACTACTGCAAATGGTTGTTAGGGTCTTCATTACTGAACCCATCAAATTGAACACATTGCTAGATCATTTGAATAATACTTGGCTTAATTTGAAATGTGTTTGCATGAACTCTAAGTCAAGCTATACTGGTACTAGCTTCATCCAGGTTAGGCCTATAATAATCCAACATTACCCTAAGAGTGACAAGTGGATTTACTTCTAGCTTGATTCTGACTCATACTACATTCCGATTCACATCAAGACGTGGGTTTACAATGGTGGATCACCTTGGATACCATCTTTTAAATTTAAGAGCTGATTTCCTACTAGCAGCTCGACATTTTAATCTAGGTTATTCATTTAGGATCTCAACGATTCTCGTGCTCTTACTTCTTTATTAGCTAAAATTTGCTTCTCAAAATATTCTTGAACTTTCTTTAAGTTACTTCTCAGTATTCACTCAGGTTCAGGATCGAAGTCAGCTAGATTGGTTGTGTTGCTTCGGGTCATAAACTGCAATTCAATAAATAATCAAATATGAGCACAAGTATTTCGACTAAACTACTAACAATAATAAAAAGAAAAATAAAGGCTAGAAGAACAGGAACCTTAATGTTCCTAATGGTGATGCTGATTCTCCCTAGCAACAGCGCTAAAGACTTGATCTCCTCTAAGCAGAGCTTCTGAGTTTTACAATTTACAATCCTATATCCTATCCATAACTCAGTTTGATAAATAAGTGTACTTATCATTTTATAGCACGGATGAGTATAGGGTCGTCTTGGAAAATGACTCAAATACTAGTACTTAATAGTTGTTCCTACTATTTAGCAATCAATTTCATCAAATGATTGATTATTAAGACTCTAATTGTTAACTAAACTACACCAATCTACAATCTAAAGTGATTGATACATTGATTACAAGAACAATTATGAAAATATACTTAACATGCAGACTTGCTTCATCACTTAGTATAATCTTACCAAAATACTCTTTATCCTAATACTTGTTAACTGCGAAAAATTACAGTATGTAGGCATTCTTCTTAGAACTGCATACTTCCAATCCTAATTGTATATATTGAAATCTCTTACTAATTAACAGCTAACTAAGATTGCATTAATGTTGTGTTAATGTATCAATTCCCCTACAGATGCAACAACTTTCCTAATAATATCTCTATTATTAGGAGTAAGTTGTTTTAATGAACTAGATGTATTCAATAGAATTGTCTCTCGATATATTCTATCAAAATCTATCCTAAATCAATGTTATGCACTACACCATACTTAGATTTATTAAATGTCATTTATCAGAATTAACAAACGTTAGGAAATTACTTTTTCAAGCACTTGATCATACTAAAGTTGTAGCAAGCCCTAATGGACTACTCACATATGATACAACAACACAAATGAATAGGAAACATAATTACGCAAAAATAAAGCATGGAATAAGTTAAAAGTAAAAGCCCCTGTTTATTCCATTGAAGAAGTTTAATGAATACACATACAACGAATTCTTGTCTCCCTCTTGTGTGATTCCAAGAAAGTACAGTACATACTTAGGAAATGATATAGAATACAAACGGAAAAAAATGCAAGACTAGGTATAAGGATGGGTAAAATGGATGTGTTGTAGACAAGTAACGTATTGTTCATGACGTCTAAAAAATTGATCTACGAAAATTGATGTCTTCTCCTAAAGTTGCCATATCTTTTTATATTCTCCCCATAAAAAAAAGCTCGAATCTATCCCTTCACGACAACACTTGACGTTTCCTATGTACTAGTTTGCATAAAAAGGTCGAAAAGAATAGTTATGTTCCTTTCTATTACACCTATGACTCGATGCTTGATAATCTCAAAAAGAATTATTCCTCACCAATCATAACCATTATTAAGACCATGAACTCCTTGTTGCATTATTAGATCTCATCATGCCCATGACCATAGCTATGATTATCCTTCTGCTATTCAATCATAGTAATGATTGATAAAGGGATTGACCAAACTTTCTTTATTACGGTCATGATTAAGGGCATGACTAGGGCTGGATTCTATTATGACGGCCATGATTAATGCTGCTTTAGTTATTTCTTCCCCTTTCATGGCCGTAACTAACTTGAAAGTTGTTATTCCTATATATACATCATCCTTTTGCTCATTATTTACTTGAAATCATTAATTTACTCAATTAAGTACCCAATCTAAAGAATTAAATCACATTTATAATCAATTCTATATCTAAACATGCTTTGAAAGTGTGAAGTAATTTCCACTTATGACATTAAAACTCTTAAATGATCTATAGGGTTGCAATTTCTTAAGGGTAGTGTATTAACTTAAGCTTAGAGGAAAGTATATGTAATTAGGATGGGTTCTAAAAGGTCCTTAAGCTTTGTAACCTCACTTGTTTTTTAGAAAACACTTTCATTAGTCACAATGAGCTTAAGTGGAGTAGCCTAATCGGCGTTGAATGGTGGTTACTCCACAATACCTGGAACCTATACAATGGCCCCCCTCCTAAGGTCCTAAGATGGCCTGGGTCTAACTGCATCTACCTAGCATCTTTGATGCAACATGAACGGCCCATGTCCTAATGTATGTGATATGCAAAACATGATAACCAAAACAAAATATACACATGAAGTCAATAACAAATACACAAATAAATATACAAATAACTCAATAACATGGGTATTTTGAAAAGCAATTTTAATTTCAAAATGTTTTTAAGTAGATAACCCTCTTGACATCCCTAGTAGAGTTGCCAAGCTATCGAGTCTAGATTTTCACCCTTCCGGTTCTTTTTAAATTAAGTTTTCTCTAAACCGATTAGTACTGACCGTTAGAGTCACCATTCAATTAGAGCTAGGAAAAGAGTTAAGTTACTAATTGAATGGATTAATTATAACTTAGCTATCAGTCTATCGATCAAATCATTTTATAAAATAGTTTTTGAAAACTAGAGATTTAGATTTGAGGGCTAATTTATTAAACCCTAAACAGGTATTGCATTTTAACTTCCCAAATTTAGCTTCGTTTTCTCAAATATACTCTTTTTAAATTCTAAAACAATTAATCATGTTATACATAACTAAATTAATTAATTTATATGAATATCTACGAAAATGGAAAAAAATAAAATTTTTTATATTTTAAGTCGCTAAGTATTTATGTATGGGTGCCTATATACCTACTATTCAGGATCAAACTTCCGTAATTCATTTACTAAAAACATGATGGGTTGATTTGATTTTAAGTTTGAAAAACATATCGGCTTTATGTTTTTACCCATTTTGATTCATTAAAAGAAAGTTTTCTAAGGGTCCTAAATTGGTTTAATTTTTTGAAAATTCCAAAGCATTCCAATTTTGCAAAAAAATCCATTTACTTTTATTCATATTTTTTTGGAAAAATTATTTTTTTAAGTGATAAGATGATTTGTTCATTTCAGCTTTATTTTTATTTATTTATTTATATATACATATTTTAATTTTTATTTCCCATTTTTGTTTATTATTTTACTTACCACAAATAAATAAGTAAAACTAAACTAAACCTTTTCTTTTTTTTTTCTTTTCCCCTTTTTTTTGTTTTATTCTTTTTCTCCATTTTCTTTGTTTTTTCTTAGTTACAAACACAAGACTTAAAAATAAATAAGCAAATAAAAACACAAAGCAAAAGAAAGCCAAAACAAAAATGAGGGCCGAACCAAAGGAGCTAGAAGTGAGTCATCAAATTAGAATCGGCTCAGAATCGAGTTGTTCGACCTGGTCACATGCAACGCACATGCAGTGATGTGGCAAAGAAGGTAGAAATATCAATTGGACACCAATCCAACCGCTCCAGCTACCTTTTCTTATGGGACAAATCATATTCATATAAATCTGATTAGGAAATGTGCATTTGGTGCTAACATAGTGGTCAATAGAGGTAGCTATAATGGTTTCACGATTTGAGTGTGGTGGTTGATGTTGGTGTGGTTAGCGTTAAGTTCGGATAATGTGTCCGCGAAGTGTGGGCGGTCGTTGGTGCTGGTCGGATTAAGAAGGAAGGTAGGTTAAAAGGATGAGGGGATGGTTTGTTGTGCTGTTGGGTGTTGTTGTTGATGTGTATCACTATAATTGGCATTTGGGATTTGGTTTCATCACAGTTAGGCATTAGCCATGAAAGGTGATTGGATGAGGGGTCTGTTTAGTCTGCTACAATGATAGAATGGTGGTTGCGGTAATGGGGAGTACCTGCTACATGAGCTCTAATGGGGTATGGATCTCGCTGGTGGATGTTACTTGAAGGTAGTTGCTGATTGCTGTAAGTCACAAGGATGAAGGTAAAGCATGTGATATGGAGTGTAGTGTGTTTGTACAAGGAAGGAGAGCCAGTAGGTTTGGGAAATGGCTGTTGTCAAAGTGTGGTCTATAGTGTGCAAAGGGGAGTGTAAGTTGTGGGTCTACGATGTTGATGTGTTTGGTGCATGGGAGAGAGAGAGAAGGCCGAGAGTAAGAGAGAGTGTGGGTGTGGTCGAGAGAGTTGAATTGGGAGAGAGGGTAATAGAGATAGGTTCCTAAAGAAGGAGTTGAGAGTGGTTTGTATGTGTTTTGTTTTTGGTGAGAGGGGACAGTAGAGAAAGAAGGTTTAGATGAGAGAGAGAGGGTTGGTTCAAAGAGTGAAAGAGAGGTAGAGTCTGTTGAAGGAGAGGTAGAGTCAGTTGAAAGAGTCCCTACAAATGAGTGTTTTGGGTTCCTTTTTGAAAAAATAGCCTACTCTATGATTTCCTCTTTTTTTCCTATTTTTCTAATCCCAAATTGAATGAGTAAATTAATGAATCTAACCTCGATTGTGGATTTAATTTACAGTAGGATATGCTTATTTTATAATTTCACCATTAATTTGGTGAAATTGCAACAATAAACCACCTAAAATTAATGCTAAAGTTGACCGATCAAAAGGGAATGAGTGGGATTTCTAGAGAAAATCAAAGAAAAAGACAGAAAGTGTAGGAAATAGTGCTGATGTGGTGCTACGTCAATCGTATTGTCCATCCACGTTATGCTACGTATCCTCACATGATACGTAGTAGTTAACGTGGCAAATGGTTGCGACGTGGCATGCCACGTAGCACCATATCAACTGTCACCTAATCCAAGGGTACCACATGTCAAGGTGTGTAGCGTAGTAAACCACTAACACATGGCAGTAGCAATATGTCTTCTAAGAAAAATAAAAAGCTTTCCAAGTTTCTAGTAAGATTAGAAACCAAGACCTTAAGTTTAACCCAAATGCAATGTTAATAAGCTTATATGTTAGACTGTTAGCTTATGCCTTATCCATATATGCATTGTACATATGGACTTGGTCAACTTGGGCTAAATTGAAATCTAAGCCTAAGTCCAATGGTCATTTACTTAAATTTATTTAAATTAAAATTCTATTCTATTTAAGTTACCTAAAAAATTTTATTATTTTCTAAATTCCCTATATTTTCTATTTTTTGTGACTATTCAAATTTCTTATATATTTTTCTAAATTTTTCCATTTTTATGTATTTTTCTAAATTTCTTATTTTTTTGTGTTTTTTCTTATTTTCCTACTTTTTGTATTTTCTTGAATTTCATATTTTTAGGGTTTCTTATTTTTTATTTTTTGTATTTTTTCCTAAATCTCTTATTTTTGGGGTTTTCTTTAATTTTCTATTTTTTTTTGTATTTTTCCTAATTTAGAACCTTATAACTTATTCTAAAAAAATAAAAGGAGAGCAAAAATAAGGTGTCTACAAGCGATAAGGGACATACCAATGGTAGTGCCTTTGGGTAATGCAACGATTGCCCTAAAGGCATCTAGTAGAGGGAGTGGTTTTAGGAGCAACAACTGGTGATGATGTGGTCTAGCTATACCTTATGGTGGTGGGTGCTCAAGTGAATGTAGATCATGTAAGATTGGAGCGAATGCCAAAGACAGCCTCCTCGATAGCTATTGAGATCGTTGATGATGAGAATGTTGAACATTTGGTTCGTCTAAGGGGGAGAGCACCTACTGTACAACTCACATATCAAGCCCATTAGAGGTTTAAGTAGCTATAAGCACGATTTACGCAACTAATTGATGAGTTGAGGAGGTTTGACAAGTCTAACAAGGCCATGGAAGGTAGGCTAGCGATTGAGCTAAGGGCTAAGGGTGACGAATTGGAGCAAGTACGAGTTGACTTTGGTGTGAGAGAGGCCAAACTTTTAAGAGGTATGAGGTTATCCAATCTAATCAAACATAATTTCTTCGTCGTAACCATGGAGGATCCCCTTATCAAGAAGGTTATCACCAAAGTTGGTTATGCAATGGCAAAAGAGGTACAGAAGCAAGTTCGGAAAAATATGCCAAATGCAAATTTATCCTTCTTGCATTGGCTGGATGAACTTGAGATTGCTATTGGGAGTAGGTCGAGTAGTGAGTCATTTGGTGACTTATTAAGAACTTCTAGCAATAGCTCTAATGCAAAACTCGGGCATGTGGGTAGTGGTGGTGAAGCCGGACAGGGGTTGGAGCAGTAATAGAAGCAGCAATAACAACAGCTACAGCAAATTGAGGATACTCGAGCATCCTCATATTTTTTGTTTATTTTCCATAGTTAGTTTGAGTGATGTGTGCTCGTTTTGTAAATTTCTTATCTTTTTCTTTTAATGAGTGGTCGAGATGCTAACCTCTACTTATGTAATCTACTAAACCTTTTGAATGAAGGTTTATTAACGTCCTTCGAACTCGTGCTTGTGTTTTTTTTTTTTTTTTATTGTAGTTTCTTACTTTCATACTATGTTTGTATGTTCAAATTCCATCCATTTTTTGACTAAGTCCTTTTGTTGAGGAGGGCTTTCATTGAGCTGGATCTTATGTTTTGTCATATTAGATTACATGACTAGTTGTGCTTTGTGTCCCCAATTTCATGCAAATTGGTTACCCCTTAGGGACCTACTTGCTTTTCCACATGCCATTGCCTTACACTTATACGTAATTAAGCTTAAGTGTTCTTATCTTGCGATGATGCTTACTGGAGCCTAATGTTCCTTTTCCTTTGAGCAAGTAGTAGTTCTCAAGGATTTTGTGGGGGCTTATGTTAAGTAGAGACAAGAATGCAAGAACATACCTTTCAATGACATCATAGAATCTCCTCGGTAGAGGGCTTGTGATAGGGTAAATCTCTTACTAATACATGGTATCCACCTCGTAGAGTTCATTTCCAATATTGCATTCTTTTGGCTAGTAGGTTGCCTTAGGTATAGTGTTTTCCAAAGGGTATTTAATGCTCATGTGTCCCACCATTAATTCTATAGGTATCTCTTTAGTTCTTAAGGCTTTAGGGATATATGATGACTAATATGTGTATGGTTAGGTTCATTTCATAGATCCTATATAAAGGATGCATAGGTCATTGTCTTTTTGCATCTATTACCCAAACAACTTTAGTAAGGTATACTTAAGAGCCTTCATGAGTGTGTCTTAAGTAATAATGTTGCAAGATGGTGTGCTCAAGCTAAGGGGATGATTTTCTTCAACCTTCTCCTTTAGATTGTGATTGCGAGGCATGGACAGTTGCTCAGTAGCAGTAATAGGTTTACAAGTTGTAACTAGGAGGTGTACGCCATCTCGGGTTCTTTCCTTCTTTTTGTTCCAGTGATGTTAGGCTAAAGAGGGAAGGCTCGGATACTACCCATCGCTTGTCCATAGTAACCTCACTATAGGGGTACTCACCTTGTAGGGTTTTAGGCAATCTCTTCTAAGTACTATCCCATATGACCCCAAGTAGGCAAGGGCGGCTGTGGTGACTATAGCGGTAGAGGGGGTCTTTACTTTACCCTTACATAAGGACTGAGGCACTCATGGGAATCCTCTACTTCATGTGTCCTTATGGTCTACTCTAGGCAAAGGATTAACCTTACTTTATCACCAATAAGGCTTAGATAGCTCGTTACTCTAGGTGGAGTAACTAAATCAGTAGTCCCAACTATTACCTCTATTGAAGAGAGGCCCTACTTAGTATAGTAGGGATCTTCTCTTAGAGGTTGAGTGTCTCTAAGAGCTCTATAGTTTTGGGCTCAGCCAAGTAAGACTTCAGGGATGTAGTCACAATGCAAGAGCTAGCCTACTCGAAGTTGTGACGAGTTCCTCTTAAGGGAGAGTTCTTAGAGCGAAAAGTCAAGTTAGGACCGAAAATGATCATTTAAGTGAAGCAAGTAGCCATAGTGTAGGATGTAATTGTATCGGTTTTCTCCTTTGATGTAGTCGAGCTCAGTTTGCTAACCTATGAAACTTTATACTCCATTTGATCAATGAAATAAATTCTTCATGTTTTTACTAAATAATTTGTGCCAATTAAGTTTCTCTTCCCTGACTTCCGCTATTCAATTTCACTTCGGTTATATTTGATAACAATTATAATGGCATTTTGATATAGATGAATGAATGAGGATGAGAGATCGACCCCTGTTTAGGGCATTAGGTAGATCAATGCCAAGTAAAGTACCTACGCTATGAGTGTAGGAAGTAACTTAGGTAATGCTTAAGACGTATCAACTCAATGTTAAGGACTAATGTGAAATGATACCGAGAAGGGTACACACATCGTTAGTGTAAGGACTAACTTGAGTGATGCTTGGGGATGATAATTAATTGAAGATTAGGGGTTTAATGTAGATTAAAGCCCTATGAGGGTGCCCGCATTGTTAGTATAAGGACTAAATTAGGTGAAGCTTAAGGATGAAAATTGACCCAAGATTAGGGATTTAATGCAAATTGATGCCCTATAAAGGTACCTGGATCATTAGTATAAGGACCAATTTAGACGAAGCTTAGGAATGAAAATCATCCCAAGAAGGGGAGTATAATGTTGATTGAAGCCCCATGAAGGTACTTGCATCATTAGTGTAAGGACTAATTTTGGTAAAGCTTGGGGATGAAAAGCAACCTAAGATTAGGGGCTTGATGTAAATCAATACCTTATGAGGAGCTCGAGTCGTTAGTATAGGGACTAACTTGGGCAAGGCTTAGGGATGAAAATCAACCTAAGATTAGTGGCCTGAGAAAGGAGGAGGAACAAATGCCAAAGAATTCATTAATTCACTACATTTAGCTATAGTTACAATTGCTTTTGATTCTCATTGTGGTGTCTTAAGAAAGTAAGGCTTTAGATTCTGAGCATTCCATGCCCTAGGGTTTTGTCATCCTTCTACCATCTTAAGCTTGTAAGTACCATTTCCCACTCCATTGACTACTTATGCAAGTTCCTCCCATTTGGGGGCAAGCTTGCCTCATCCATCCTTAGAGCTAATAGCCTCTAACTTTCTACATACTAAGTCACCAAGGTGAAAAACCCTATATTAGACATTGCGGTTTGTAGTATCCTATAGCTCATTGCTGATATGCTACAAGGCATGCTCATATAATGTCTTGAACTTTGTCAATAGTATCAAGATTCACTTGTAAGGCCATGTGATTAATGTTTACGTTGAGGTACTGTACCCTACCAGTGGATTACTCCAACTTAATAGAGAGGATAGCCTTGACTCCAAATGCAAGATGGAATGGAGTCTCTCCAATCAATGTCCTATGCATCATATAATAACCCCAAAGTATGTTAGGAAGCTCATCGGCCCACCTACCTCTTACTCATTCTACCCTTTTCTAAAGATTATTGAGAATTATCTTGTTGATGGCTTCAACTTAACCATTAGTTTAAGGGTACGTAATTAAGGTATAGCGTAGCCTAATGTTGTGCTTACTATAGAAGTTCCCAAAATAGTTGCTATCGAACTGCCTTCCATTATTAGTGATCAATTTATTTGGTACTCTGAAGTGGGATAATATGTGGGTGAGCACGACGACTCAAGCTATTATAGTTGCAATAGCAGATACTTTTTCCCATTTGGTAAAGTAGTCTACTACTATTAAGATAAACTGTTGGTCTATTAAGGCTTTATGGAAAGGGCCGAGGATGTCCAATCCCCACTGTAGGAATGGCCATAGGCTGGTCACAAAAGGTAGCTCTAAGCTAAGGATGTGAGTAATTGATGCATGCTTTTGGTAAGAGTACTACCTGTAGACTAGGCTTTAGTGTTTGCCTTCATTGTAGGCTAGTAATAACCTAACTTGAGTGCTCAAAGGTACAAGGCCTACTATTAGATGTAGTTATTGCAAACCCCTACATAGAGTTCCTCATGTCCTAAGTGCCCTCTTCTACTCGGAGGCATTTGAGAAGTGGGACACTATGTCCTTATTTGTACAGTACATCATTAATCAGCATCTAGTTTGTTACTGTGTAAGCTAGCTGCTTCACCTTGAATTGCTCTTTGGGTAATGCCCCAGTTTTGAGGTACTACATAAGGGAGTCCATCTAAGAGGGCTCTAGGACTACTTCTATCGTTTTGGCGACATGTTGCTATAGTACCTTTATGCTCTTCTTAGGGAGGTACTGTATGAATAGTGGCTTATCATAGTAGTAAAAGGCTACGATGGCAAGCGAAGCTATTTTAGATAATCTATTTGCTTCTATATTTTCCACTTGAGGGATTTTGCTAACTTCCTAAGAGGAGAATTTTGCAAGAAGGCCTCACACTAAATGTAAGTATTTAGCCATTGTTTCACCCTTAGTCTCTTATTTACCCTTGACTTGCTGTATAACTAGCATGGAGTTTAAGTGTATGCTATGCTTTTCGGCTTCGATATCCTTGGCAATCTTTAGGCCGACTATAAGTGCCTCATATTTGGCTTCATTGTTGCTTGTTAGGACACCAAACTTCAAGGCGTAGAGGATCTTTATTCCAAATGGGCCTGATATCATGATACCGGTTGTACCACCCCTAACCCCTCCTTTATATTAGAGGAGCTGTTGACGTAGAGCATCTAGATTAGTATGGTGAGCTCTAGTCGAGGCTCATCCATTCTAGTATATTTTTCTATGAAGTTAGCAAGAACCTATGCTTTAATTGCTTGTCTTATGTCAAATTAAACTCTATAGGCACTAAGCTTGAAGAAGTACATCATCATTCAGCCTGAAGTGTCAAGCCTTTGTAGGGCCATTCTGAGTGGTACATCTATTAGTATGATGATTGGATCCGACTAAAAGTAGGGTCTAAGCTTATAGGTTGTAATGACTACCATGAGGGAAAACTTTTTTATTTTAGTGTATCAAAGCTTAAGTCCTTAGACAATGTGGTTAACATAGTAAATTGGGTAGTAGTCATGACCGTTAGCTCGGATAAGTACGATAATGCCTTGTTGCTGATTGCAAGGTATAAGAGCAATTCCTTCTTAAGGATGGGTTTAGAGAGTATAGGTAAGGTTGCAAGGAAGCTCTTCAAGTCTTGGAAGGCAGGTTGGCATGATACTCTCCATTTAAACTCAGTAGGGTGTTTGAGCAAGTTTAAAACTCTACACACTTATTCATGCTTGGAGAGACAAAGTGGTTGAGGGTAGCTATCCTTCCTATCAATCATTGGACCTCCTTTACATTAGTCGGTGCTTATATGTCCTAGGCTACCTTAATCTTATCAGGGTTGGCCTTTATCTCATGTTTTGTGACCATGAAGTTAAGAAACTTGCTCAAAGCAGCCCCAAAGATGCACTTCTGGAGGTTAAGTTAAAATGTTGATTGGATAGAGACCAACTAATATGTGTAAGGTTAGATTAGACTAGGCTTTACCTCCTACTCCTCAAAACCTACATAAAGCCCTCTATAGGCATAGCCACAGGGGACCTCTAATGCTCAAGTTAGCAAAGAGGACTAAGAAAGGGGGAGGCGAGTACTAGTGACCTAAAGGATCATTTTCGCTCGATGCATGTGTGGGTCATCAACTTCTCTTCTCTATAGATAGGGTGAAATGAGAGAATAAGAGAGAGAGAAAAGGATTCTAGAGAGATGGATGAGATCCCTTGGTACCATTTATATGATTTACCTAAACATGTGGCAATTAGGTGTTCATTCATATTGGTTGCCAATAGACAGTGCACTTTATGGTAGGTGACAAAGCTTCACTATAGGCAACACACCATAGCCAACCAAGCCACCAAATTTGTAGTTTAGTCATTTAGCAAGGGTAGAGGTATTTAGGCCTAAGGGCTCATCAAAGGATTAGTTGATGCTTAATGGAAGAATCTAAGCCTCAAACCTACCTTAGATAATTGGTGAGCCTCAACTCGTTGGTTAAGAACTAATCTATTCGGGCAATCATTACTTGGCTCACTAAGCACATCGAGATGAGAGGAATTGGCTTGCCCTTTTTTAGCATTCATTAGCAGCATAAGCTTGCTCACTCACGAGAGAGTTATGATGCACCATATGGGCCATTGCTTGCTCAAGTGCCCATTAAGTGTATCTTGTTATAGGTTTCACCCATTAGGCCTTGGTTCGAGCAAAAATTAAGTATCAACATTTCTCCTACCACTTTCATCAACACTCAAGGCACAAGGAGAGTAATCCAAGTGATGTGAGTGAACCATGGCCTATTCCCTAGCTAGAAGACTAGTTCTATTGCTTAGGTCATGGCAAACCAATTTCTTACACTTTGAGTCACCATTTCGTTGACATGACCATTGCATTACATGATGTGCCATGATGGCTGTCATTAGGAAATGTAGCATGTATTGATAGTCTTGTAAAGAGTGGCTACGCATGCAAAGTGACCATTATCAAGCTACATCTAGAATTCACATGTAGGGATTACATAGATGATTAGGGTTTAATGTACATCCTATCATGGGTTCATGCTTTGAAAGTGGAGAAAACCATTTGCCTTTTTGCTTATCTATATAAAGGGTGGCTAGGACTTCACTCTTCACTTGTCTTGCTCACTTAAGGAAAACTTTACCAAAATTTTGTCTTGTAAGCTAAATACTTCCTTCTTATTTGTTTCCCACTTCTCATCATGGCTAGTCAAAGCATAATAGGTAGCCAGGGAGAGTCATCCCACCCTTTTGTATCGAAAGAGGTAAATGAGGGCTGCAAGATCTTGTTCGAAATAGGGGATGGTAGCCTTACTACCCCTGAAGCGATGACAATGATTACAGAAGATGAGGTGATAATACTTTCTTAGGAAGAGAGGAGGGAATGTGTGCAGGGGCACTATGGTTGGTGAGTTGCTACGAACATGTGTAAATAAGCACACTTATGCTTACATTTTGTATGTAGTATGCAAGAAGAAGTTGAGGTTGGTCTGCTAAGCAATAGAAACGGTGCTTGGGTAGCAAGTTGAGGTGCCACAAGAGGGGCAACAACCATATGACATAGGGGATGCCCGATCTTTTACAATGTATGCAAAGCCATTTGAGCTTGGTCTATGGCTTCCTTTAATTGAGTTCTTGGTCAAGTTCTTCTAATATTTCAAGGTTGCACCCAGTAGTCTGAAAGAGAATGCATGTGTTCAACTAATTGCTTTCGAGGTACTATGCATTTAACAATTGTGGTAGCTGACAATATAACCTTTTATGCACTTCTTTTTTGCAAGGAGGTTTAGTGATGGGTGGATTTACATTGCTACTCGAGATGCGAAGCTGAATATCATGGATAAGCATCTAAATAAGATGGAGGGGTGGAAGGAATTCTTCTATTGTATTCGTACCTCAAAGCCCCTTATATTCCTAACGAAGTGGAGATGCTTGACAAGGGACGCGATGTTGAAAGACTTGGGTGAGGAGGACTCGGTGGATAGCATTAAGCTCCTAAATTTGGTGAGTTGAAAGAAACTAAACCTTTGTCAATTTGTGAAAAGTATAAGAGCGGAGCATCGTTGTTTGCAATGGAGATAGGAACTCGCTCTATTCGGTTGAAGAGGGGTAACTGGTTGTGATAGGGATAACAGACCAATCACTTACTCTAGGGTTTGAGCACTCGCTCATAAGGCATGCCAAGCTATTTAAAAAGAGTTAAACTCAAAGGAGCAATGAATTACGCAATCCAATTTGTAGAGTTACTTTGCTCTCTACTTTATCTAAGAAGCCGTTAAAGTAACCAACCTCTTGTCGAGCTAACCCCTCCCTAATACATCTATCCAAGGCTTAGTACCAAACCAAAATATTGTCCATCTGATACATTATCGAGGTCTAGGTAACTTGATGTCGAGCTAGCTTACCAAAGCCTACCAAACATTAAGATTAGGACACCTAATAAACCAATCCTTCCTTAGTCTTGAATGTCCGAGCTACTAGGCTCTTGAGGACCCAATGCCAATTTGACTTGCTTAAAACCTACTTTACTCAACAAACAACATTATTGAGACAACAGAATGGACAGTTGACAAGTGCCTTGCTTTCCTAACATCCATACTATCCTTTTTCTGTCATTGGATATTCTTTTTCCTCTTTTACAACTTTACCCCTATAAATTATTCTTTTTCCTTTACTAGCAGGAATCATTTTTTTGTAATTTACACTAAGCTAAGAATTACCCTAATTAGGCCATATAAATACTTATAATTTGCAATAGCCACATTACTTAATACAATTAATATTCAGACATACTCTCATGAGCTAGGTGATTTATGTTTACTCTTGTTAACTCTTTTCTAATCCTTCATAAGTGTAGATTAGGCAAGTACCTTCTGCTTACATTTGTACATCATATCGAGAGTAATTAGAGCTTATATGAGGTGTTGGTGCATCATATCCATCATTTGTGCATGAGGACCCCTGCTTAATCGTCAACTATCATTTACCCTTCAGACTGTCTCAAGGTTTGGACCCACCCCCTCAATTCGTGTGATATCGGACATCATGTGTTCAACCATGTCAGATTCCTCTCGTCTTGTTATTAAAGCCTAGCTACATTTGAGCTAGTTTCTATTACTCTATCCTTTAAGTGATTTGTTATTACTTTTGTGTATGTTAGAAGTTCTATTGTTATCATAGGAATTTGGTAGGTGAGCAATGTTAAAGAAATTTTATGCTCTGTTTTCCCTTGTTTCTTGTATGTAGAATAGAGTGTAAGTGTTTAATTATTTATCACATGTAGTTGACATAGTGATGGAAGTGTTAGGTATTATTCTGCTATTGTTATTTAGGGAGAGAATTTTGAGTGGTATTTTTAACTATCAATCTCATAAAATAGTCAACAATATTTGATTCTATTATTCAAGGGGCCATTGGAAATGAATAAAGTGACACTTGAAATGGCCAAGGTCAATAAGGAATTTCTATACCCCATTCTATAGAAGACAGACTAGATCAACTTACTAAGCTAGTAGCTAGTCTAATAACTACCATAAATGAAGATAAACAAGCTAGAATGATCTCTATAGAAGTTAAACCAATGAATGACTAGAGATAGGCCTTAGCCAATATGGCTGAGCTAATGCCTTAGTTTAGCCATATCGAGCTAAAGGAGTAAGTAGAGTTTCCAAATGTAGACTAGCTTTAGAAGAGATTGAAGAGGAGGATAAGGAAGAGGAAGTAGAAATAGAAGAGTATTATGAACATGAGGAGAGGAATATTTGCACGTTGAAAGTGGAAGGATTAAGAATGTATATCCCCAATTTTTCTAGTAATGGTGATACCGATGACTACCTAGATTGGGTAAATGAAATCGAAAAGCAGTTTGAATGCCATGAGGTACCTGAGAGTACTAAGGTCAGACTTATTGTGTTAGAGTTTACTGGTTATGCTACCTTATGGTGGAAGAACATGCAAGCCATACGTAGAAGAGAAGGAGAACATAAAGTTAAGGATTAGGATGAGATGAAGAGAGTCATGAGGAGGAGGTTTGTTTCAAGCTACCATTTGCAAGATGCCTTTAAGAGGTTATAAGAGTTAAAATACAAAGGGTTGAGTGTTGAGCCATATGTAAAGGAATTCCAAATGTTGATGTTCTGATGTGAAGTTGTTAAGCTTGAAGACCAAATTGTATCTCAATTCATTAGTGGGTTAAAATATGATATTGGAGATATTTTAGAGACCATGGATATTAGGTCACTTGATGATGCTATCTAAGCTACCTAGAGGATTGAGAGGCGCCGAATAGGAAGATTCCAACCTCTTGTTAGTTAACTTACCACTAGGTGACTTGTTTTGAGCATACCTGTGCGATCGAAACCAAGTAAGGTTGCAAAGACCTAACCTGCTTAAGCTACCTGAGTAAAGGAGAAGGAGATCCTGAAGAAGTTTAAGAAAGGCCAAAGCTCAGGAAGGAAGAAAGGTGAGATAAAGTGCTTTAAGTGTCATAGATTTGGACTTGTGGTTGCTTAATGTTTGAATAGAAGAACTATGGTAATACAAAGTGAAGTGCTAACTATTGAGGTAAAAAGTATTGACGAAGAAGTGGAAGTATTGAAAGAGACTAGATTGAAAGAATAGTCCAAGAAGGAGGAAATCATCTATAGTAAGGAATGTAACTTTATTCTTACCACCCTAGTGTTAAAGAGGGCAATGAGTGTGAGCCTTGTACTCAAGGATAAGCAATGAGAGAATTTCTCCCACATTAGATCTAAGGTAGATAGGTCATTGTATGCGATGATTGTCGATAGTAGCAACTACACCAATATATCATCTACTTTCATGGTCTAGTAATTAAAGTTGCTGACCAAGCCCTATCCCAAGCCTTATAAACTACACTGACTCAGTAGTAAAGGAGCCCTACAAGTAAACAAACAAGTGACTATATTGATCACTATTAGGAATTATTGAGATGATGTGCTATGTGATGTGTTGCCTATGAGTATGTCTCATATTTTACTTAGATGACCATTGATATTTTACCGTAGTGTGATATACAATGGAAGAAAGAACACATGTTCCTTCAAGCATGAGGGTAGGAAGCTGAAGTTAAGCCTTATGACTATTGAATAAGTTAAAAGCATACAGACATAGTTAAGCCAGGTTCTAAAGAAAGAGGCTTTGGTGATGACCCAAGCCAAGTTGAAGAAAGAGATGAAGCTTGAAGAGTCAGCCTATCCACTAGTTAAAAGGTTACTTGAGATAAAGGGGTCTAAGGAAGAGCTACTACCTACTGAGGTGAAAACCTTACTAGATGAGTTTGCTGACCTATTCCCAAGTAAGTTGCCAAAAGGTCTACCTCCCCTTCAAGGTATTGAACATGCAATTAACTTGTAGCTACGAGTCATACTACTAAACAAACTTGCCTATAAGCTGAACCCTAAACAGGTTGCCATGCTATAGAAATAAGTAGACGAACTAATGAAGAGAAGGTATGTATGAGAATCCCAAAACCGCTATGACATGACAGCTTTATTGGTAGCAATGAAAGATGGGACATGGAGGATGTATGTAGATAGCCAAGCAATCAATCGCATTACTATCATGTATAGGTACCCTATACTAAGGCTTGATGATTTGTTAGATGAGTTGAATGGAACAAGAATATTCTCTATGATCAATCTCAAGTTAGGATACCATCAAATTCAAATACAAGAGGGAGATGAATGGAAGACTACGTTGAAGACCGACCATAGGATGTACGAAAGGCTTGTGATGCCATTCGGACTATCAAACGCACTAAGCACATTTATGCGACTAATGAACAATGTGCTTTGAGAACTAATAGGAATATTTGTGGTGGTTTACTTTGATGACATTTTAGTCTATGGTCCTAATCTGGAGACTCACCGAAAGCATCTCTAAGCAGTTTTCGTAAACCTCTGAATTGAGAAGTTTTACACCAATCTGAAGAAATGTGACTTCTGCTAACCTGAAGTGATCTTTTTAAGGTTTATTATAAGTGGAGGTAGCATCCGAATAGACGATGAGAAGATATGGGTGATTACTAAATGGCGTATGTTGACCTATTTAGCCAACATGTGAGGCTTCTACTACTTGACATCATTCAATCACAGATTTATAGGGAGTTTCAGTATAATTGTAGATCTGCTTACCGAGCTATCAAAGAAGAATGTTGAGTTCAAATAGAAAGAGGAGTAAAGAAGTTTTGAAGAGGTGAAAGAGAAATTGATTATAGCCCTTGTCTTAGCTCTATTGAGCTTTGACAAAATATTCGAAGTAGAGTGTGATGCTTCTAGACTAAGCATAGGTGTTGTGTTAATGTAAGAAGGTCGAGTTATTGCTTACTTTAACGAGAAGCTTAGAGGAGCTACACTCAATTATTTTGTTTATGATAAGGAGTTTTACTCCTTGATCTAAGCCCAAACTATATGGAAATACTCGCTTCTACCCAAAGATTTTTTTATCTACACTAATTCCGAATCTCTGAGATATCTAAAGAGCTAACCCAAGCTGTCGCGAAGACAAACCAAATGAGTCGAGTTCATGGAGGGATTTTTTTATTTTGTAAAGTACAAGAATGGAGAGAACAATCTAGTGGTCGATGTCCTATCGAAATGATACTCCCTTCTAACTAAACTATAGACCCAATTATTGGGATTTTCAATGATAAGGGATTTGTAACCCATATTTTGGTCTGATCTATACCCGATGTGAAGAGGGTTAAGTACTAAATAACTATCACAAGGAGGATGGATACTTATTTAGAAAGAGGAGGTTATGTATCTTGACCTGTTCCATGAGAGAGCTGTTAGCATATGAGGAGCATAGAGGAGGATTATCTGGACACTTAAGTAAGAACCGAACCGATGAGGTACTATCTTTAAGATTCTTTTGGCTAAGGATAATGAGAGATGTCTAAGCTATGTTAGAAAGGTATACTACCTACATAAGAGCAAAGAGCTGAGCTGGGCATGGAAAATATTTACCCTTACCAATTCCAGCATAGATTTCATGTTAGGGTTGCTAAGGATGTCTCGAGGGAAGTACTCTATCATGGTGGTTGTGGATTGCTTTAGCAAGATGGCATACTTCGTGTTTTGTTCTAAGACTAACGACGCTTTGGCTATCCCTTTTCTTTTCTTGCTAGAGGTTATCAAACTACATGGAGTACCTAGATCCTTTGTTTCAAATAGAGACCCAAAGTTCACAAGCCACTTCTAGAGAACGTTATGGTAGCAAATGGGAACCAAACTATTATACAACACGTCTTGTCACCTATAAATAGACGGATAGATTGAGGTTGTCAATAAGATAGTAGGAACATTACTTTAGGTATCATAAACATGTCACTATTTAAGGTCACTTATGGGTTCAACCTTAAGCTCCCATTAGACCAGATACCCTTTTTCAAGCCTTGATGATGATTGGCTAGTCGTAGAAAGAGTCGAAGCTAATAAAACCATGCCCTAAAAGGTCATAGAGCATATAAACAGAGCTGCTACCAAGCTTAAGAGTCAAGGCCAATGACGGAAGAATAGGGAATTTCAGCCTGGTGATTTAGTCTGCATCAACCTCAATAAGGAACGATTCTTAAACTTAAGGAAGAGCACATTATCTCCTAAGGTCAATGGATTATTCAAAGTGCTTGACAAGATCAATCCTAATGCCTACAGGATTGAACTACCTAAAGACTATAGAGTCTCAAACTCCTTTAACATTGTCGACCTCTACCTATATACCCCTAAAGATGAGTAACGTAGAGCTAAGCTAGATTTGATCCCAAATCTCAATCAGCCTGGAGGGGATGATAAGGATCATGGACCAATCATGCACTCTAGGGCTCGAGGACTTGCTCATGTGGTACACCAAATTGTCCGAAGGGAGTTAAACTTAGAAGAGTAATGCATTCCCTAGTTGACATATTGAGTTACTTTCCTCTCTACTTCATCCAAGAAAATGTCGGGGTGACCGACCTCTTGCTAAGTTGAACCCTACCTCCAATACATCTATCTAAGGCCTAATACTGAACTAGCATACTACCAATTTGATACATTACTAAGGCTGAGCTGACCCCGATTTCGAGCTAACCTATCAAGGCTGACCATACATTAGGATATCTATAAGACCAATCCTTCCTTAGTCTTAAACATCTGAGCTATTTAGCTACTAAGGACTTGATGCTAATCTAACCAGCTCAAAACTTGCTTTGCTTGGTAAACAACATCATTAAGACCATAAAATGAATAGCTGACAAGCACTTTGCTTTCCTAACAACCGCAATCTCCTTTTTCTATCACTACATATTCTTTTTACTCATATATAACTTTAACCTTATAAATTATTCCCTTTCCTTTACCACTAGTAATCATTTTTATTTTAATTTACGCTAACCTAGGGCATACCTTAAGTAGGCCATATAAATGCTTGTAAATGCCAATAGCCACATCAGTTAATACAATTAATACTCAAACATACTCTCATGAGCTTAGTGTTTTCTACTTACTCTCATTAACTCTTATTTGATCCTTCATAAGTGTAGATTAGTAGCGAGTGCCCTCCAGTTGTACTTATGCATTATATCAAGTGTGATTATAGCTCATGCGATCTCACATCCTAGCTCAGCATAGAATGTACTATCATACATGAATACATGTTGAAAACTTAACTCAACTTGCTCATTAATCAAAAGAAAACATTATTTACATGATAAAGGGGTTGCTACATCAGACTTTAGCTAGATATTCTGTTACTACTTATATATACAACATAATATTTATATCAAAACATGAACCAACTTTTTGCTTTGTCATCTTCGGAATGATAGGATTCTTGACATAATATAGGTTCCATACAAAAGTTGCTGACTCCAACTCACGTTCTCAATATATATATTCCCCTTTAGTGTTAGGCCCTTCACGATGTAGTTAATTTGTGGATAAAACATTTTATCCCCTCAACTACTAAAATTGAGTGAGAGTGGATAATAAACAACATAATATAGAAAATATGATAGACAATATTACATATCATAACTAAACCAGTTCGATCATAACTCGTAGGTTTAACTTCACATATGCATCTACCTAACCAAGCATTTACTGCTAGCAATGCTACATTCTATGCTAATGTATGTAGCATGCATCGGTATTAATATCATATGCCTTCTAGTCCTCTTTCGATTAGTTGACATAGCCAGGCATCTAAATATAACATCTAGCAACCAATGGGTAATAAGGAGCTACCTGGACTAAGACCCTTACCAAATTAGACTACATACTGTAGTCTTCCATTTTCAAAATGGGCAACAAGGAGTTAGATAGGAGTAAAACCCCTAACTTTGCCTTACAAAATTAGATTACACGTTGTCGTTCATTGAAACAAAGTGGCAACATCGCCAAATTAGACCACACACTATAGTCGACCAAATCAAAGTAGTAATATTGCCAAATTAGACCAGACATTGTAGTCTACCAAATCAAAGTGGCAATACTGCTAAATTAGACCATATACTATAGTCTACCAAATTTAACTATCAAAATAGTCACAATGTTTGGGCAATGCAATCTATATGCTTCCAAAAACTAAGTTCATAAGGCCATGCATATCCCATGATTACTTAGAAGCCTCATTCTAAAAGTTCTAACCCGTAGGTCCCTTTTTGTGTCATTCCATGCTATGCCATGGTATGCAATAACAACTTAAGAATATAAATCAGCACAATCAATATTTGAGTTTTATTCAACCTAGTTATTTGATTATAGTTTTCGAACTCTGCATAGTAGAGTTCTAGCATCTTACTTAAGGTTCACTTAGGTAAACATCCAGATGATTGAGTTAGCAATCACTCAACTTCCTTAGTTAGCACAATCAATCGTAAACACTATTCATCACCATACATAGCAACATAACAATTCAACCAAGGTACAGTTACTATTATTCATAATCACTACATTAGCATTCACCATAGTAACATATCATTTCACCTAAGATATACTCATATTCAATCAACACTGCATCAAATAGTAGGTAGTGTTATGAGTAGCAATATATCTACTCCAAGCATGGGTTAGATCCACTTAACTACACTTAGTAATAGCGTAATATCTAATACTTTGTGACATGGTCCTTCCTTACTTATCACACCTATAAAAATATAACACAGTCTACATGTAAACCTCTAAAATTTTTTATCTAGCTTTTGAAATAGACTCGAGTATGTTAGATAATTTAGGAGTTGACAAGGCTAATAAAAGTAAAAACCCTAAAAGAACTAATCAATCGCATATGAAACTTTTCTACCCTGAATGTATGTAAACACTAAAGATTTCATTCAAAAGTGATAAAAACCTTAAAATGATAACCTTAAAGACATATGAGCATTAATTCATCATAATATACCCTAAAACCCTAATTGATAATATAACCTTCATACTTTGTCAAATTATTGGTGAAAGATTAGAGATGACTTTCAATCATGCATATATATTTAGAATCCTTAAGTAAACCTTTAGAAACTAAGATAATGAATGATAGATTACATTTATCTCCTAAGTATACGATTAAGATAGTAATACATAGAGTTAGGGGTATAGTTGAAGCTTAGGTTAAATGTAGTGAACATTAACACCCTAATTAACACTTTTCATACTAGTTATACTAAGTAGCTTACCAAATGATGTGTATAGGATATAAATACCTAAAGTAAGATCTCATCATCTATTTTTACTAATCAATTCACTAAATGCCTCATTTCCTTAATTTTCTTCCTAATTTTTCTTAATTACTTCATTATGAGCATTCAAATTACATGCAATTCTAAGAGAGTTGACTAAGTCAACATTTGACCAAGTCAACAAATGTCATTGTCATCTAGAATTCTCTTCTCCTTTCTAATGATTTCTTCTCTTTTCTTTTGGATTTTCTTCCTTTTTTCCTTACTTCTTTGCCATCCACATCCCCTCCCATCTAGACCCCACTCATTTCTTTTTTGGAAACACAAATTAAGACAATAAAACACTCTCTTCTTCCCCTTCTCAAACCGTAAAACCACCCCTTTGCTCCTTATTGTCATATTCTTTCAACAATTCACTTTCACAAATTCTACTCACATAAATCAAGGACAAAGAGGTATGTTATCATTGGATTATCTATTTTATGTAGTAATTAGTTGTGTAAACTAAGTTAGTATAGAAAGTTGGTATGACATGGGTATATATGTTGTTAGAAGTGGAAGCTCCATATACATGTGTAGAAGAGTAGGAGTCTTTATAAAATGGAAGGAGATGCATGTATATATGTTTTTAGGTATATGTACATAAGTATATACTAGAGGAATACAAGTATGGAGATCTTTGTACATATGTATTTGATATGTACATAATCTAAACTAAGATAAATACTAACTATACATACCTATACTCTACTAAATACACACTTAAAAACACAAAAGAATGAAATTAGGAAGGTTTTCTTAAGAGGAAAATTTGGCATACGAAATTTGTACAAAAATACATATATGACCGTATAGGTATATGAGTATATGTACAAGTATAAATACGATATATGTATAAGTATACTAGTATACATATAAGTATAGCAAAGGTGTAGGTATATAGTTAATAAATGTATAAATGTACATAAGTGTACATAATACACATAGGCATGAGGTAAGGCTTATGTTAGCAATGAGGTAATCACATAATGACATAAGCCATGACATAAGCAAATGATGATATAAGCAATGACACAAGCGATTGATGACGTAAGCGATGATATAAGCATAAGCTTATAAAATAAGAACATAAGTATGTAACATGTACTTAGGATCCAAAACTTTAAACCCTAATACACTTCCTAAATTGAATCAAACTTAATCAAGGACATAAATTAGTAATACCAATGTAAAATCCCCTAAGTATAAGAATAAATGGCTAATTAAATCATTAACTACTAAAATGGAACATAAAACTAGCCAATAGGAATAATTAATCTTCAATAGTTAGAATTTCAATAAATTTAGTCTACATCATAAAACACGGGTCTTAACATCTAAAACGGATATCACCAGGTGAGTGTGCATCCGAAAACGATGAAAAATGGCTATAAATTCGTAAATATTGAAAATAGAATGAAAAAGTTACATACAATTAGCAATTAAGTTTAATCGAATAAAGGCTGATAGTAATCTAAGTAGAATTAGGTAGATAGATATCTAGAACCATTAGTTGAGTCAACTACTTAATCCCTGTTATCTTGTAATGATCAGGTGATCTCGACGAGGGCAAGGATCTTCCGATCGGTTATTACCACTAGATCGAGTCGTCATAGTCAAGTGAGTACTCCGGATGACTCTATACTTATTTTTGCTTGTAGTTAGTACACTTAAATTGAATATCAATAACTTGATGCATGGGATTTCAGGATATGCATGTGCTTAATATTGATTGATTATTGTAAGAAATATTATTAAATACGATAATTGATGATTTGATGGTATGATTGATTTTATATGATTTGGATGGTTTGCTGATATTGATTAATCACCTCATAATTTGACCTAATTATATTTGGCTTATCTTAAATTAAAAGGGTCATACATTATCTATGTATTGCATTTACTTATTCTAGCTGTCACTTCACACGGAGATAAAGAGAGGCTTTACGGGGGTTGTTTGTATATATTAAAGTGTTTCTATACTGTGCACTCGTATAACATGACCTTACCCAAACCGATGGGCTTACTAAGCGATGGAGATGACAACTGTATGGCTGAAGGTTGAGTCTAGAGATCTCTACTGTAGGGTATGAGTATGGACTGCAGGGGCCACCTCACCGCTAGGCCTGAGATTTTGTGTACTATTAGACGACTTAGAAATGGAAATATATTTTACGAAATATAATATTCAAAGTTATGGGTAAAAACCCAAGTGTTAGAGCCCGGTCATGATTGGTGTCAATGATTCTTTAACCCTTATCTTGGAGGGCGTTAAATCTGATATTATATGTAGTATCGGTCAACTGCATATATTGTTTGGCATACTATGTATGCATGCATTCATATGGTTGTAATAATTTGTTTAATAACTTATTTCCCAATATGGTACAAGAGATATCTCACTAAGCTCTTGTAGCTTATTCCCCAATAGTCTTTCTTTTGCAGGTTTACATATGATAGGATTGGGATAAGTCTCGAGTGCTAAGTGCAAGATGAAAATATGTACATTAGTATTAGAATTAGTTGAGATCTTTATAGGTGATGCATAAACATTCTTTGTAGAAAATATTCACATGTTAGAATTTAATATAATTTAATTTTTCCTACAGTTTTATAATGTTGGTATATCCCATCTTATTATTTAGTAGGAGATACCGATTCTTTACGGTTCTGAGGGACTGTGGGATATCGGATATCTATAGTTATTTATATTTATATGTTATATTATGTTACAATAAATTAATTACTTAAAAATCAGTAATCTTAGTGATTTATTATTTAGAGTCTTGCAATTACTGACTTGTGAGACGGTTTTCATATCATGGGTGTACACATGTTATGGAAATTTTAGATAATCCTACTAGGCCCCCTTTAGGGTCCTGACACTACAAATCAAGTATGGGTCAAACACAAACTGTTATAAGTTTTCATTTCCACATTCTTAAACTTTGTTTGACAGTATCTTACTCATTTCCTATTCAAATTCAATAAATATTATGACATCATGATTGTTATTTCATGTACTATTAAGATATCTTAAGAATCAAGTCTACTAATATTATCAAAAGTTCAAAAATACCATTTTCTTAATACGACTCAACCGTATGCTACTCTAACTCCATAAATGACTCAAATAAACTTTATTACTGAACTAAAAAACCTAAAAATCACATTTTTCAAACTTATTTAGTGACCCTTAATATACCCCATTGTGCTTATTTTACATAAATTTGACAATATCTTACTATTACTAATTACTATATTACATATTAAGCCAATATATAAGCGTATACTAGGAAAATACGTAATAAATAGTATACGTGTTTGATTAATTTCATGAAAAATCTTATAAAGTCATAGAAATATGTAGGTTAATTATTGGCCATGAATTATACTAAACTAGCTATTATCTATTTTTACAAAAATAGCGATCTTAGCTTGAAATAATGAAAAATTAAGGAAAATAAATAAAATTTTGTGTGAGATAAATATTAAATATTCCAAATATCGTTATAAACATCCAAAAGTTTAAACATGTAGAGCTCATTCATTATTTTTGTCAAAAAATAATTATTTCAGCAATTCGGTAAAATTGATAGTTTTATTAGAAATAAATATAAAAAATAGTAAAAATGATTAAATTTGAAAATTATTATTACTAAAATTAAATATATATATTAGGTGTATTATATACAAAAATTGAGCTTGAAACAACATCATCAATATTTATAAAAATTAGTTTAATTTTCGCCCAAACAAGCCATTTTCTTAAGAAACCCATATTTTCGCTCTTTATTTAATTAAAATAAAATTACTTCATTAAACTAAACCTAAAATAATCCAAAAAAAAAATTTCATAATTAAATGACAATATTTGATATTTTTGTAAATTTAAATTTTTTAAGGATAGAATTTTGGTTTACTTGAACTAGCTACCTCCGACCATTACCTAACCGCTACACCTTATTGAAAGTGCTTCTCCAGCCACCCTCTATTGGACCTCCAAGCTACTTTAGGTCAGGTTGAGGTTTGGTACATGAACCTCCTTAAACTCATTCCGACCTTATTTCTTATTTTATTTTTATTTTATTTTTTTCTAATTTTTTCGGATTTTCTAAAATTCTATTCTTGTGTTTTCAAGTTCCTAAGGCATTGTAAATGATGTTTAAAGCCCCATTTATAGGTTTTAGGATTTTTTGCATGTAGAAAGTGAAATTACACATGCCAATTTCACATTTTCCTAAGTGCCATGTATCATCCCCTCATTAATCAAGTATTAACTCATTATTTCCAATTGATACTAGCTTGACACATCATTTGATGACTCATCCATCCAATTTTTTTATTAATTTTTCATTATTTTACCTAATTTTAATCATTTATTATTATATGTATATATTTAATACATATAATGTATATCACATGTAAATATGTATATATTATGTATAATTCAACTTCATTTATTATTTTTGAAAGTTAATTTACTTATCTCACTATATCTAAAAACTCGAAATTTACGATTATTTATTTTATCGATAAAATGACGTTTTTCTTAAATTAATATTTTTATATAGCTTATTTTGAGAAATTGACTTTACTTAAATTATTTTGTCTAACTTTTCTAACTTTATTGTGAACTTTGAAATAAAATAGATAATATAGCCTAACGCCCTAAATTTAAGAGTTTGAATCCTAGTGTTATTGAACTAGCTTCAAATCTTAGGGTATTACCTCTTACCCCCCTTTCAAAAAGTTTCTTCCTTGAAACTTCAATAATCAAGGACATTCATGCTCATGAACCAATATCGTGCTTCCATTGCATAACTTTGATTTCCACATTGCATCATAATCATCAACTAGTGTTAAAAGTGAAATCCTTCAATATTGACTCTTGTATCTTAACCTTAAGTTTATCAATTCGTGAACTTTCTGTTTGACTAACTCATGTCATTACTTCTTTCATCTTATGTTCCAACTTTTGCTATGTAAGCTTAATATAGTTGGTCCTGTTCCATTCTCCCTTTTTGTTCAAATCGTCTTTCCAATAGTATCTAGTTTATTACTATTACTTTGTTAGGTTCTTATCTTAGATACCACTATCGTCATATTATTATCTATAATTTTAGCCCTCACAACTATTCATTTCGAACTAGCATGTTCTTGTATGATTCCTTTGCTACTATTTAAACTAGTATCTCCACCCAATTCTCATTTCATCTCTTCAATTAGTTTAGACTCTTGTATTAGTTTGTCCTATAGAATTCATAACCATCCCTTCTATTATTTCCTTATTTGTCCCCTAACTAGCCAACATGTCTTTTCACATCATCTCTATCATTATCAATTGTTCAAGTCCTAATTTCCACTTAGGATGAACATAACAAATTCACTTTCCTTATGTCTATAGGTTTTGTAGTGCGGTTGTCACTTAATGGTCATAGTTAAGATCTTAGGCACTTCCTATAGTCAACATGTATATTAGCAATAATGAGTTTGGCAAAGCTAAACTTTCCACTAAGTTATACATCAATGAGAAAGAGAATGACTCAAACCAAGTCGACTCAATTGGACCTGACATAAGTTGACATGACTCTTAATAAAGAAGACTCACAAAGACTTTAGACACTTTTTTGGTTGACAATAGACACGATAAGATTCGTAAGAATTGGAAATTTTGTCATGACAGACACAAGAGTCATAAGGAACATGAGACTTAACAAAAGAGTTATGAAAGTCATCGACTTGCCATTGTGTTCTTAGTTACCACATGTACCAAGAGTATATGAAAGGTATACATCTCATAGTCTTTTAGCTATATATCCTATTAACTTAATGTATTTTATCATTTTTTTTTACTCCTCAATGTTATCATCAAGTATTACCTTATAGATCACAAGTTTATTCAATATAAGATCAATCCCTGAATTAGTCTTCGATTATACTTTAAATAAAATTTTAATTTATTCTCAATGCTTGCTCATGATTACCTACTATCAATATTTCTTACTATTCCATTCATTCTAATAACAACATATGCTTGCCTTACTATAACATACATATCATCTTCAGAATCTGCATTACTCCTTCTCACAAGTTCTTTTTCTTTCCACAACTTCTCTTAACATTTAAGTTTCTATAAATCTTATGTGATTCCCTTCTCATGAGGCCACTTAAATGCTACTATCTTTCCTTCACAGTCAACATTTGCTCCATGCTTAACTACAATATTACATTCAATCCTTTTATATCTAAGATAACTAGTTCTACAATCATCTCATGAGTATCTATATTCACACTCCCTATCCTTCACTTTATATTACACCACTTGTTTCCTTCAATTGAGGTTGTAACTATTAACTCTAAAGTTTCTATATGTAGTTTATTTCTATCAATGTACTCTTTTGATATATATAAGTGAATTTCCCTAATATTAAACAAAGTATATGTATAGGCATAACCATCTCCTATACATACCAGTCTTGAAACATTCTTTTGATGACTATATTACTACTTTCAAGCATTTCTCATTTATTAACTATCAGCTACCAGGTATACAAATAATCTAAATTATTAAGTTTAGAGGTCATACCTATCACAATTTAGTGATCTCTAGCTTCGTCTCACTAAATAGCATAAGCATATGTTCTATCTTGCTTCTTGGGTTTAGCTTCTTCCCTTCTAGGTCGTTTATTCTTATTACTTGGTCTTGATTCATTAGTTTGGTTTTGTTGCTAAACTGGTCTCTCCTATTGTTGTCCTACACAATGTCAAGAAGTATGCTCTCATTGATAGCATCGGTAACAATATATACCTCTTAGTTTAGGGTTACAACACTACATGGCTAGATGTCTAGTCTCACTACACCTATAACACTTCCTTCTCAATTATGGGCATTCTTAAGCTCGATGCTTACTGTTGCACTTCCAACAAGGTTGTATCTTTGATAAAGGCCTCCTATTTCCTTTTACAGATCAAATGAACTTCTTTCCTTTAGCTATATTACTTTTACTACTAGAACCAATATCTAACATCCTTTTCGTATTCTCAATCTCATCTGTAACTTGTCGAAGATTACGAACTTGTTCGATCAGAAAAGTTTCATTAACAACATTAATATATCTTTTTACCCTACTCCTTTTCAGCTTTACCTGGTGTAGACACCTAATTTTTGCCCCCTTTTATTTTTCAAATTCGGTTATAAGGTCCTAAATTAGAAAAAGTTCAAAAAATATAGAAAATTAAAGAAAGCCCCAAAAAATGAAGAAATTTAGAAAAAAAAGGAATTCTATAAAAAATAAAAAAATAGGAAAATAGGAAAAAGTACAAAAAAATAAGAAATTTAGAAAAAATACAAAAAAAAAAGAAATTTGAAAAGTCACAAAATAAAACAGGGTGTTTAGAAAATAATAAATTTTTAGGTTGTTTAAATAGAATATAATTTTAATTTTAATTTTAATTTCTATTTCAATAGTTTTGAATAAAAAACTGCTGGGTCTATGTTTAGATTTGAATCTAACTCAGGCTGACCTAATTCATATGTGCAATTAATTACATATATGAATAAGGAAAAACCAATAGCTCAGCTAGATAAGCATCTAGACTTGATATTGCATATGACTTGGAGATCTTGGGTTTAATCCATGGAAAGTACAAAATGTATCTTTGATTTTCTTTTCTTACTTGATTTCCATATCATCGCCACATCACGGGCTACGTCATCGCTACGTCATTTGCCAACTCACTTCTAAGTATGGTAGACACATTTCGATACACTCCAGCATATTCATACATGCGCAGCTATGTATTTCGCACCACATATTGCCTAGGTTGTCCAATTTAAAATTGGAAGAAAATCATATTACATTTAATTTTTTCCATCTTTAACACGACCATGACACCTATAAATAAGTGTTTACTCTTCATTTTCAAAATACAACAAAAACTTCGGAATACTTTAGAAAAACAAAAATCGAAGTTTCCTCTCTCTCTAGGATAACATTCCCTACGGTGTTTTTACAAATACCACTGCCATCGGATTTCTCGAGCCGACCGAGCCGACCAAGCCAACTGCAAGCCGATCCAACTCGAAGTGAGCTGACTCAAGCCGAAGTGAGCCGATCCAAGTCGTTCAAGCCGATTTTATTTTTTATTTTTTATTTATTTATTCATTTGTTTATTTGTAAATGCTATAAATGAGAAAAAGAAAAAAAAAGAAAAAATAATGAAAAAAAAGAGAAAGAGAAGAAAAAATAAAAAGAGAAAAAAAAAGAAAAGAAAAGAAGTAGTCTATTTATTTATTTTAATAGGAATAGATAGATTAAGTATAAAATAAATAAGATAATATAATAAAAATAAATAAATAGGTTAGTAAACAAAAATCATTCTCACACTTAGAAAAATTAAGTTTTCTAAAAATAAATGAAAATAAATAGACCTTTTTCCAAATTAGGACTATTTTAGAGTTTCCACAAATAAAACACCAATTAGGACCCTTTAAAAGAATTTCCTTGGATAAATTGAATTGGGTAAAAACGTAAATGCAACCCTTTTTCAAAAATTAAAATCAAACCACCCACTAAAGTTTTTTTATAAATGAACTACGGAAGTCTGATCCCAAATAGCGAGTACGTAGGTACCCGTACGCAAGTACAGGGCGACTTAAAATATAGAAAGTCTTATTTTTTCCATTTTTAGATATTTGTGTAAATTAATCACTTTAGTCGCATGTATCATAATTAGATATTTTTAGAAATTAAAAAGGGTATATTTGAAAAGCGAAGTTAAATTTGAAAAGTTAAAAAATGATACCCGTTTAGCGTTTAATAAATTAGCCCTCGGACCTAAATCTTTGGTTTTCAAAAAAGTCGTTTTACAAATTAGTTTTTTAATCGATAGACCAGTAGCTAAGTTATAACCAATCCACTTAATTGGTTATAACTTAACCCCCTTTTCCCAACTCTGATCGGGTGGCGACTCTAAATTTTTTCAAGTTGGAAAAAATGATCTTCTTTAAACCTTAGTCTAAGGTCAATATTAAACGGGTAGGGTTTAGTATTGATTGGTTTAAAGAAAACTTAATTTTATAAAAGGAACTAGGAGGGTGAAAAACCAGGCTGGACACCTAGTAATAAAGACCAAGCCTTGCCTTGAATCTCTCAACCATAGAAATCTCATTATTCTATATAAGTTTAAGAGCAAACTTCAATAATTTATTGAAATCCCTCTCATATTCTTCAATTGTCTTGCCCTATTGTCTTAGCTTATAGTATTCTTCATATGTTTGTTCTCTTACACCTTTAGGAAAATGTCGTTCTTGAAATGTATCTCTAAATATAGCCCAACCAATCGATTCTGGTAAATTCTTTCTCTTTGCCTCCCACCAATTACTTATACCTTCGTCTAACAAAATAACAACTATCTCAACTTCCTTATTTTCCTCAATCTCATGAATTTCAAAAGCTTTCTCTAGTAAGTCAATCCATTCTTCTACCATCAAAGGATCAATGTTCTTTCCATCAAATGGTTTCACTAATTGTTGTACTTGAGCTAACTTATCACCATCTCCACCAACTCCTACTAATGCAACCATAAATTGTTGTGTTGATTCCTCCATATGTTGTGGTTACTTGGGGTTAAGTTGAGGCTGTTATGATAGATTTTCCCTTTGCTCCTTAGATATACAGCTCATTGGTGACATTTCACATTCCCTACAAATTATCTTTCTAAATAACCATCACATAAAACTCTATAGATAACTACTACAATTGTTTGACTAAACTATGACTCTTTGTTACCTAACTACCCCATACATCTCATACGTGCCTACAGGTTATGGTCCCTAATTAATGCTCTGATACCACCTAAAGGATGTCATATCCTAGCTTAGTACAATGTGTACCATCACATAGGAATACCTATTGAAAACTTAACTCAACTTGCTCATTAATCAAAAGGCAACATTGTTTACATGAGAAAAGGGTTGCTACATCGGAGTTCAACTGGATATTCTGTTACAACTTATGTGTACAACATAATATTTACATCAAAACATGAACCAAATTTTTGCTTTGTCATCTTCATAATAATAGGATTTCTAACTTAGTACTGGTTTCATACAAAAGTCGTTGACTTTAACTCATGCTCTTAGTATATATATCCCCCTTAGTGTTGGGCCTTTTATGATGTAGTTAACTTGAGGATAAAACATTTTATCTCCTCAACTGCTGAAATTGAGTGAGAGTGGATAACAAACAACATAATTTAGACAATATTACATATCACAACCGAACCATTTCAATCATAACCAGCAAGTTCAACTTCACATATGCATCCATCTAATAGGGCATTTACTGCTAATAATGTAGCTTGCTATGCTCATGTACGTAACATGCATTTGTATTGATATCCTATTCCCTTCAATCTTCTTCCAGTTAGTCGACATAGCTGGGCATCTAGATATAACGTCCATAAACTAATAGGCAATAAGGAGCTGCCTGAGACTAGAACCCCTACCAAATTTGACTAAGCAATATGGTATACCATTTTCAAAAAGGGCAACAAAGAGCTGCTTAGGAATAAGAACCCCTACCAGATTGGACAAAGCACTATGGTCTACCATTTTCAAAAAGGGCAAGAAAGAGCTACTTGGGAGTAGGACCCCTAAATTTGCTTTACAAAATTAGACTACACATTGTAGTTCACCAAATTAAAGTAGCAACATTATCAAATTAGACTACATACTGTAGTATACCAAATCAAAATGGCAACACTGCCAAATTAGACCATACATTGTAGTCTACCAAATTTAGCTATCAAAATAGTCATAATGTTCAAGCAATGCAATCTCAATGCTTCTAAAAGTTGAGTTCATAAAGCCATGCTTTTTCCATGATCACTTGGAAGCCCCATTTTGAAGGTTCTAAACTGTAAGTCTCTTTTTGTACCATACCATGCCCTGCCATGCCATGGTATGCAATAACAACTTAAGAATATCAATTAGCATAATTAATCTTTAAGTTTTATTCAACCTAGTTATTCGATTCTAGTTTTCAAACTCTCCATAGCGGAGTTTTAATATCTAACTTAAGTTTTACATAGGTGAACACCTAAAAGATTGAGTTAGCAATTACTCGACTTCCCTGGTTAGCACAATCAATCGTAAACACAATTCATCACCCAACATAGCAACATAACAATTCAACCAAGGTACAATTATTGTCATTCATAATCACTACATCAGCATTCACCATAGTAGCATATCAGTTCACTTAAGATATACTCATATACAATCAACACAGCATCAAGTAGCATATAGTGTTATGAGTAGTAATATATCTACTCTAAGCATAGGTTAGATCCACTTACTTGGACTCAGTAATAGTATAATATCCAATACTTTGTGACATGATTATTCCTTACTTATCACACCAATGAAAATATAACATAGTCTACAAATTAAGAATGCGTCAAACCCGAATTATTATAAGTTTTCATTTCCATGTTTTTAAACATTGTTTAACTGTATCTTACTCATTTCCTATTCAATTTCAGTAAACTTTATGACATCACGATCGTTATTTCATGTACTTTTAAGATATCTTAAGAATCAAGTTTATTAATATTATCAGAAGTCCAAAAATACCCTTTTCTCACTATAACTCGATTGTACGTTATCCTAACTCTGTAATTACCCTGAATAAACTTTAGTACTGAATTAAAAAACTTAAAAATCATATTTTCCAAACTTATCTAATAACCCTTAATATACCCCATTGTGTTCATTTTACGTAAATTTGATAAGTATCTTACTATTACTAATTACCATATTATATATTAAGCCAATATATAAGCATATATTAGGAAAATATGTAATAAATGACATAGGAGCCCAATTAATTTCATGAAAACTCCTATAGAGTCCCAAAAATATGTAGGTTAATTATTGACCACGAATTATACTAAATTAGTTATTATATATTTTTACGAAAATAACGATCTTAACTTGAAATAATGGAAAATTAGGGAAAATAAATAAATTTATGTGTGAGATAAAACTTAAATATTCCAAATATCATTATAAACATCTAAATGTCTAAACATGTAGGGCTCATTTATTAATTTCATCAAAAACTAATTATTTCAACAATTCGGTAAAATTGGTAGTTTTATTAAAAATAATTATAAAAAATAGTAAACATGCTTTATTTTGAAAATTCTTGTTACCAAAATTAAATATATATATATGTATATTAGGTCTATTATATACAAAAATTGGGCTTGAAACATTATCATCTAATATTTATAAAAATTAGTTTAACTTTTGTCCACATAAGGAATTTTCTTAAGGAACCAATATTTTCGCTAATTATTTAATTAAAATAAAAATGCTAAATTAATCTACACCTAAAATAATATTGTAAAACCAAATTTCATAATTAATTGACAATAGTTGATATTTTTACAAAATAAAATATTTTTTGGATAGAATTTTGGTTTACCTGAACTAGTTGCCTCCAACCACCACTTGGCCATTGCTCCTTGTCAGAAGAGCTTCTCTAGTCACCCTCTATTGTACCTCCAAGCCGCTTCAGGTCAAGTTATGGTTTGATACACGAACTGCCTTAAACCTATTCTAACCCCATTTCTTGGTCTATTTTTATCTTATCTTTTTCTAATTTTTTTGAATTTTCTAAAATTATGTTCTTTTGTTTTCAGGTTCCAAAAATATTTTAAATGATGTTTGGAGCCCTATTTATAGGTTTTAGGATTTTTTGCATGTAAAAAGTGAAATTACACTTGTCAATTTCACATTTTCCTAAGCACTGTGTGTCATTCCCTCATTAACTAAGTGTTGACTCATCATCAAGACTTGGGTCATCACTTCTCCCTAGTTGGCATAGACATAGGTCTCCTCTTCCTCTTTAGCTTTTGCTTTTTGAACATTCTTCTCCTCCTTAAGCTTACTCTTGTTGATGCTATCCACTACATCTCCTTGGATCACCACGAAATGTTAGTTCGAATATTCAATAGCCATGTATCCAAAGCCTAAGCATTAAAAGCATTTCACCTCGGTATACTTCCATTAGAAGGTCTATCCTTTCTCATACATTCTCTAAGGCGACCTAACCTCGGCTTAGCCTAGCTATCTTACTCGGCTATGCTGACCTACTCGGCTATCATCAGGTCGATCGTTCTTTTCCTTAGCTCACTATGGTCTCTTAGGTTTGGCTTGAACAAGTTGGCATAGTACTGAGGCTCGAGAGAATGTTGGTCTAAGTCGGGTCAAAACATTTCTCCTCTACTTTTCAACCTTCTATGCTATCTTGATAGCCTCTTCTAAATTATAAAACCTTTGTACTTCTACAATATTGCAAATCTCATAGTTAAGCCTAGAAATGAACCTCCATACCATACGAGCCTCTGGCTCTTCTACATCGACTCGGATCATTAACATCTTAAACTCTCTTACGTAGTCATCAACAAATCGACTTCCTTAGTATAGCTCCTATAAATTTGAAAATGTATCTTGTAGATAACTCTTGGGCACAAATCTGCCTCTTAATAACCTTTTCATTTCATCCTAAGTTCTAACACTTCATCTTTCATCTCTTGCCCTGGCTGCATTCAAATTCTTCCACCATATGGTGGCATATCCAGTAAACTTAAATGCAGTAAGTTGGACCTTGACCATGTCCTCATAACCATAACTTTCAAATATTTTCTTGACCTTCTCTTCCCACTCTAAGTATTCATCTAAATCTCTACTTCCACCGAAGGGTGGGATTTTCACCTTGACATTATCTGGCCCTTGAGGGATTCGGCATCCTTATCCCTATGTTTAGTAATAATCAACTTCTTCTTCTTCACCAAACCCTTCAACATCTAGCTCCTCCTCATCCTTCGCAATCTCCTCTAACTCTAGTTGTTATCTAGTAACTCCTCTAACTTGAGGACGTCGAACTAGGTGATTGGTTCAATTGACTTGGCCATAGTATCTCTTAGGGGCATCATCCTAGGGGTTTTGTTGCTATATACCTTGGGGTTGTTGCCTATTAACTTGCATTGTGATGACTAGACTCTCAACAAGGCTTGTAAGTTTGTTGAGTCTGTCATCAACGGACCTTAAGGTGTTACCACCATGAAAACCACAAGTAGGTTGAGCACCACTACCTTAGTCACCAATAACTCTTTGAATACTTGAATCTAACATAGTATAATACTCTTCTAAACAGATTAACAACTTACTAACAACCTTAATACTCAATAGTCGCTAAATAGAATAGAAACAAACTTGCTCTATTTTTATGATTAAAAATAGAGTAAAATAGAGTAACAATAAAACTACACTTACTATGACACTAACATACTGCAGTAGCTGCAGAAGAAACACAACAGCCATAAATAGTAAAGTGAACTATGACTTCATTGTAACTTTACATACTGCCTCACTAAATTGTGCTCTGATACCAGCAAAGTTAATGCGTCTCCAAGGTCAGACATATGAAGAGGCACCACAACGAAGAGAATAAAAAAGAACAAGAAAAAGCTAGCAAAGTCCAAGCAACTACCAAATGGATATGACACACCACCTGATCCTTCTCGACCAATAATCTGCTAGATATGACACATCGGTCCATATTAAAGGGTGGTCACTCGCCACTTCTCCTTATTAAAGGGAATAGATAAGAGTTGAATGATAATGAGGATACTAAGGTTGCTCAAGTGAATAATTCTGTATTAAAAGTTTGATGATCCTCATATATAAGAAAGTAGGGGTTTATATACCCATTCACTAGGGTTGCTTTACATGTATGAAAAGACAAAAGGGTATTCTACACTAGGTTACATAAGACATATTAAAAGGGGTAAAAGGGACAAAGAATATTCAATACAAAAAAGAAAGCATCATTCTAAAACATTGTGTCAGAAGATACGTATCACTTGGTGGCTGGACATTAGGGATATAACACAACATGGGCGGAAGCAGGAATGCATTACAGTTAGGGGCCAACTTGATTTAGATTAGGTTAGGAGCCAATTAGTCTGGTTTAGAAGTCAACTGAATTGGAGTCATGCACTAGTGGTTGGTTGGAGAGCTTGGCTAGGCTAACCCTTCCTAGGTTACCTTTAAGGTCAGGACTTCGAAGCTAAGCAGGTGCATGTTGGACATACGTAACGATCTAACAGATAGGTTTGCAGGAGGTCAAATCAGGATAGGAGTCCCTGTTTCGATTATAGCTAAGACTTAGTATTTTCTGTGCGAGACCTTGAAGTCTTTGAGCTTGGCTTCTTGTGATTGGGCCAGGGGGTTGATTCCTATCATAAAAACATGATAAAACAAAGCAAACAAAGTGAAAAAAATATCTAAAGCCAATATAATAAGTGTATAGAGCCTAAAACTCAAAACCAGACCTAAGGACATTCAAAACAGGCTTAGAACTCCAAGTTGGGCCCTTAAGAAATTCTTCCCAACATCTAAATCAATCAAGAAAAGTTGTTTTAGGACTCATAAGAAGCCTACATAAAACTCTTTAATCCCAACAAAGCCATTAACTTTAGTTCAGACCACTTAAGCCTACTTAAGAGTCTAAGAAAATTTTGATAACACTAAGGTCAAAAGAGATAGATGGAAATCTAACCTTAAAGAGTGTTTTAAGCTTAGAATAAAGTTCTAAGCCCAAGCCCAAAAGATTTCTTAAGATAACAAAAAGCTCAATAACCAAACTAGGCCTAAAAGAGCACTAAAACATGAGGACTGCTACTGTTCTGATCAATGGACAAAATTATGGGTCTTATCTTGAAAATCTAACCACACCACGTTAAAGTACACTAAAAAACGATGAAAATTGACTATAAGATCATAAAAATGGGATTTAAAATGAGAAAGGTATATGTGATTGAAGTTTTAAGTAAAATCGAGGAAAAATACAAAACTAAGTTAAAAATATAACTTAAAAGATTTTAGCTTAGCTTTCTAAATTTTATTTCAAATTCTTATAATATCATATTTGCGATGTTCATGGGACTTGACTGTTGGAGATGTCCTACCCCTGGACCATTACGACTGAACTATAGCAGAGCAAGTGATTCCTAATGACCTTACACTTGATTTTGCTTATAGTGTAGATGCACTTAAACATATATAATGAACTTGAATACTTATGGGATATGGGAAATGCATATGTATGATATTATGATTAAATACCTTCACTTGCTAATCAGATAATAATAGAAGTTATTGTTGTATGGAATGAAATTGCCTAATCACAATGAAAGTTGAATTAACTAAGTGTTCAATTAAGAAATCCAATGAGTCATGCATATCTCATAATTGCATCATAACTATACTAATTGCCACCATATGTAGAAGGTAGGAAAGGGTTCATAAGAGTGGAGGCTCTTGCAAGGATTAGGCAATGGTATGCCATTTATATATTATTGAGTTTCTATCCTAGCTATCTAGCTTACTAGGCACCTAAGGGATGCTAACTGATGCATATGGTATGGTAGCGAGTCAAATGAATAGAATGGGTATTCATGGATTTAAGTGGGTATGATGAACAAGAAGTAAAACAGGGGTTTTGAAGGTGAATGTATATGGATATCACATACCAAGACAAAAACATAATAAGGGGTTTAAGCTCAAAATATGGTTCAATACAACTCATAAGCACTAAATGTTGCTCGGGATTCAAATGAGGGTTAAATGCAACTTATTAACCGGTTCAAACGAAAGGTTCACTACAATCTTAAGGTCAAGATTGATAAGAATGTAGAAAAGATTAAAGAGTTTAATCAACACTCAATAATTTGATAAATGCATCTCTACTAGGTCAAGTATTGCCTTGTTTGAAAGAGGAAAGTTTTACTCTCTGTATGGGGAATATTCTTCACTATGCATCTATCTGTTTGTCTATCTCTTGTGATTACAAATGTTGCTATTTATAACAAGTCTTAAACCTTAGTGGTAAAGCTGTAAATAATGTACAAGGCCTTAAACCCTAGAGAATTGGGCCTATAAATAAAATAAAGAAAACATGTACAAGAAAACAAAACTCTGCATTTAATAAAAGTCAGCATGCAGTCACTCAACCTGTCTTAGAAGGAGTAGGATCTTAACTAGGCGGGGTTAACAGTTGGATATCCAATCTAAGGAGGAGCTTCTAAAGTTTCTTGGTGCCGTATCGAGTAGATCTTTAGCCTTGAGTCCTCAATCCTATGGTCTCTCAGCTTCTTGGTAGACAACAGACTTGGTGCCATGTGTCTCCTTTTCTTCCCCTAGGTTTTCTGTTATTAGATTAACCTCGAAAAAACTTGATCGATCTTGGCTTGGGATTGGTCGGCCTTGGCTTGGATATAGTTGGTGGTTGATTCCTATCATTACCGTAGGTCCGAAAGGAAGTCGTCCTCAAAGTTAAACATTGAGCAAAGGCTGGGATGCCGAACAAACTTCTCTTCCTCTTTCGCTTCACCATGGGTGTCAAGTGTCTCTAGATTTCCTCAATGCTCATGAGGGTCAAGGAATAGCTCTTTCCATCCTTTCGAACAGTATAAGTGTTGAGAAAACCGTATGGATCACTTTCTGATCATACTCCCACGGTTAGCCAAGAAGCAAATTTGTAGCATTCATAGGGACCATGTGGAACTTATTCTCTTCCTCATATTGCCCTACCTTGAATGCTATTCGAGCTCTCATATGTACATGGACCATACCCTTGTCATCAAACCACCTCAATCTATAGGGTTTAGGATGTAGGTAGGACCATGTGGAACTTATTCTCTTCCTCATATTGCCCTACCTTGAATGCTATTCGAGCTTTCATATGCACATGGACTATACCCTTGTCATCAAACCACCTCAATCCATAGGGTTTGGGATGTAGGTAGGTCGACAATTTCATCTTTTCTACTAACTTAGTAGAAACGATGTTGGTGCAACTTCCCCTATCAACAAGTAGGGAACAGGTCTTCCCATTCACCAAACATAGCATATGAAATAAATTTTAGCTTTGTCTAGGATTTTCATTCAGGTCAGCTTATGTTGCCATAGTTAACAATTTATCCAGTTCCTTAGCATAGATTTCTTCTTCTATCAACTAGTATTCCAAACTCTTGTCACTTAACTCTAGATTTGAGCCTCAAGCCCTTTACCCTTCAAGATTGTAACTCTCTTATTTGGGTATTGGAATGCAATGTGTCCGTAGCTTAAGCATTTAAAGCATTTCATAGCTCGGGCCTCATTACCGGATGCCTTTTCTTTCTCACTAATCTTCTTCTCAACATGGATAGGTCGGCTAGGCTCTCCTTTCTCCATCCTCCTTTCTAGCCCTTTTCTTTCAACATATCTCTTAGGCTTGGGGCTACCTTGTTGAGGTTGGCTACTTGGCCTCTGATGCCTCCTCTATAAACCTGACAAATTTAGCTTTCTAAGTATAGAAACAAACGTCCAAACTGTAGATGATTTCCCAAACTCAAAAGAGTCAGTGAGATTTAAAACCGATTAAAATCTCAATCCAAAACCTAAAGTGGATACGAAAAACCTTAAATCATCAATTAAACCCCTAACTGCATACGAAGACCCTAAAACCTCGAACCTCATCAAAACCTTAAGATGACAATCTAAGATTTAATCGCGTAAGAATATATGAAACCCTAAATGTGTAAAAACATTAGAGATTGTGCCCTAAAGTAATAAAAACCCAAAAACTAAAACTTTAAGGATATAAAAGCACTAATTCACCATGATATACCCTAAAACCCTAATTGATAATATAATGCTCATATTTTGCCAAATCATTAGTAAAAGGTTATAGATGACCCTCATTCATGCTTATATGATTCAAATCCTCAAGTAATCCATTAGAAACTAAGATACTGAATCATAGATTACATTTATTTCTTAAGTATATGATTAAGATAGTATTACATAGAGTTAGGGATATAGTTGGAGATTAGGTTAAATGTAGTAAACCTTAATACCCTAAATGACATTTTTCATCTTAATTATACTTAGTAGCTTACCAAATGATGTATATAGGATATAAATACCTAATGGAAGATCTCATTATTTATTTTTACTAATCAATTTACTAAATTTCTTATTTCCCTTCATTTCCTTAATTTTTCCCTTAATTTCCCCTAATTACTACATTTTATGCACAAAATTACACATACTTATGGAAAGTTGACCAAGTCAACACATGTTGACCAAAGTCAAAGGGTTGACCAAGTCAACACATGTTGACTAAAGTCAACATTTTGAAAAGTCAACAAAAGACACTAAGAGATAAGAAAAATATCTTAACTTTAAATGATGGCTTTTCTTTTCCTTTTCTTTTGATTTTTCTTTTTCCCTTTCCCTCAATTGTTGCCGTCCACTTATTCTTCATTTTGGTCCCACCATTTGTTGTCTTCCATTATGAAAATCAAACAAAAGAAACAAAACAAAAACAACTCCCTCTTGCCGTGAGCTTCTTCTTCCTCCTTCACTTTCACAATTTCACTTTTTATCTCCATAACTCCAACACAATTAAAGGTATGTCTTTAAGTTGTTTTATGTTGCTTTATATTATTCATTAGTTGGTTAATTAGGTAGATTAGATAAGTAGTTATGTGTTTAGTGTTGTCTTGAAGAAGAGGAAGCAAAGTTCCCATCTTTAAGTGTAGGAATTAGGAATTATGAAGAAGAAGAAAGGAAGACATGAGTATATGCTCATAAGTATGTGCACATAAGGGAATACTAAAAGAACACAAGTATGTGAACCTTTGTACATGAGTATTTATCATGTACATAACCTAAATTAAGACCATATTTAACTATACATACCTATACTATACTAAATACATACATAAAAACACAAAAGGATGAAATTGGGAAGATTTTCTTAAGAGAAGATTAGGCATACGTATTTTTGTATAATAATACGTATATGACCGTATAGGTATATGAGTATATATACAAGTATAAATACGGTATAAGTATAAGTACATGTATAAGTCTATGTTTAAGTATACTAGTATACATATAAGTATAGTAAAGGTATATAGTAGTTTAATTGAAGTATACATAAGACATTGAGACATTACATAAGCATGAGGTAAGGCTTATGTAATTAAATGATGAAGTAAGCAATGAGGTAATCAAAAGATGACATAAGCAAATGATGATGTAAACATGACATAAGCATAGATTATGAACTAAGAAAAGAAGAAGAGTATATCATAATTAGGATCCTAAATTAGTAAACCCTAATACACTTTCTAAATTGAATCATACTTAATTAAGTACATAAATTAATAATAGCAAAGTAAAAGCCCCTAAGTATAAGACTAAATGGCTAATTAAATTATTAACTACTAAAATGGAACATAAAACTAGCCAGTAGGAATAATTAAACTTTAATAAGATAAAATGTTAATAAATTTAGCCCATATCGTAAAACACAGGTCTTAACGTCCAAAACAGATATCACAGTGTGAACGTGCGTCCGAAAACGATGAAAAACGATTATAAGTTCGCAAATATCGGAATCAGAACAAAAAAATTTCAAAATACATAAAGGAAGCCTCATACCTTACTAATATAAGAAAATAGTTACTATTAATCTTATGGAGTATGGTAACACTATACACACTATACTCGAGTTATATTGGAAGAAATTAGATAAACTACAATAGACTTTTAGTTGACTAAGGAGTCTGAATTCTCAGAACACTTATGAGGTTTACCATTTTGATTTAGGCGTTCGATATCGAGTCCTGGAAACCCTAAAGGCTTAGAGAATGAGCAATAATTCAAGTAAGGGAGTTCTAATGATCTGCTACTTGCTTGTGCATGTTACTTGTATGATGTTTTGTTGTTTGCTATTGCTTGTATGTTTGAATGACTGTTCTGTTTGTATGATATCATTCGTATGATCACCTTTTTAAATTGATAAATATAAATATTTGCCTAAACAACTGGTTCTATTCGTCGCATCTCTATAACTTGGTAAAGGTATGAATGGAGAGTGCTAGCCTTGCAAAAATCTTAAGAAAAGTATTTTTGGCAAAAGCTTTTCTATCCTTAAACAAATTTTTGCATGATCGCTGTAAGGGCTTGTGGAGCCATAAATAGTATTTTTAACGTTAAGGCAAAGCTAGCATGGGTTCTTTACTTGATAGTGAGAGGACTCGCTTTATTGTACCTAAAAGGCCTTGGTTACTTTTGGTTGCGAGAGGACTCGCATGTTTGTACCAGAGGGGCCTTGGAGGGTGGATAGTCCTAGTTTGGGCTCCCCCTATTTGGATTGAAACTCTTTTCTCAGCTAGGGTAATAGTCGAGTTTTGCCTAGTGGGGTGGTGCCCCTAGGTAGCCTCATACGGGTAAGTTGAGGTGTCCTGTGCGGGTAAGTACAGGGGATAATCGAAGTGTAGACGACGTAATTCTATACTTTCCATAGTTTCGGACTCCTATGGATGTGTTGCTTGCATTCATCACGCCTGCATTCATTATGTATGTAGATAGCTTGCTTGCATGTGTGATAATAATATGTGAAAACTTGCTTGACCGATAGTGGTGAGGAACGAACTCACTGAGCTGTTTTATGCTCATTCCCCCTTAGTTTCTTTACAGGTTTACATACGATAAGATTGGGATAAGTTTCGAGTGCCGAGTGCGAGATGGAGATATGTACATTAGTGTTAGAATTAGTTGACATCTTTATAGGTAATACATAAACACTCTTTGTAGAAAATATTCACATGTTAGAATTTAATATAATTTAATTCTTCCTGCAGTTTTATAATGTTAGCATATCCTATCTTATTATTTGGTAGGGGGTACCGATTCTCTACGGTTCTAAGGAACTGTGGGAATATCGGACATCCATAGTTATTTATAATTATATATTATGTCATGTTATAATAAATTAATTATTTGAAAATCATTAATCTTAGTGATTTATTATTTAGAGTCTTGCAATCTCTAACTTGCAAAACGGTTTTCATATCATGGGTGCACACATGTTATGAAAATTTTAGGTAAATCCTATTAGGCCCCCTTTAGGGTCTTGACATCCTCCTCCTCTGTCTCTCTCCTCTTAATGCTAAATTGATTAGCTTGTCTATAGAGTTGAATGGCTACAATTCAACTATGATGGTAATATCATCTTAAAGTCCACTTAGGAACCTGGCAATGGTGCAATCCTGTGGCTTGGAAATCTCACATCTCATCATAAAGGTCTCAAACTCTTGAAAATACTCTTCAACAGTATTTTGGCCTTATCTTAGGTGCTAAAATGCATGGAGCATTTCTTGCTTGAAGTAGGTTGGCACAAAGCGTTGAGTCATCAATCATTTCATAAGCCTCTAAGTCTGATCGTCTCCTCTCCTTCAGCATCTCACTTGGTAACTAGCTTATCCTACTAGATGCTTGAATATTCAATAAGGGATAATAAAGCTAGCTTGACCTTTGTTCAATCATCACACTCGTATCACTCAAAGAACTTCTTGAGTCGAGAAACCCAACTAAAGAACTCTTCAGGTTAACTACTTCCACTAAAGGTCGGCAACTTAAGCTTTATATTAACAAGTCCTCGATCCAGAGTTCAGGATTCATCCCTTGCATTCCTAGTAAGTCGATTCACCTCGAATCAACCACTTCTATTAGAGCTTTACTTGGCCATGTCCTTTCTTGACCTCGACTCTCTTCTTCAAGTTCCTTGGTTCACCTCGAAGTTAATACTCCTATCATTGCTTCTCCTCAGCTTAGGTTGATTTTCTCTCCTTCTCCTCAGCTTTCTTGTGATTAAAAATGTTGTTATTTATTGCAAGTCCAAAACCCTAGTGGCAAAACTATAAATAATGTACAAGGCCTTAAATCCTAAAGAATTGAGCCCATAAATCAAATAAAGAAAACAAAACTGTGCATTTAATAGAAGTCAACATGCAACCACTTGGCTTGTCCTAGAAAGAGTAGGATCCGAACTAGGCAAGGTCGACAACTGGATGTCTGGGTCCGAAGAGGAGCTTCTAAAGTCTCATAGTGCTTGGACAAAACATTAGAAAGGTTAGCCTATAATTGCTAAGTGATAGAATTAGTCGACACTAGTCTTTCGGTGCCATGTCAAGTAGATCTTTGGCCTCTAGTCCTCAGTCTTGTAGTCTCTCGGCTTCTTAGTAGTTGACAGACTTAGTGCCATGTATCTCCCTTTCTTCCCTTCGTTCTTCTGTTATTAGATTGGCCTTAGAAAAACTTAATTGGTCTTGGCTTAGGATTGGTCAACCTCGACTTGGATATAGTCAGAAGCTAATTCCCATCACTAACCGTTAGTGAAGGGTCGTGTCTTGTGACCTTCGCTTAGGGTCTATGATGTGGATTGAGGGCAATCATACCACTAGACTTGGGATTTTAGCACGAATTTTGTTACTTAAAAAAGGTAAGTATATTTTTGTATAAAAGGGAAGATTTGTATATATTACATATATGTTTGAGTTAATTTGAGCATGATAGTGCAAATGGAAATAAAAACTAGGTGCTGTGACCCAATTGATGGTTTGTGTCGGTTAATTATCTCCAACCTCGATTATAGAGGGCATAATTATGAGTTGCATGTAGTTCTTAGGTCGCTACATATAATGGATGGCATTCTAATTGTTCGCGCATTCATATGTTTGTATATTTAATAAAATTGTTATCCAGTATGGTGAGGGGATTAACTCACTAAGTGTAAGCTTACACCTTGATAGATTTCTTTTTATGTAAGACCACCTCTTCATCCATCCAAGCCAAGGAATGCCTAAGGTGAGTCTCAAGCTAAGACGGGATTGTAAGTTTCAAGAAGCGAAGAGGGAATTTTGTAATAACGACTTTTAGATATTTATTTACTCTATTTAGTTTAATCCTATAGTTAGACTTTCTTAATGCAGACTCTTGTAGGACTTTAAATGTGTTGTAATATTTTGTCATGGAATTCTATGAATCTACACTTTAACTTTAATATTTTTGTATTTAAATAGTACATCTAGTTAATATTGTCGATATTACATATCTGTGGGCCTAATGGAAGCATATGGTAAAAGGAGCTTTGTGTGTCATATGGAAGGCCTATGATCAATGAAAGGGTTGATTGTAGATTTTTGTATGGTACATGGTGATTGATGCGAACCGTGACCAAGAATAGATAAGGCTGACTGCTACTTACAGAATGCTTTAAAGGAGTAATGAGGAAAATGCACGAAACAACAATAACGAATGAAAGTTAAGCAAAACCCACTTACAAAAAGCTCAAAAGGAGTAATAAGGAAAATGCACGAAACAATAATGACGAATGAAAGCTAAGCAAAACCTACAAATGGCTCTAGAGGATGTGACATACTAATGCAACTTTAGAGGATTCATGGCACAATTTGATGTGACACACGAATTGGTCCGATAAGGTTACTAGCCACCTAACCTTACTTAAGGGAAAGAATAAGAGTGATGACAGGCATAAAACAGCAGAGTGTTTACACTCGAAAGAAAAAATACTCAAGTGTATTAATGATAATTTGTCTACCTATGACTTGTAAATACAAGGGGTATTTATACCCAAGAATTTAGGGTAACTTGCCTAAAAGGGGGAAAGACAAAATGAGTGTTACCCCAAAGAAGTATTATATAACAATACAAAAGGGTAAAAATGAATATTCATATAAGCAACAATTAGCGAGCCAGATTCTACACGTAGTCCTGTACACATGGGGGGATGTTGTATTGGTGAGGTCTTTAGAAGATGTAGACAATGTAGTACAGCCAGGTTGCTTATCTAAGTAGGGACGACTTATGTAGTCTGGTATATATCTCTCGACATGGTGGCAAGGGTGGTGCTGAGTAAGTAAATGGTCAAGCATAAGGGAGGATTGGATGTTGTCTTAGCCATTTGTTTGTCAACATTCAATCTACGAAAGATTGCCAATCATTCGACATGGCTTAAGAAGTGACTTAGCAAAGAAGTACTCGGCATTAGCAAGAGTCAGTTAGAGTAAAGGAATTCATCTCGGCAAGCCTTCCAGTCCTTAAGGCCTGCTATGGGTTAAAGGGTCAATAGCTCGATTCCCATCATTTCCTTTAGGCTGATTTGGATTTGGGATCAAATCCGAATGGTCTTTGATTAGTTCTCCATCAAGGTGATATGGACTGAAGTTAGCAAAATTGAAGGTGTTGGAAACCCTATAATCTTCTAGCAACTCTAACCCGTAGGCATTGTCATTGATCTTTTGGAGGATTCTCAAGGTTCCCTCAGCTCGTACAGATAATTTGTTCTCCCTCTTGCTTAGGAACTATTCCTTGCTGAGGTGCAGCCATACCAAGTCTCTTAGCTGGAATTACTTAGCCATCTTACCCTTGGTCTTCTCTCACATTCTTCTAGTAGCATGGTCAATGTGCCGGGTGACCTTATCGTATATGTGTTGAAAGGATTATGCTTTAGCCAAGGCATCAAGGTCCTCTTGCACAGGTATTGGTACAAGGGTATAGTTGAGGAGCAACTCAAGATTGAATCCATAAGCCACCTCAAAAGGAGTCTTTTTAGTGGTGTTACGTACTGTTCGGTTATAGGCGAACTTAACCACTGGCAAGTAGATGTCCCAATCAGCTAAGTACTTGCCCATTACAGCTCGAAGCAGTGATCCTAAAGTACGATTAACCACCTCTATTTAGCTATCGGTTTGGGGGTGACATAAGGTACTAAAGAGTAATTTAGTCCCCAACCAACACCATAAGGTTGTCTAGAAATGGCTCAATAACTTTGGGTGTCTATCGAAAACTACACTTCTCAGTACGCTGTATATCTACATAATCTCCTGCAAGAAAAGAGAAGCAATAATCGAAGCGTCGTTAGTCTTGGTATAGGGTACGAAGTGTGTTATCTTACTAAACCTATCCACAATGACCATTACAAAATCTTTGCCTTGGGCAGTTTGCGGCAGTACAAGAATAAAGTCCATGCTTAATTTAGTCTACCGCCTCGTTAGAATAGGTAGGGCCATTGCTTTCCCTTGCTTAACTTAGCACTTGGCCCTCTTGCATACGATACAACTTTTGACAACTCAGTGCAAATATCTCCTCATTCTCGACCAAAAGAATCAGCCTTTCAATAGTTTGTAGGTCCTCATTTCTCTAAAATGCTTGGAGAGTCCCCAACTGTGAGCTTCCCTAATCAATAACTCTCTTAAGGAATAAGTTGGCACATACAGTTTCCCATTTCATAACATGTAGCCATTCTCCACATGGTACTTGTACACTATTCTTCCATCAATACATTATGCAAGTATGAGTCCAAAGTATAGATCCTCAAAGTACTACTCTTTGATACTTGCGAATCCAAGCAACCGGGTCTACAATTCCTATAAAAGCGCATGCCATCTCAAAAGAGCATTTACAACTACGTTGCTCTCTTCCTGCTTGTATTTTATTACAAAATTAAATCCTTCAAGAAATTCAACCCATCTTACATGTCGCTTCGACAACTTGGTATGACTTCGAAGGTACCTCAGTGATTCATGGTCAGTATATATAACAAATTCTCTCGACAGTAAATAATGCTGCCATACTTATAGTGCTCGGATTAGTGTCAAAAGTTCTTTGTCATATATGGTGTAATTCAACTGGGGTCCTTAAGGCTTCTCACTATAGAAGGCAATTAGTTGGCCTTCTTGCATTAAGACAATGCTTATTCCATTGCCTGACGCATTACATTCTAACTCAAAAATTTTGTCGAAGTCAAGTTGCACTAATACCGAGGTGGAGGTCAATCTTTCTTTTATCTTGGCAAAACTCCTCTCCTCCGTTTCTCCCCATTGGAAGTCAGTGGTTTTTCTTATTAACTCGATAAGTAGTGCGACAAGGGTGCTAAAATTTCTGATGACCTGCCTGTAGAATGAAGCTAGTCCGTCGAAACTTCTTACATTAACATAAGTAGTAGGAGTCGACCACTCAACAATTGCTCGAATCTTCTCATCATCGACCTATAAGCCTCCTCTACTAACTACATAGCCTAAGTATACCACTTTCTCTTGCAAAAGCAATATTTCTTTATATTGCTGAATAGTCTCTTAGTACAGCAGATATCTAAGACTACTCTGAGATGTTCATAGTAACTCGATATGTTAGTACTGTAGAATAAGATGTCATCAATGTACACTACAACACACTTACGTATAAGATGTCTCAACACATGGTTCATTAGTCTCATGAAAGTGCTCAAGTCATTCAACAAGCCGAAGACCATGACCATCCATTCATAAAGTCCATATCAAGTCTTAAACGTAATCTTCCACTTGTCTCCTAGCCTTATATAGATTTGGTGGTTGCTAGATTTAAGGTCAACCTAGTTGAAAATCTTAGCTCCACTCAATTCATTTAACATGTCTTTAAGCCTCGGGATCGAATACCTATATTTGACCATGATCTTGTTCACAACTCGATTGTGTACACACATATAGCAAGTTCTATCTTTCTTCAACACTAAAAGCATCGGCACAGTACTTTCTCTAACATATCCTCTATCGAGCAATTCATTGATTTAATGTTGGAGCTCAAAAGCCTATTTGGGATTCATTTGATAGGTAGTCTTATTCAGCAATGTAGCGCCAGGTACTAAGTCAATGCAGTACTCTATGCTTCGAGTCGAGGGCAATACTTCAAGTAACTGTTCTGAAAATAGGTCAGTATACTCATCTAGTAACTCTTTAATTTCCTGAGGTAGTTTATCCTACTCCTTCATTTCTAAAAGTCAACTGACCAACACAAAGGTCAGCTCATCTAGTTTGATGACCTTTTAGAGCTCAGCTCTACTCATCACTAGAGCCTTCTTCGATCCACGAGTAAGTTTCGTCTGCAACTTATGAACTTCTCTCAACAGCATTAGATTTAATGTGATCTTCCGATCATCCTTTTTGAACATGTATGTGTTCCTATAGCCATCATGGATAACTCTCCTATCAAACAACTATGGTCTACTTAGCAACATGTGGGAAGCACATATAGATAGTATGTCATAGAGAATCTGGTCAAAGTAGTCCCTAAAAGTAATCGATAGTAGTATTTGCTGAGTGACATGTAATGCTCCTTTTTCACTCAACCAGTACAACTTGTACGGCTTTAGATACGCAACAATCGGTAACTTTAGTTTTGAAATAAGATCGGCTAATGCTACATTAGTGTAGCTTTTTACTATCTATGATGAGGGCACACACCTAATCATTCACCTTACAAGTAGTATGAGACAAATTTTTTCTCTACTCTTCCTCTCATGAGGGTTCCACGTTCATAGTACATCAAACGACCATGAGTAACAGGTCCAAGTCCTAAGCAAACATGTTCTCCTTAATCAATTCTTTCTCAGCATTTTCTTTCTTAGCAAATAGCTCCTCTTCCTCAAGTTCCTCATCAGTGCTGTCTACTTCTAGCTTTAGGATGTCTCCCTTGATGGCCATCATTTTTCAATTCGGGCACTGAGCAGCCATATGTCTGAACCCTTAGCACTTGAAACGTTTGATCTGGCTTGTCTTCCTTCTAAACCCTTACCCCTTCTCATAAGTTTAGGTCGACACTTCATTATCAAATTAAGCTTTCTACTCGACTCGGACCTCAAGCTTATTGCTTAGCTCAATACTCGATAGAGTTCTGTAAGTTCCCTATTCGGGTCGGCTAGTCGACATTCGAATCGGTACTTGGCCTTTTCTCTACCTCTCCATTCATTAGGTGATCCTAACAGCTTCATCCATCATAGTGAATCGTTGAAGCTCTACATTGTCTCGAATATCAGCTCTTAGTCCAGTAATAAATCTTAACACTGTTCAAGCCAGTAGTTCCTCCACCTCACAATGGATTATGACCATTTGAAACTTTTAAACATACTAGTTAATAGTTTGGCCTCCTTATCTCAGCTCCTATAGTCGAGTAAAGGTATCTTAAAGATAAGTTTTTGAAACGACCCTATTTCTAAGCACTCTCTTCATCTCGAGCCAAGTATTAATCTCTTAGTAGCCCTCCTATCTTCTCATTGCTTAGAAGTTGTTCCACCACGTTGTGGCATATCTGAAGAACTCAATAGTAGCAATTCTCACTTGCTTGTAACCTTCGTATTGATAGTAAATAAACATACACTTCACCTTCTCTTTCCAATCTAGATTTTCATCAGCATTTCCAAATCCATTGAAACTTAGAATCCAAAGCTTCACATGTTCAGATGCTTTAGGGATTCACACATACTCTTCTTCAAAATAGTCCTCTTCTTCCTCGTCTCCCATGTCTGCCAAATCAATCCTTCTCCTCACTCGTTCACCTAGTCCTCCACCTTGAACTAGTCAAGCTAAGTTGAGTGTTTTGCATGGCCTCAATGGGTCAATAAGACAGTACATGAACAACTTGAGTCAAATCCACCAAGAGGTTAGCTACCTCATCAATCCTCTCGTCAATACTTTTAGGGGTCTCCTAAGATTGTCATCCATGGTAGACAACTCTATTGTCATCTCCAGCACCGATGTTTACACTTTGGTCAGTCATTTTCTTCATTGATTCAAGGCTCAAATAAGCACATCTACAAACTAAAAATGTCAACAACAAGTAAACACAGCAATTAATATGAACTCAATAACTTGCTCTAGCCCACATACGCAAAGCAAAGTATAACAAAACTTCAAAAATCCACTATAGCTCACATGAAACCTCTACTTTGATACCTTCTCTTCCCAATCTAGATATTCATCAGCATTTCCAGATCCATTGAAACTTAGAATCCAAAGCTTCACATGTTCGGATGCTTTGGGGATTCACACACTCTTCTTCAAAATAGTCCTCTTCTTCCTTGTCTCCTATGTCTGCCAAATCAATCCTTCTCCTCACTCGTTTACTTAGTCTTCCACCTCGAACTGGTCAAGCTAGGTTCTAACCTCTAACAGGTTGAGCAGCTTGTAGAGTGTTTTTCATGGCCTCAGTAAGTCAATAAGACAGTGCATGAACAACTCGAATCAAATCCACCAAGAGGTTAGCTACCTCATCAATCCTCTCGTCAATACATTTAGGGGTCCCCTAAGATTGTCATCCATGGTAAACAACTCTACTGTCATCTCCAGCACCGATGTTTACACTTTGGTCAGTCATTTTCTTCATTGATTCAAGGCTCAAATAAGCACATCTACAAACTAGAAATATCAACAACAAGCAAACACAGCAATTAATATGAACTCAATAACTTGCTCTAACCTATATACGCAAAACAGAGTACAACAAAACTTCAAAAATCCACTACAGTTCACATGAAACCTCTACTCTAATACCAAGATGGTGCAAACCATAATCAAGAATAGACAAGGCTGGTCACTAGATCCATCCAAGCTTGTAGGAAGCTCAAAAGGAGTAATGAGGAAAATGCGTAAAAGAACAATGATGAATGAAAGCTAAGCAAAACCTACGAACAGCATTGATGTTTACACAAAGTAGTATTTTGGCTAATCTGAAGGTAGAACCTACATTACTTAAGAGCATTAAGAAAGCTCAAAAGGGAGATGCAAAGCTACAAAGGATTAGAAATGATATTAGAAAACACCATAACTTTAGAATTGACAATGTAGAAATGTTAAGATTTAAAGAACGACTTTGTTTGCCAAAGGATTCAAAAGTTAAAGAGGTGATATTGAATGAAGCTCATAGTATGAGATATTCCCTACCCCTTAGGAATAATAAGATGTACAAGGACTTAAAGTAGAAGTTTTGGTAGATGGGATGAAAGGAGATGTAGCACAGTATATATCACATTTTATGACCTACTAGAAGATGAAGGCTGAACATCAAAGACCAAGAGGATTGTTACAACCTTTACCTATACCTAAGTGGAAATGGGAGCATATAACAATGGATTTTGTGAGTGGTTTACCAAGGATAAGGAGACAACATGATATGATATGGGCTATAGTAGATAATCTCATGAAATCAGCGCATTTCATAGCCATAATTCTATCAACTAGCAAAAGTTTACATCACGGTGATAGTTTGTTTAGATGGTGTTCCAGTGTTGATAATATTTGACTATGATTCTTGCTTTATGTCTCAATTTTAGCAATCCTTACAAGTAGAAATGAGAACTAAGCTGAACTTTTGTACTACTTATCATCCCCAAAGCAATGGGCAATCGAAATGAACAATCTAAACTCTGGAGGATATGTTGAGGGCATGTGTGATGGACTTTAGAGGTAGTTGGGTATTCCTATTGATAAAATTCGCTTACAATAACAATTATCATAGTACCATTCAGATGGCTCCATATGAAGCATTATATGGACGTAAATGTAGATCCCGTGTATATTAGGATGAAGTGGGGAGCAAACAAGTCATTGGACCATCAATATTACAAGATCTTAAGGAGAAGGTACACGTAATAAGGGAACAGATACAAACTGCCTAGAGCCGTTAGAAAAGTTATGCGGATGTTAGAAAAAAGCCATTGGAATTCCAAGTGATTGGGTATTTTTGAAGATATCCCCAATGAAAGGTGTAAGGTGATTAAGAAGAGAAAAAAATAGAGAAAATAAAGAAATATATGTATAGAATAAAATCTAATTTGAGCATTTGTTGGCTAAATCTACGTAGACCTCTTAGAGAAGTATCCACTTCGACATTTTTAGCACAATCCCTCATTGCGAATTATTTGTTGGCAACTTAACATAAAGACATGTAATAGACGTGTTGAAAAATAGTAAATAAAAAGAAGATGTAAATGGATGAACAAACTCAAGCATAACTTGTAATACAACTATAAATTCATCAAATTGTTGAATTAGAGAGAGACAACATTTTCGTTAGACCAAAAAGAAAAAAAAGAAAAAAAACTTTGGGGAAATAATTCCAAAACTTAAGTAAGCTTTATTTTACATCTTATGTCAACGTAATAATGTTGCATCCTCATTCTAGATTATGGTTTCCTAAACAAATGTGCTTAGTAATTAAGATACATATATATTATATTAGTTTTTGAAGACATAAGGATATGTCCATGAGAGTATGAGCTCTTGTGCCGTACCAACTATGCTAGTTCCAAAGAAGGATAGGTCATAGAGAGTGTGCGTTGACAATCAAGCCATCAATAAAATTACTATTAAATACCGATACTCGATCCTACGACTTGATGACATGTTGATGAGTTACATGGTACTCACATCTTTTCAAAGATTGACTTGAAAAGTGGCTATCATTAGACACCCCTGGTGATGAATGGAAAACTCCTTTCAAAACAAAGGATGGTTTGTTCAAGTGGTTGGTGATGTTACTTGGTCTGACAAATGCATTGAGTACTTTTATGTAGCTCATGAATCATGTCATGAGGACACTGAATGGTAAATGTGTAGTGGTTTATTTTGATGACATTTTGGACTATAGTATTGATCCCATCTCCCATATTAAACATCTAAGATCGATATTCGATATTCTTCATGCTAAGAGATTATTCGATAACCTAAAGAAATGTGTATTCTACTAAAAGGAGGTCGTATTCCTCAGGTATGTTGTTTTAGAGGGAGGAGTTTAACTTAATGACGAGAAAGTTAAAGCTATACTTGAGTGGCCTACAGAAAGTAATGCTACCAAAGTCAAGAGCTTCTATGGTCTGGCTTCGTTCTATCAAAGATCTATTTGGAACTTCAGTTCCATAATGGTGCCATTAACCGAACTGACTAGGAAGAACTCTGAGTTTAAGTGGTCAAAGAAAGCTCAAAAGAGTTTTGAAGATGTAAAATCTAAATTAACATCTACTCTAGTGCTTGCCTCACTAGATTTCAAGAAAGTTTTTAAGGTAGAACTTGATGCATCTAGAGTCAGCATTGGTGCTATCCTTATGTAAGAGCCTCAAGCTATAGCCTATTTCAGCAAGAAACTCAAAGGAGTTGTCCTGAAATACTCAACATGTAAACCCCTAAAATTATCAACCTAGCTTTTGTAATAGACTCGGCTATGTTAAACAATTTAGGAGTCGACAAGGCTAATGAAAGTAAAAACTCTAAAAGAATTACTCAATCGCGTAAAAAATTTTTCTGCCCTAAATGTTTCTAAATGCTAAAGATTTTATTCAAAAGTGATAGAAACCCTAAAAATGATTATGTTAAAGACATATGTACACTAATCCAACATGATATACCCTAAAACCCTAATTGATAAAATAATGCTTATATTTTGCTAAACTATTAGTAAAGGGTTAGAGATGACCCTCATTCATACTTATATTCTTTGAATCCTTAGGTAATCCATTAGAAATTAAGATAATGAGTCATAGATTATATTTACTTCTTAAGTAAGTGATTAAGATAGTTTCACTTAGAGTTAGAGTAATAGTTGAAGATTAGGTTATATGTAGTGAACCTTAACACTTAAATTGGTACTTTTTGCATTTGTTATTCAAAGTAGTTTATCAAATGAGATATATAGGCTATAAAGACCTAAAGTAAGATCTCATCAACAATGTTTACTAATCAATTCATCAAATATCTCATTTCCCCTCATTTCCTTCATTTTTCCTCTAATCTCCCTTAATTACTACATTATGTGTACAAAATTACACATACTTAAGGAATGTTGACTAAGGTAATGCATGTTGACAAAAGTCAAAGGGTTGACCAAGTCAACATTTTGAAAAGTCAAAAGTCTTAAGAGATAAGGAAAATATCTTAGTAACTTAATGATGGTTTTCTTTTCTTTTCTTTTGATTTTTCTTTTTCCTTTCCTCTTAAGTGTTGCCATCCATAATTTTCCCTCTTAGGCCCCACCATTTGTTGTCTTCCATAATTGAAAACAAAACAAAACAGACAAAAGCAAAAACTACCCTTTCATGCCGTAAACTCCCCCTCCTCTTTCACTTTCATTCCTTTGCCTTTTGTCTCCATAAACTTCAACACAATTAAAGGTATGTTCTTAAGTTGTTTTATGTTACTTTATGTTATTCATTAGTTAGTTAATTAGGTAGATTAGATAAGTAGTTAGGTGTTTAGTGATGTCTTGACAAAGAGGAAACCAAGTTTCCATCTTTAAGTATAGAAAATGAAGAATCATGAAGGAAATGGAAGAAATACATGTGTATATACTCTTAGATATGTGTACATAAAGAAATACCAAAGGAATACAAGTATGTGAACCTTTATACATAAGTATGTATCATGTACATAACCTAATTTAAGACCATATCTAACTATATATATATATACTATACTAAATACATACATAGAACTACAAAAGGATGAAATTGAGAGGATTTTCTTAAGGAAAAATTTGGCATACGAATTTTTAGTATAAAAATATGTATCCAACAGTATAGGTATATGAGTAGGAATACATGTATAAAAACGGTATAAGTATATGTATGTATAAGGCATATGTACATAAGTATAAGTAAAGGACAAATGTACATAAGACATGTACATATGACATAAGCATAAGGTAATGCTTATGTAATCAAATGATGAGGTGAGTGATGACATAAGCATATGATGTCATAAGCCATTACATAAGCAAGTGATGACATAAGCAATGACAAAAAGAAAAGATGATGTAAGCGATGACATAAGCATAGGTTTAGAAAATAAGAAAAGTAAGAAAAGTGTAGGAATTAGGTACTAAAATCAGTAAATCCTAATACACCTTCTAAATTAGATTATACCTAATTCAGTACATAAAATAGTAATAGTAAAGTAAATCCCTAAATTATAAGAATTTAAGGAATAAAGGATACAAATATAAGTAATAAGAATACTTAAGTATTATAACTAAAAATTTCTATAAATTTAGTTCATAATGTAAAATAGGAGTCTTAACATCCAGAACAAACATTACTGTGTGAATATACGTTCGAAAACGATAAAAAACGACTGTAAATTCGTAAATATCAGAAATAAAACGAAAAAGTTATATACGATTGAAATTAAAGTCTTACCGGGTAAAAGTTAATAGTAGTCTAAGTAAAATTAGGTAATTAAATGTTTAGAATTATTAGTTAATTCAAATACTTATTAGTGTTGTTATCACATAATGATCAGGTGACCCTGAAGTGAACGAGGACCTCCCAATTGATTACTACGATTAGGGCAAATCACTATGGCCGAGTGAGTATTTACCCAATGATTCCATGCTTGTTTTGTGATTGTAGATAGTGGACTTAAATATTATTCTTAATTGATGATTGTGTGGGGTTTGGGAAATGCCTGTGTATGTTGGTATGTCTTGAGTTGTGAACTTATCTTAAGTATTGATAATGCTATGTTTGTTGCATGGTAGTATAGAAAATGATTGTGTGCACAATTGGATAGTCATAGCATAATTTGAACCTAATTATACTCGGCCTATAAAAAGAAATTGAGACATGCATTAACATGCATAGCATGGATATTATTCCGGCCGTCACATCACACGGAGGTAAAGAGAGGCCATTCGGGAGTTGATATTATTCATTTATTTGGTTCTGTACGGTGCACTCGTACAAAATGACCTTACCCTGGCCCGCGGGAACACTAGGCGTTGGAGGCGCCAATCGCCTGGCTAAGGGTCGAGTCTAGAGGCCTCTGTTTAGGGGTGAGTGTGGACTGCGAGGGCCCACTCACAATTATACTAGAACTTGGTTTTTCTGAAAATAAAAGAATTATCTGACAAAAGTATGGAATGTGGAATTCTGTAGTAAAGTAAGTTCTAGTATAATACCCGGATCTGATTGGTGCCGTGTAAAACTCCAACCCTGACTTTGGAGGGCGTTAAATCTGAGTTACGTATATGAACTAGTTAATTATACGTATTGTTTGGCATACTAGTTGATCATTCATTCATATGTTTGAATATAATGTACTTATAACTTGCTTATGGTGTGGTTGAGGATTTTACTCACTAAGCTTAAGCTTACACCCCTTTAGACTTTTGTTGCATGATAGCCTATTCGTAGAGACAAGACGAGGAATGCCGCAGGTTAGCTTGGGGACTTGGGCAAGAGCAAGCTGTTATGTGTACTAAGAGATAACAGTTTATTTAGACTCTTCCCATGTACTTTTCTTTATCTTATTATTATAGACTTAGACATACTTAAATGTTGTGTAATATAAGCTTTGTAACTTAAATTTTATATAAATATATTTGTGTAATGATATCATGTGAGTCTAGATGTTCTTTGGAAACTAATGGTTGTAAAGCCTTATATATTGTGTGAAGAGTTCTTGATTGGAAGGGTAACCAATCAGGGGTTCATTGTACAGTATACGGCGTCTGCCATGACTAGGCCGTCCTCAGTTCGTGACACAACATATGACAAGGAGTTCTATGCCCTTGTCTGGATACTATAGAACTGGCAGCATTACTTATTGCCGAGAGAATTCATCATCTACTCATATCATGAATCTCTCAAACGTCTCTAAGGGCAACAAAAACTTTCTCAACGACATGCCAAATGGGTTGAATTCTTAGAGTCCTTTTGCTATGTCAACTAGTATAAGAAAGGGAGTACTAATACTATGGCTAATACTCTTTCGTATCATCATACCCTCAATACTACAATGCAAGCAAAGACACTTAGATTTGGCACCCTACTCAATTAGTATGAACATGATTTGTATTTTAGGCCCTTAGTGGTTAAGTGCAACATTGGTAGAGTTGTAGATGGGTTCTACATGAGCCAAAGGTTTCTGATGAAGCGCAAATAGGTTTATGTACCGAGTGGTTCAGCTAGAGAGTTACTTGTCTGATAAGCTCATGATGGCAACTTAGCCGGCCATTTTGGAGAAAAGAGGATGGCTAAAATATTAAAAGAACATTTCTATCGACCTAGGATAATGAAGAATGTGCACTAAATTCTTGAGAGGTACGAGATGTGTAAACATGTGAGAAGAAGGAGAGAGCCGTATGGAGAGAACATACCCCTACCCATACCTGAGTGCCCATGGACCGACTTCAGCATGGATTTCATTGTTGGCCTTACCCAAATGTTCAGAAGACATGACTTAATTATGATGGTGGTTAATTAGTTCAACAAAATAAGTCACTTCATTCCTTGCCACAAAACTAATGATGCTTTATTTATTATTAACCTCTTTTTGCAAGAAATTATACAATTGCATGGAGGGTTGAGAAGTATTATGTTCGACCATGATTCAAAGTTCACGAGTTTCTTCTAGAAAACCTTATGAAAGAAACTTGGCACTAAGCTTATGTAAAGTACCTCTTACCACCCTTAAACATACAACTAGACCAAAGTAGTAAACAGGATAATTGGCAACCTCCTATGAGCAACTGTTGGGAAGAACTTAAATGATTAGGACATATGCCTATCTATCATTGAGTTTACTTACAACCAATCAGCTTACAGCTGAACAGGAAGGTTACCTTTTGAGGCCATCTATGAACATAACTTGAACCTATACCTAAATATGGTTATCAGCTTGACCATTTAATGGGAAAGTTAATTCGGCATGCAGTACACCAAGGAATTCCAAAAGTTGCATCAAAAGGTTGCCAAACAACTAGTAAACTGTTGCCCAATAGTAGAAGCAAGGCAATCGAGGAAGGAGATGAGTGGTTTATAGCCTCGATGACCTTGTTTAGGTCTACCTAAGTAAGGAGCATTTCTCTAGGAAGAGAACGAACAAGTTTTCCCCCAAGTTGGATGGACCTTTTAAGATCCTCAGATACATTAACAACAATGCCTATGAGCTTGAGGTGCTCGATGAATACTGGTGTGAACCGTAATCAAGAATAGATAAGGCTGGTTACTAGATGGGTTCGAGTATGCAAAAAGTCCGAAAGGAATAATGGGGATTGGTGCGAAATTAGATGAATGCAAATAAAAAGGTAAGCAAAACCTTCGAATAGCTCCAATGGATATGACGCACTAATGGAACTTCCGAAGACTTACGGCACAATTTGATATGATGCACGAATTGATCCAGTGAGATTGCTCGCCACCTAGCCTTGCTTAAAGGTTAGGATAAGGGTGACGTTAAGAGTAAATAAGCAGTATTTACACAAAGAAGAAAATACTCATATATTAAGGATAATGATTCTACAGCTACATTTATAAGGGTATTTATACCCATAAGTTAGGGCTACTTGCCAAAAAAAAAAGGAAAAGACAAAAAAGGTATCACCCTAAAGTAATGTACAAGAATACAAAAAGGTAAAAATGAATATTCAAGAAAAAGCAATGATTAGTGTAATGGATTCAACACATGGTTTTGTATACGTGGCAATGCTTAATTAGTGAGGCCATTAGAAGATATGGACAAAAGGTATTGTTAGTTGGCTTATCTAAGGAGGGGTGACCTCATCAGTTTAAAGCATCTCTCTCATCATATCAATAATGATGATGTCGAGTGAGTATTTGGTCAAGTATGAGTGAGGGTTGCCTGTTGCCTCAACCTTATACTTCTTAGCACCCTATCTGCGAGAAATAGGGAGTTATTCAGCTTAACATGCAAAACGAGTTGGTAAGGTGATACTTAGCCTCAGTGGGAGTTAGCTAAAATAAGAGAATCCATCGTAGCAAACCTTCCAGTCCTCAGGCTTGGCTTTGGGTCAATGCTCCAGTAGCTTGATTCCCATCATTCCTTCTGGGTTGATTTAGATTTGGGATCAAATCTGAATGATCTCTAGTTAGCTCTCCGTTGGGGTGATATGGATTTAGATTAGCAATATTGAAGGTGTTAAAACCACATAGTCATCTAGCAGCTCCAATCTATAAGTATTATCATTGATCTTCTAGAGGATTTTAAAAGGTCCTTCAACCCTTGGGGATAGTTTGTTCCTTCTCTTACTTAGAAATCATTCCTCACTGAGGTGTAGCTAGACTAGGTCTCCTTATTGGAATTGTTTAGCCATCCTACCCTTAGTTTTCTCTCGCATCTTCTTGGTAGCTTAGTTGATGTGCCGATTGACTTTATCACAAATGTATTATAGGGATCGTGCTCTAACCAAGGCATTAGGGTCCTCTTGCGTAGGTACAGGTGTAGGGGTGTGATTAAGGGGCAACTTAGGATTGAATCCATAGACCACTTCGAAGGGAGTCTACCTAATAGTGTTATGTACTGTTCAGTTGTAAGTAAACTCAACCACTAGTAAGCAGAAGTCCTAATCAACTAAGTTGTTGTCCATAGTAGCTCAGAGTAATGATACTAAAGTACGATTAACCACTTTTGTTTGGCCATTAGTTTGAGGGTGATAGGAAGTATTAAATAGTAATTTAGTTCCCATCTGATGCCATAAGGTCCTCTAGAAATGGCTTAAGAACTTCAAGTCTCTATTGGAGACTATTCTTCTCAATATGCTGTGTATACGCACAATCTCCTACAAGAAAAGAGAAGCAATAGCTGAAGCATTGTTAGTTTTAGAGCAGGGCAAGAAGTGTGCCATTTTGTTGAATCGATTCACAATGACCATTATAGAGTCTTTGCCTCGAATAGTTTGTAGTAGTTTGAGAACAAAGTCCATGCTCAATTCAATCCATAGCTTTGTTAGGAAAGGTAAAGGCATTGCTTTCCCTTACTTAGCTTAGCACTTAGCCTTCTTGTACATGGTACAACTTTCAACAACTTGGTGTACATCTCTCCTCATTCTTGGCCAAAAGAATTTACCATTCAATAGGTCATAGGTCCTCTTTTCTCCAAATGTCTAAAGAGTCCTCTACTATAAACTTCCCTAATCAGTAACTCCTTTAGGGAACAAGTCTACACGTATAATTTTCCTCTTCGAAAGAAGTAGCTATCCTCCACATGATTCTCGTCCACTGCCATTCCATTAATGCATCACAAAATTATGGGTTTGAATTGTGGATCCTCATAATACTGTTTTTTGATACTTATAAACTTAAACAGTCTAGTATGTAGTTCTAACAAAAGCACATGTCTTCTTGAAGGAGTATCTGCAATGACATTACCCTTTCCTTGCTTATATTTTATTATAAAATTGAATCCCTCATGGAATTCAACCCATCTCGCTTACCACTTTGATAACTTAGTCTAACTTCGAAGATATCTCAATGACTCATGGTAAGTATATATAACAAATTCTCTCGGTAGTAAATAGTGTTACCATACTTACAGTACTTGGATTAGTGCTAAGAGTTCTTTGTCATATACAGAGTAGTTCAACTGTGGTCCTTTCAGCTTCTTATTGTAAAAGGCAATCGGTCGACCCTCCTGCATTAGGACAGCTCTTATTCCAATGCTTGATGTGTCACACTTTAGCTCAAATATTTTCTTGAAGTCAAGTAGAACTAATACAAGGGCAGGGGTTAATTTTTCTTTTATTACGGTAAAGCTCCTCTCCTCCCTTCCTCCCCATTGGAACTCGGTATTTTTCTTTATTAGCTTAGTAAGTAGTGCAATGAGGGTACTAAAATTCATGATGAATTGCATATAGAATGAAGCTAATCCATGGAAACTTCTTATGTCGACATAAGTAGTAGGAGTCGACTACTCAACAATTGCTAGAATCTTCTCATCATCCACTCGCAAGCCTCCTCCATTGACTACATAGCCCAAGAATTCCACTTCTTCCTAACAAAAGCAACATTTCTTTAGAATGCCAAATAGTCTGTTGGCATGGACGATATCTAGAATAGCACATAAGTGTTTATAGTGACTCAACATGTCAATATTATAAACCAAGATATTGTCAAAGTATACCATGATACACATTCCTATGAGATGTCTCAACACATTGTTCATTAGTCTCATGAAAGTGCTCGAAGCATTCAATAAGCCAAAAGGCATAATCATCCATTTGTACAATCCATGTCAAGCCTTGAACATTGTTTTCCACTCATCACCTAACCTCATGTGGACCTGATGGTAGTTAGATTTAAGATCAATCTTGCTGAAAATCTTGGCTCTACTCAATTCATCCAATATATCTTCTAGCCTTGAGATTGGATACTTGTATTTGATCATAATCTTGTTTACCGCTCGGTTGTCTATACATATCTGCCAGGTTCCATCCTTCTTTAGCACTAGAAGCACCAGCATAGCATAGGGGTTGAGACTTTCCTTCACATATCCCCTCTCTAACAGCTTATTGACTTGCCGTTAGAGCTTAGTAACCTGCTTAAGATTCATTCAATAGGCTGGCTTATTTGGCAATGTAGCACCGAGTACTAAGTTAATGTAGTGCTTTATGCCTTGAGTAGGGAGCATGTAAACCCCTAAAATTTTTTATCTAGCATTTGAAATAGACTTAAGTATATTAGATAATCTAAAAGTTAATAAGGCTAATGAAAGTGAAAACCCTAAAATAACTAATCAATCGCGTATAAAATTTTTTTACCCTAAATGTATGTAAATACTAAAGATTTCATTCAAAAGTAATAAAAACCCTAAAACTATAACTTTAAGGATAGAAAAGCACTAAATCACCATAATTTACCCTTAAACCCTAATTAATAATATAACCTTAGTATTATACTAAATCATTTGTAAACGATTAAAGGTAACTTTTAATTATTCATAAATACATACAATACTAAAGCAATCCTTTAGAAACTAAGATATTTCATCATAGATCACATTCATCTTCTAAATATATAATTAGGTTAGTATTATATAGAGTTAAAGGTTTAGTCGATGCTTAGGTTATAGTAGTGAACATTAATACCCTAAATGACACTTTTCATCATAATTATACTAAGTAGTTTACCAATTAGTGTATATAGGATATAAATACCTAATAGAAGATCTCGTTATCTATTTTTACTAATTAATTCACTAAACTTCTTATTTCCTTTCATTTCCTTAATTTTTCTCCTAATTTTCCTTAATTACTACATTATGTACACTAAAGGGCATGTATTTTTGGAAAGTTGACTAAGTCAACATATGAAAAAGTCAACAAAATGTCACTTTCATTCTATACTTATCTCTTTCTTCTAATGATTTCTTTTCTTTTCTTTTAGTTTTTTCTTCCCTTTTCTTTGCATTTGTGCCGTCCACTCTTGTCCCCTCCTAAACCCTACTTTCTCCTTCTTTTCAAACACAAAACAAAATAAAACCAAGTCCTTTTCCCCACCTCCATAACCATGACTTCCCTTTCCCTTTCACTCTTTCTTAATTTATAACTTTGCAACCATATTTCAAGAAGAAAACAAAGGTATGTTATTTTGTATCACTCCATATTATTTAATAGTTAGATAATAGGTAGGTTAGTTTAAGAAGTTTATGTATTGTGTACATATGTGTTGTTAAAGGCTTAAAGATTCAAATTTTATGTTTAGAATTGTAGGATAGCCTTAGTAAATGGAAGAAGAGCATGTGTACATGTATCTAAGTATATGTATATAAGAGTATACTAGATAAATACATGTATAAAGACCTTTGTACATAAGAATCCATTATGTACATAACCCAAAATAAGGCATATACTAACTATACATACATATACCATGCTAAATACACCCTTAAAATACAAAAAGATGAAATTTAAGAAGCTTTCTTAAGAGGAATTTTAGGTATACGAAAATACATATAAAAATACGTATGTCACCATATATGTATAAGTATATGTATGAATATACTAGTATACATATAAGTATAGCAAAGGTATAAGTATACACTTAACATATGTAAAGTGTACATAAGACACTTAAGCATGAGGTAAGAGCTTATGTAATCAAATAATGATGGAAGCAATAATGCAATTAAAAGACGACATAAGCAATGACACAAGCGATTGATGACATAAGTGATGACATAAGCATAAGCTTATAAAATAATAACTTATAAGATTACACAAGAGTATAACATAAGTATATACATGTACTTAAGGTCCAAAAATCTTTTAAACCCTAATACACTACCTAAATTGAATTAAACTTAATTAAGTATATGAGTTAGTAACACCAATATAAAATTCCCTAAGTGTAAGAATCTAATAGCTAATTAAATCATTAAGTCCTAAAATAGGATATAAATATAAGTGATAAGAATAATTAAGCTTCCATAGTTGAAATTTCAATAAATTTGGCCCATATCGTAAAACACTGGTTTTAACATCCAAGACGGACATCATCGTGTGAATGTACGTTCAAAAACGATGAAAAATGACTATAAATTCATAAATATCATAAATAGAACAAAAAAGTTACATACCATTAGTGATAAAGTTCAATTGGATAAAAATTGATAGTAATCTAAGTAAAATTAGGTAAATAGATATCTAGAATTACTAGTTAATTTAATTACTTACTAGTGTTATTATATCGTAATGATCGGGTGATCTCGAGGTGGGCGAGGATCTCCCAATTGATTACTACGAGTAGAGCGAATCATCATGGTCAAGTGAGTATTTACCTTATGACTCCATGCTTGTATGTGATTGTAAATAGTGGACTTAAATGATATGTTGATTGATTGTTGTGTGGGGTCAGGAAATGCTTATGTATGTTATTATGTGCTAAGTTGTGAATTTACTTTAAGTATGAATAATACTTTGTTTACTGCATGGTAGTATAGAAAATGATTGTATATACTATTGGATGGTCACATCATAATTGGACTTAATTATACTCGGCTCATAAGAAGAAACCGGTACATGCATTAACATGCATTGCATAGACATAATTCCGACAGTCACATCACACTGAGCTAAAAAGAGGCCATTCGGGGGTTGTTGTTATAAATTTATTGGTTCTATACAGTACATTCATACAAAATGACCTTACCCTAACCCGCGGGAATACTAGGCATTGGAGGTGCCAACTGCTTAGCTAAGGGTTGAATCTAGAGGCCTCCGTTTAGGAGTGAGTGTAGGCTGCGGGGGCCTACTCATGATTATACTAGAACTTGGTTTTTATGAAAATAAAAGACTTATTTGATTTAAGTACAAAAGTGGAGTTTCGTAGTAAAGTAAGTTCTAGTATAATATCAGGATCTGATTGGTGCCTTATATACTCTAACGCTGACTTCAAAGGGCGTTAAATTTGAGTTACATATATGGACTAATTAACTATACGTATTGTTTGGCATTCTATTTGACCATTCATTCATATATGTAAATATAATGTATTTATAACTTGCCTATGGTTTGGCTAAGAGTTTTGCTCATTAAGCTTAAGCTTACACCTCCTTAGACTTTTGTTGTAGGATAGCTTGTTTGTTGAAGCTAGCCGAGGGATCCCACAAGTTAGCTAAGGGACTTGCGTAAGAGCAAGCCATCCAACGTATTGAGAGAGAACGGATTATGTAGACTTTTACTTATATGCTTTTGTTTTATCAGTAATATAGATTTAGATATACTAAATTACTGTGTATTGTAAACTTTGTAGTTTAAATTTTATATAAATATGTTTATGTGATGATATCATATGGATCTGTATGTTCTTGGGAAACTAGTGGTTGTAGAGCCTTGAATATTGTGTGAAGAGTTCATGATTGAAGGGGTAACCAATCAGGGGTTCTTCGTACAGTATACAGCATCTTCCAGGACTAGACCGTCCTCAATTGGTGATAGAGCAACCCTTCGAGTAACTTTTATGGGAACTAGTTAGCATAATCATCTAGCAAATCCTTCACCTCCTGACGTAGTTCACTCTGCTCCATTAATTCTAACAGTCACTTGACTAGAGTGAGGGTCAATGCATCAGCTTTAAGTGTCTCTTAGAGCTCGGCTTTACTCATTACTGGAGCCTTCTTTGACTCATAAGCAAGTTTCATCTACATTTATTAACTTCTCTCAATGGCATTGGGTTCAGTGTGATCTTCTGGTCATCCTTCTCGAATATGTACGTATTCCTGTAGCTATCATGGATAACTCTTCTATCAAATAGCTATGATCTACCTAGTAACACGTGCAAAGCACACTTGAGTAGTACTTCATAGAGAATCTTATTAGAGTAATTCTCTATAGTAATCGGCAGTAGTATTTACTAAGTAACATGTAATGCTCCTTTCTCACTCAACCAGTATAATTTGTATGGCCTTAAATGAGTAATAGTCGATGATTCGCTTAAAATATATATATATAAATATATCGCGAATACTCTAATAAGTATACTAGGTTAGAATCAAGTAATATATAGAAAGTAAGGTTGTCGATCCCTCGAAGACTAAGAAATTACTAATCTTATACTAGTTCTTGTCAATATTTAGGCAATCAAAATTAAATTAATTAATCTAATAATTACTCTAAAACTATTGAAAAGAAAATAACTATGAAAAATCTAAAATTAAGTAATCATTTGAGAATTGTAGGAAAATAGAATCTACCCTAGATTATGCTAATCAAATTGTTATTTTGTTATATAGATTAATAGTTATATGGTTATTCAAGTGAAATTATTACACCTTAAAACCTAAAGATTTAAACTCCTAATTAATTAGTTAGCTCAAGCATTTTCCAATTAACAGTAGACTCTAAATTACAATCATATATCTCCCAATACTATTATAACGACCCTAGGAGGGGAGCCTAATAGTATTGCCTAGAATTTCCATATCACGTGTGCAGCCATGATAAAAAAATCGCCTAGCAAGTTAGAGATTACAAGACTTTAAATAGTTATTCGCTAGAGTCTTCAATTTTAGTTCATTGACTCATTATATAATATAAATAATTATAGATATCCATCTTTCCATAGTTCCTCAAAACCACAGAGAATCGGTATCCCTACCAAAATAGTGAAATAAGATTGACAATTTTAGAAAATTCTAAACTTACTAAAGATACTAAACTTAATTGAAATTTTAGTCATTTTTTGGAGCATTCTGAAGTAACTACATAGGCTTTTCATCATACTGATTCAATGGTAGCACTCTACACTCAATTCCTATCCCTGTCCTAACTATTGATCAACTTATAAGGAAAAAAACTATTGAGGTGTAAGCTTACACTTAGTGAGATAATTACCCTCATTAATACCATATGGCAAAATTTATTAGATACACAATCATATGAATGCATGAACAATCAGTATACTAAACAACGCATGCAGTAGCCTAAGAACTACATACGACTCAAAATTACGCCCCTTGTAGTCGGGGTTTAGAGATAATTAACCGACCCAAACCAAAATCTAGGTTCTAGACCTTGGGTTTTAATTCATTAGCATTATTGTGCTTAAGTCAAAACAAAACTATATATATAATATACATATATATACTTTCATTACCAAAAAATAAATCATATTTTTAAAATCCCAAGTCTAGCGGTGGCCTCCACAATCCACAAACACACGCCCTAAGCAGAAGCTACAAGACTCGGCCCTTCACCGACAATTGGCATCTCCCAGCACCTTCCGGTGCTTAGTAAGCTCATCAGTTTAGGATAAAAACTCAATAAAAATGATGACATAGCTAGTGCCCAATCCTGCAAGAAGCACGTCCTCTTATGAGTCCCTTCCCATCTTCTGCATGAAGCGGCAGTCGGTGTTATCCATATGCAATATGGGGAATGCATGATTCATTTTAATTTCTTAATCATATAAGTGATTAACTCGATTTTCAAGGTGATTAGACAATTTCATTCCATACAATTGCATGTATAAATTATTACAAACAAATCTCATTATTATATAATTAAAAAGCCATTGCATTCATACACATGTATTTCCCATATCCCACAAGCATCCTAATTTATATATATATATGTTTAGGTGCATCTATTGTACAAGCAAAATCAAGTAGAGAGTCATCAGGAATTTACTCACTCCGCCATGCGGGTTAGTTAAAGCAGTCTAGGGTTAGGTCGTCTTCAAAAGCCAGGTCCCCTAGACATCATAAATATGATACTATAAGGATTTGAAATAAAAGTTAGAAAACTAAGCTAAAACCCTTTAAGCTATACTTTTGACTTGGTTTCATAATTTTTCTCGATTTTACTTAAAAGTTCAATCGCGTATAACTTTCTTGTTTTAAATCCAATTTTTATGATCTTATTGTCAATCTTCATCTTTTTTTAGTGTACTTTAATGTGGTGAGGTTACATTTTCGTGATGAGGCACACAAAACTTCCCATAGGTCAAAACGGTAGTGATCCTCGTGATTTGGAGTGCTTTTGGGCTTTGTTTGGTTAATGGGCTTTTTGATAACTTGGGAAATTCTTTGGGCTTGGCTTAGGACTTTATTCCAAACTTAAAATACTCCTTAAGGTCATATTTTCAACTTTGGTTTACACTCTTAGTGCTAACAACAACTCCTTGGGCTTTTATATGGGTTTAAGTTATCAAATAGGCTTATTTTTTGTTCAAACTAAAGTTAGTGACTTTGTTAGGCTTATAGAGTCTTAGGTGGACTTCTTGTGGGCTTTAAAACAACCTTTCTTAATACTTTAAAGTGCTGGTTAGAATTTTAATAATGGCTCAACTTAGAGTTCTAGGCTCGTTTTGAGAGTTTTAGGCTCAGCTTTGAGTTTTAGGCTTTGTATACTTATTATACTTGCTTTGGTTGATCTTTTCACTTTGTTCACTTAGATTTCTCATATTTTTAAGTGGCTTTTACTTATGTTCCAGATCTGGTCATGATAAATCTAAGGGGTTCTCACTTAGTTTTTCAACTTGTTTCATCATTTCCTTAAGTTTAAGGGTTAGATCATGAACCTAGGCTACTTATATTCAAATCTTAACTTAAATTCTCTTCCATGGGATGATTACTTAGCTCATACTTTACATGAAAATAGTAGATCTCATACTTGTCACAACTTCTATATCAAAGGTCATATCTCACAAGGTTGGTTTTTTCATAAAAGCTTCATATAATGGATTTTCCTTTACCTAAAGCTAGGTTTGAGCATATTTAACTTAATAGAAATGGAAATAACATCTAAATGACTCACATACACTCTACATCCAGCATGATGTCTCCTCATTCATGTACATAGTTCATGATTTTCTTAACTTAAAACCTTCCATTCTAAGTGTGAAATATATATCTTCACATTATACCAACTTAGCATTCTCATATTTCAACTTTCATGTAAAGGGGTTCACAAGCTTACTTCCTAAGGTGATCTAGCTATTTCATCATCTTATGATCATGCTAATATCTTCATGAAAGCATGGTCTCGTAACATGTAACACTAAACCACTAATACAAAGAAACAACCTACTCATCCTCAAAGTGAAAACAAGGTGGTGGTGCAACTAAGTATCCTCTTAGCTTGTTGTCTTCTTCCTCTTCTTGTAAGTTCTTTCAAAAGCTAGAGTCTTGATTTTTGAAGTGGGGTTTTGAGGATGTTTTAAAATTCCTAAAAGAGGATTTTGAAGTTGACAAATAGAGGGCACAAAATAAAGCTTGGTGTCATGAGTATGGAAGAAAAAATAGTAGCGGCAATGTTAGGATTTTTATGGGGTTGAATTTCTTCTTTTGATTTGTATTTAAAGTGAGAGAAAAGAAAGTGAAAATAAGAGTGAAAGAGGGAGACAGTGGTAATTTTTGAATGGGAGAAGAAGCGTGTGTAAGAAGCTTTAATTGATTGTCTTTTAATATGCACAAATACTAACTTGTTGATAAGACTGGATGATATAAGCATTAAGGGGTGAATAGTAGATGTGTAAGACAATTGAGTGATTGAAAGTTGACAAGGCATGACCTCTCTTTTTCTTCTTTTCCAACCAACCAAGTAGGGAGCAAATAGGGCATGGTGTTGTCTTGTCACTTAATTAAAAGTTAAACACATAAAATAATATGATAACTTGTCCATATGTAGTATAAGTTGTGGTGTGATAAGGGAAGTGTCTTATCACTAGTTTTTTTATAAGTTATCAATTGATAAATGATTCTAACTTTCAATTGATAAGTTATTTAGGGTGATTGGTTGGTTTACTTATTCATGTGCATAAGTCTTATGCATGGAGATAAGAGGATTGTCTTATATGTAATTTTTTTGGAGTTTGTTTCTTAAATTGATTTGTATGTTATAATTTAATTCTTATATAATTATGAAAATTTCTATATTTTGAATAAAATTATTCAAATTAAATTATTAATTAGTCACTTAAGGTTATAAGTCTTTAATTGTTTTAGGGTTTAAGGTTTTGAGTGACTTAAAGTTCGTGGTTTTTGTAGTCGAGTTTTATCGATAATAGACTTTTGAATTGAAAAATTAAATTCGTTTTTAAATGCAAACTTAAATTCTTAACTTACTTTATCCTTAGGAATATTTGGGAAGTGTTCTTAGTTGAATCATAAATCCGCTAAAAAGTAGGGTTTACAACTTATCCATATGTAACATGGCTTATAAGTGAAAATAAAAGAATTGTCTTATATAAAATTCTTTTAGGGCTTGATTCTCAAATTAATTTGAAGGTTATGATTTGCTTCTTAAGAAACTTTAGAATTTTATAGAGTTTAATAAAATTTATTCAAATTATATTTTTAATTATTTATTTAGGATCATAAGTCATTGATCATCCTAGGTTTTAGGATTCGAGTGAGTTTATGTATGTTTTAGAGTTCGAGTGAGATTATGTATGTTTTAGGGTTTTTCACCAACTCGGGAGTAATTGACTTACACTTAGGAGCTTAAGGTTCAATTGGCTTAATTATTTAGGAACACTGCTTTATTATGCAACATATATATATATCATACGATAGAGAAGGAAATTGCTTAATAATATATTTATACATATATATATATATATACATATTATGGGGCTACTTATATACACAAGTAAAATAATCTTTGTAAATTTATTAATTTATTCCTTTAACTAGCTTAGTTTTATTGTTTATTATTACTTGAAATAATTGTTGATTCGTTTGTTATTAGTTTTATGTGATTTCATAAAATTATTGATAATTTTATTGATTTATGGCTCTTTAAGCATTAAGATAATTTTATAGAGTTTTAAAAATTTTACGATTTGATATTTACAGTTATAATTAAGTTTATGTTTACATTTTTAAAAGTACGTGTATGTAGGGATTGGGGTTTTCTTACATGATTAGGGCTTCCAAATCGTATAATAGGGTCTTTCAAGTTCGTTTTAAGTTCCGAGTTTAGAATTTTAGTCGGTTTTCATTTTATGTGGTCTTGTCGACTTAGGGAAATATTTACGATACTCAAATCCGACAGCATGTTTAGAAGGTTAAATTTATAGAGTCTACAACAATGATTGTCTAATGTCCTAAATCAATTATCCCTAACGTCTTAGTGAATAATTAATCACCGAATATCACATTAATTTCTAGATAATTTCTAATTAATTCAATTAACTCTACTTCCATATTAATTAATCAAATCAACTAAGAATTTCTAACAAACCCTATATCAACTCCCATATCATTAGGATTTCTAACAATTATAATCAATTGAACAACTATAATAGAAATTATAGAAATTTCAATCATGAATCATCCATATATCTCTTAATCCTATAACATGAATACAATCATTATCGTAGCTATTTAGGGTTTCATCGATTCCCACAAATAAATTTAATCAGCCATGGATTTGGAAACAAAAACACAAATACTAATTGAAATTACAAAGAAATTCATAATTAAAAACATATTCTGTATTGCAAAAGATAATCTTTAATTACAACTTCAACTTGGTCTCTACAGCAAAAGCAAGCTCTTCTCAATGATCCAAGCAATTATCTTGAAGAATTATTTGAGAACTAACTAAAGACTATTCTACGACTTTCTAAGTCTAAAGAAAGTGTGTTCAAAAGTCTTTAAAAAAAAATCAAAAAGTCCTCTAAACAGTGAAACATAAGCTATTTACAAGAAAAATTAGGGTTAACTTATATGACTGTCTTTTTTCATGAAGGCTGACCATGAAGGCCAGTAGTGTAAGTGTAAGGCTGACTTGTAGGGCAGCAGCATAGCCATCAAAGCTAGCAATGTAGACAACAAAGGCCATTGATATATGTTGTAGGCCAACTGCCTTCATTTCCAACTCGGATGTGTTGATTCGGACTTTGTTCCTTTGCTTAAAATTCCTCTAAATTGTCCATAATTCCACTTTTGAAACCTCCAATTCTTGAAATTTCCAAATGAAAATAAATAAGTACCATTTCTTAATCATTTCTACAAAATCAATAATAATTCTATCTTAATTTGCACTTTAAAACATGAAAAATATGTCTTTATCAACTCTCCTACACTTAAACTTTTACTTATCCTCAAGCAAAATAAATAGATTAAAGAAATCTATTATTGAAAATACAAAGTTTCCAATTGCTAATCCAAGACATCTGATATTTCACATTTTTAGACTCATTAATTGATAATGCCCATTGCTCTAACTAAACCGAAATATGTGATTAGAGTACTATAATTGAAATTAATCAAATATTCTAGAGAAATCAAATTTTAATCCAAGCATTTAATCTCAGATTTCTATTTCAAAAGTAGATATTCAATCCTAAAAGGAAAAACACCCATTTAAACTTCATAGCTGTTAGCTAACATATTATCCCTCTAATTATTTCAACGAACAAATTAACAAAATAGTGAAAGCATATGGTATCTACTTTATCCCTAGATTTTCGTCCTTTTTATTACAAGACTCAATTCATTTCTTGAATTGCATTCAAATTTCCATTTTCCATTTCTCCTTGTTTTTTTTTTTTAGTTTAAATACTGCACTTTTACCTTTCTACCCTTCTCGTTATAGTGAGTGCATTGAGTAGGCTCATCTCAAGCTCATCACCTAAGTGACTAGGTTTTAAAGGAACCCTTATGAATTCTTCCTCACTCTAACATTCAAGTTAGGATACTCTTAACTTAATTTCTTGAGTTATTGGAGTAAAGGTTCTCATTTTATTACTTTTTAAATGCTCACAAAAATTTTTTGGACTTCTATTATAGGAATCACTAAGTTCAAACCTTCACTTACCTCTTTCACTAAGTTGTTAAATTGCCATTAGGATAACTAAAAAGACCATATACTAACTAACTTTACATAAGTGTAAACTTGTTTACTTTTCACTTAAGGACTTGACCAACTTTTAAACTTCAAATTCTAAGGCTAAAAACTAGGTCAATTAGGTTCCTAAAGAATTAACTAATTAATTTTAATTGAGTACAAAAATCTCAACATTGGTGAACAGGGTACCTTAGTGAGTCAATTATTCAAATCACAATCAAATGCTATCAACAAAAATTTTTTTTTCTTTGTATGATCTTTAGATTCCAACAGGAAATTCAAGAAAAAAAAAAAGAGTTGGCCTAAACATTGCCAATTACTTAATAATAAATAAAGTTCAAGCTAATAGGAAAGTATAACTATTTGTAAACAAAAACCAGCATCAAAATTGATATTTTCATGTCTTATAATTCCTTCCCCCTACTGTAGGACAGATAGTGTCCACACTATCTTCTATTCAATATTCAAGAGGAAATAAAAATTCGCAGGAATAAGAAATGAAAAATTGATACTTCCCTAGATTCAAATTTTCAACAACAATGAAAATTCTAAGCATAAGATCATTGCTATCATAGAATTCAAATTTGACTTATCTCATCAAATGCAAAGATAATATAAAAGTGCACTGAAGAGTACATAGTAGAGCGATCCCGAGTTATCCAAACAGATGGGTATGAAACAGAAATAACCAAACAGCAAAACAAATGAAAAAGAAAAGAAAGAAAAATGAAAGTAAAAAACAATAAAAACATTATAAAAGCACGCAAATATCTAACTATCTCTGTCGGTGCTACTACTCTCTATAGCTACTAGTTGAAAACATAAGATAGCAAACTTCAACATATTGAACATAATTGTCCGAAACTTCTTATTCTTCTTCCTTTCTTTCCTAATTTCATTTTAGACTTCTCTAATTTCAGCACTCAATTGTTCATAACTACTATCTAGAGGATGAGATGAAGTAGACGCTCTAGCAGTAGGAGGAGGATTTTCAGGAATATCTTCCTCATCAACAGGATGGGGCCTATTATTTATCTTGACTAATCCCCAACCCCTGAATGGTGCAACAAAAATAGGTTTACATGGGATACCATTGTCCCCATCTGACTCTTAAAAAAGCCCCATGCCTTTCAATAATGCTATAATATACCTACCACAAAAGATAACCTATGTCCTGGTATCATCTATCTATTTATAGATAAAATTTGCTATCTTTATTCCCAGATCTATCTTATATCCAGAAATTATACTATATAGATAAAACATATCAAAACTAGTTACCTTGCTAGAGCTAGTATTCTTACAATTGAGAGTATGGGTAAGGATATGGTGGAGTAGCCTATGCTCTACTGCCAAGAAAGTCGTGGCAAGCAACTTTGAAGGTATAAAATCGTCCTGCTTAGGATGAATCAATTGGAACCAAAATCTCTCAACAAACATATCATTAGGCCAAGAGTTGAGTAAATTGATTTCCTCCTCCTCATATAAACCCAAAAAATAGCCAATTTGACTCAATTCAATTACATAAATTTCTCTATAAACCTGAAATGTGAAAGTAGACATATGCCCACTTCTCTCCAACTGCAAAGTGGACAAAAAATTAATGGCTATATTTCTATGAGTAAGTTCTTTTACCTTAACTAACCGAAACCATGTTTTATCAGGAACCATCTGCTAGATTCTATCTTCCATTCCATACTCTTGCAAAATAGTCTAATCTAGATATTGTTGATTCATGAATGTCATTCATTGTAGCTTCTTCCTTCTCTCCCTAACATACTCTTGATGTGAGAGTAGATTGCTACTTGAACTTCTAGAAAATGAAGCGGTTGCCATCTTTTGTTTCTTTCTTGGTTCCATCTTCTTGGGCTACATGATGGATGCAAATCACAAATCTGAACTAAAAAAATTAGAATGGGTATGGAAAAGTAAAATAGTGAATGAATGTGAGCTGGATTGATGGATTAAGTGTATAGGAGAGTTAGAGTGATGGAGAGGAAAAGAGATCTAGAGAGAAAGAGAAATTAGAGAGAGAATTCGAAAGAAAAAAATGAGTGAGGAGAGAGAGAAAATCAATAGATGTGCTTTTAAAAGCATTATACACCAGCAATTCCCACTATACGCCAATGGCCTTAAGTGCCAACTTTGTTTTCAAATTTCACGCTTTTCTCTTTTTCTTTTTTTCTTTAGGCCAGCCTAATTATTTTTAATAAATAAAAAATAATGAATAAATGAAAAAATTATCTTGGTTAGACATGGGTTACCTCCCATGAAGCACTTAGTTTATAGTCGCTAGCCCGACTTTTCCGATCTTACTGTGGGTTCTCATTCACCACCATAGTGGTGTCACTGTCCATGTTTACTTCTTTGAAATAGTGTTTGAGGAGATGACCATTTACGTTGAAAGTGTGATTGTCTCCTACCTTTAACTTAACTGTACCATAAGGGAAAACATTAGCTATTTCATATGGTCCAAACCATCGAGATTTTAACTTATCTAGAAACAATTTTAATTAAGAGTTATATAATAGCACTTTCTAACCAGGCATGAACTCCTACTATTAAATGTTCTTATCACCCATCACTTGGCTCTCTCTTTGTAGATCCTAGTGTTTTCATAAGCTTCTTCTCTGATCTCGTCTAGCTGGTTCAATTGGAGCAATCACTTTTCACCTGCAACTTGTAAATCCAAATTAAGGTATTTTATGGCCCAATAGGCCTTGTGCTCGAGCTCTACAACTAGGTAACATGATTTACCGTAAACGATTTTGTACAGAGACATTCCTATAGGGGTTTTAAAAGCTATCCTATAAGCCTACAATGCATCATCAAGTTTTATAGACCAGTTTTTCCTATATGCATTGACAATCTTTTCTAGGATACGCTTTATTTCCCTATTGGACACCTCAACTTATCCATAAGTTTGTGGATGATATGGGGTAGTAAGTTTATGAGTGACTCAATATTTTGTTAACAATTTTTGAAATTGCCGATTGCAAAAATGCGACCCCCCATCACTTATAATAGCCCAAGGTGCCCCAAACTTAGAAAAAATGTTCTTTTTCAAAAATTTTATTACTATGTTGGCATTGTTAGTTTGTAGAGCTACTACTTCTAACCATTTTGACACATAATCTATTGCTAAAAGTATATATTTGTTTGAAAAAGATAAAGAGAAAGGACCTATGAAGTCTATCTATACATCAAAAAGCTCAATTACTAGAATACTCTTTTTTGGTAATTTATGTCTCTTAGAAATATTCCTAATCCTTTAGCATTAAGCACAAGACATAACATAATTCCTATAATCACTAAACAAACTAAGCTAGTAAAATCCACAAGATAAAATTTTAGCTGTAGTTCTTTCCACATGAAAGTGGCCTTCTACTTCTTTAGAATGACAGTGCTAAATTATGCTAAGTTGTTCTGTTTCAGGAACACAACATCTAATTACTTGGTTAGCATAACTTTTAAAAAGATACGGTTCATCCTATAAATAAAATTTCACATCATGTAAAAACTTCTTTTTCTTTTGAAATGAGAAACTGTATAGTATGATTTTACTAACTAGGTAATTGACTATATCAACATACTAAGGTAAGTCTCGGATTTCTATTGCCTACAATTATTCATCAAGGAACTTTTCATTAATGGGTAACTCTAAACACTTCAATTGTAATCAAGATAAATGATCAGCAATTACATTTTCAGTTCCCTTTTTATCTCTAATTTCAAGGTCAAATTCTTAGAATAATAAGATCCATCGAATTAACCTAGGTTTAGCATCAGCTAAGCAAACAAATATTTCAAAGCAACATAGTCTATATATACTATGATCTTAGAACCTATGAGATAAGGCCTAAACTTGTCACAACCAAATATAACTGCTAAAAGTTCTTTCTCTATCGTAGCATAGTTTCTCTATGCCTCATTCAAAGTTCTATTCGTTAAGTATATAACATGAAATAACTTACCTCTCCTCTACCCAAGTACTGCTCCTACAGCATAGTCACTAACATCATACATCAACTCGAATGGAAGCTCCCAATCAAGTGCAATGATCACTGGTGCCAAAGTAAGCTTCTCTTTTAATAGATTGAATACCTGCAAATAATTGTCATAAAAGAAAAATGTAGAATCCTTTTCAAGTAAATTACAAAGAGGTCTAGAGATTTTAGAGAAGTCCTTTATAAGTCTCTTGTGGAAGCCAATATGTCCTAGGAAGCTCCTAACTCTTTTGATTGAAATAGGTAGTAGTAGCTTCTCTATCATCTCTACTTTGGCTCTGTTAACTTCAATCCCCTTTTTTGACACCTTGTGTCCTAAGATTATTCCCTCTCTTACCATGAAATGGCATTTTTGCCAATTCAGAAGTAGATTAGACTCTTTGCACCTTTTGAGCACATAACCTAAATTAGTCAGACATGAATCAAATGACTTCCCAAAGACAAAGAAGTCATCCATAAATATTTCAATAAAATCTTCTAATATGTTAGAAAATATAGACATCATGCATCTTTGAAAAGTAGCAGGTGCATTATAAAGATCAGAGGGCATTCTCTTAAAGGCAAAAGTACCATAAGAACATGTAAAGTTGGTTTTCTCGTGGTCTTTAAGTGCAATATGAATTTAATTGTAACCAGAATAACCATCTAAAAAACAATAATAATCATGCCTTGAAAGTTTTTTTAACATCTGATCTATGAAAAAGAGTAGGAAGTGGTCTTTACGAGTGGCATCATTCAGTTTTCTACAATCTATGCAAACTCTTTACCCAATTACAGTGTAAGTAAGGATTAGCTCATTTTCCTCATTTTTCACTACAGTCATACCACCCTTTTTTAGCATTACTTAAGTGGGACTAACCCACTTGCTATCTAAGATAGGGTAAATAATACCTGCATCTAGTAATGTGAGTACCTCTTTCTTTACTATATCCTTGAGAGTTGGGTTCAGTTGTCTTTATGGTTGTACTATAGGTCTACACTCAACCTCAAGCAATGTCTTATGAGTGTAGATTAAGGGACTAATCCCCTTTATATCTATAATGGTCCACCCGATGGCTTCTTGATGCTCTCTCAGAACTCCTAGAAGTTGTTTCTCCTAGTCACCTATCAAAGAGGAGGAGATAATTATTGGCAAAGTATCATTTGTTCCAAGATAAGCATATTTTAAATGACTAGGTAAAGGTTTTAGTTCAAGCACCAGGGGTTGTATCAATGATAGGACTAGCTTTTACTCACTAGTGCCTAATTCTTCATGGTATTGAGCTTTAATTTCTAACACCTGTTCCCTACCTCCTTCTTCAAGATCGTAGTCATCACTCCAATCATCCAAATCTTTAAGAACTAATTCCATGGTATCCAATCCTGCTTTGTCTTCTATAGACTCATAAGTAATCCCATAAAAAATGTCAATAGTGTAATAGGATTTGCAATCATCGAAATGCTTTATGGCTTCATAAACGTTAAACGTTACCTAATCATCCATAACTCTGAAAGTCAGCTTACTCTGTTCTACATCTATCAACGCCTTACCTGTTACAAGAAATGGTCTGCTTAGGATCATGGGTACCCCTCTATCTTCTTCCATCTCCAAGACTATAAAGTCGATTGAGAAGATAAATTTGTTGACCTTCACTAAGACATTCTCGGCAATACCCCTTAGGTATTTGATATTCCTATCAGCAAGTTATAAGGTAACATGAGTTTCCTTTCAATCTCTAAGTCCTAGCTTCCTGAAAATAGATAAGGGCATTAAATTTAAACTCGTACCTGAATCAATATGAACCTTGTCAAAGTGAAAATTTCCTAGAGTGTAAGGAATAGTAAAACTCCCCTGATCTCTTTGTTTTCTAAGCAAGGTAGATAAATTTTTCTGCAAGATCATGGAGCACTCCCTAATAAGCATTATCAATTTGTTCCCATTAATCTTTCTCTTTTTGGTGAGCAACTCCTTCATAAATTTGGCATACAAAGGCGTTTACTAAAGCGCTTCTGCAAAAGAAATGTCGATTTGCAACTTCTTGAAGATATCTAAGAATTTTGCAAATTAAGTATCTAGCTGCTATTGCTTCAATCTTCCTAGAAAGGGGATTGGAGGAACATACGGTTTCACTTCTAGTAACTTCTATGTTAGTTCCTCTTCTACCTCTTTCCCTTTTTCTAGCTTTAGAATCTCTACCTTTTCTACAATTCGTCTATCAACTGTTTCTAGTGCTTTTCCACTTCTCAACATAATAGCATTGATACCTTTGGGATTCTCTTTAGTATTGTTGGGTAAAGACCCTGATGGTCTGTTACTCAACTATTGAGAAATCTAACTAATCTAATTCCCTATGTTTCGAATAGTCGCCTGTTGATTTTGTAGCAAGGTGTCAGTCTTTTACATGAGCTCTTCCAATCTAGACTGATTTTACGAAGGTGGAGTGTTTTGAGTAGGCCCTTGCTTCTGGAATCCAGGTAGTGATTGGAATGCATTGTTCTCATTTCTGCATGAAAAATTTGGATGATTACGCCACCCAGGATTATATGTATTAAAATATGGTCCTTGATTGCTACATTGAAAATTGTTCGCAAAATTCACCTGTTCTCTACTAGTTGGAGCTGAGTGATTTCTAATTAAGCACTCAAGATTTGAATGTGGTATTGAACATAACTCACAAAAAACAATAGGGTTAGCATTAAAAGACTATGTTGAGGTGAATTTACATACTTGAGTAGTGAGAGTTGCAATCTAAGTTGTTAATTGAGATACAATGTTATTGTCATTGGCTGTTACCACTCCTAGCTTGCTTCTCTCATTTTGCCAGTTATATGCACTAAAGGCCATCTCTTCTATCAATGCACTTGCTTCATTATATGTCTTACCTATCAGAGCACATCTAGCTATAGCATCAGCTAGGAACCTCAATGTCTCATCTAGATTGAGATAGAAGATCTTAGTTAGGAGATTGTCTGGTAAGCTATGATGTAGCCATTTTTTGATCACCTTCTTGAATCTCTCCCATGCCTCATAAAGTGATTCACCACTAAACTTAGCAAAGTTGGTGATGTCGTTCCTTAATTTTGCGGTCTTAGCTAGTGAGAAAAATCTCCTTAAGAACTTCGATGAAAGATCATCTCAAGTGGTGATAGATTCTTGTGGCAATGAATGAAACCAAGCTCTAGCTTTATCCCTCAATGAAAAGGGAAAGAGCAATAATATGATAACCTTGTCTATCACATTGTTTATCTTCACTGCATTGCAATATTGAAGGAATCTTGCAATATGCTCGTCAGGACTTTCATTGGGATATCCTCAAAATTAATTCATCTGAACCATCTGAATAAGAGACAGCTTCAACTCAAAGTTGTTAGCTTGAATAGTGGGAGTCCTTATAGCCGAACCCATCACTATAGTTACTATATAATCTTATAGTGCTCATGAAACTCCTTGTATTTGATTATTACCCTCGTTACTTGCCTTCTCTTCTATCCTTCTTTTGTTCTCTCACCTCAACTGATGTAAAGTGCGCTCTATTTTTGAATATAGTGGTAAAATTTCATCACTTCTACTCCTATGCATAAAATACTTATAAAGAGAACAAAAAAAAAAAACACTCATCGTCAACTGTACCTAAATTACCAACAGAACTTAAAGGTTTAATATTTCCAGTCCTTAGCAACGGTGCCAAAAACTTGATTAGCTTAAAATATATATATATATATATATATATATTGCAAATACTCCAGTAAGTATACTAGGTCTGAATCAAGTAATATAGAAAAAATAAGGTTGTCGATCTCTCAAGGACTAAAAAATTACTAATCCTATGTTAGTTTTCATCAATATTCAAGCAATCAAAATTAAATTAATTAATCTAATAATTACTCTAAAACTACTGAAAAGAAACTAACTACAAAAAATCTAAAATTAAGAAATCAATTGAGAATTGTGGGAAAACTGAATCCACCCTAAATTATGCCAATTAAATTGTTATTTTGTTATATAGATTGATAGCTATATAGTCATTCAAGTGAAATTATTATATCTTAAAACCTAAGGATTTAAACTCTTAATTAATGAGTTAGCTCCTATATATTCCAATTAACAGTAGACTCTAAATTACAATCATATGTCTCCTGATACTATAATTGTCTAATGTCCTAAATCATTTATCCCTATTATCTTAGTGAATAATTAATCACCGAACATCACATTAATTTCTAGATAATTTCTAATTAATTCAATTAACTCTGCTTCTACATTAATTAATCAAATCAACTAAGAATTTCTAACAAACTCTATATCAACTCCTGTATCATTAGGGTTTCTAACAATTATAATCAATTAAACAACTATAATCAAAATCATAGAAATTGCAATCATGAATCATCCATATATCTCTTAATTATATAACCTGAACATAATCATCGTCATAGCTATTTAGGGTTTCATCAATTCCCACACATAAATTTAACTAGCCATAGATTTGGAAGCAAAAACACAAATACTAATTGAAATTGCAAAGAAATTCATAATTGAAAGCAAAAGTAATTCACAGAATTACATAAAATAATTGAAATAGATGTCACCAATTCTGTATTGGAAAAGATAATCTTTAATTGCAACTTCAACTTGCTTTCCATTGCAAAAGAAAATTCTTCTTAATGATCCAAGCAATTCTCTCGAAGAATTCTTTAAGAACTAACTAAAGACTATTATTCGACTTTCTAAGTCTAAGGAAAGTGTGTTCAAAAGTCTCTAAAAAAAACTAAAAAGTCCTCTAAATGGTGAAACATAAGCTATTTATAAGAAAAATTAGTGTTGACTCGCATGACTCTCTTTTTTCATGAAGGTTGGCAGTATAAGTGCAAGGCTGGCTTGTAAGCTGGTGGTGTAGACATCAAGGGCCGCTGGTGTAAGTTATATGCTAGCTGCCCTCATTTCCAAATCGCGCATGTTGATTTGAACTTCGTTCCTTTGCTTAAAATTCCTCTAAATCATCCGTAATTCCACTCTTGAATCCTCTAATTCCTAAAATGTCGAACTAAAAACAATTAAGTACCATTTGTTAATGATTTCTATAAAATCAATAATAATTCTATCTTAATTTGTACTTTAAAATATGAAAAATATGCCTTTATCAGTCAACAACTTCAGTTTTGAAATAAGATTGGCTGATGCTACGTTGGTGTAACATCTACTATCCATGATGAGGGCATACATCTGATCATTCACCTTACAAGTGATATGAAACAAATTCTCTCTCTACTCTACCTTTCGTAAGGGTTCCATGTTCATAGCATGTTGGATAACCATGAGTAATTGGCCTAAGTCCTCAACAAACACATCCTCCTCAATCAGTTCTTTCTCAACATTTTCTTTCTCAGTAGGGACCTCCTCTTCTTCAGGTTCCTCATCAGTGCTATCTACTTCTAGCTTCGGGATGTCTCCTTTGATGACCATCATCTATCAATTCAGGCACTGAGCAGCTATGTGTCTAAACCCTTAGCACTTGAAGCACTTGATTTAGCTAATCTTTCTACCAAACCCTTGCCCCTTCTCATAAGTTTAAGTTGGTTCTTCAGCATTAGGTTAGCCGTTCTACTTGGAACAGGCATCCATCTTCCTACTTGGCTCGATGCTTGACTAAGCTTGATGACTTGCCTATCCAAGTCAACTAGTCAGCAGTTTGGCCAGAACTTGGCTCCTTCTTTGCCTCTCTACTTGTTGGGCTATTATGATGGCCTCATCCATCAAGGTAAATCATTGGAGTTCTATAATGTCATGAATATCACCTCTCAACCCAATAATGAATCTTGAGACCAATTAAGCTGGTGGTTCCTCAACTTCACAACGAATCATAAGCATTTGAAATTGTTGAACATACTCATTAACAGTTCAGCCTCCTTATCTTAACTCCTGAAGCCAAGCGAATGTGTCTTGAAGGTAAGTTTTTGGCACGAACCTATTTTTGAGTATTCTCTTCATCTCTAGCTAAGTGTTAATCTCTCGATAGCCCTTTCGTCTCCTCATCATCTGAAAATTCTTTCACCACATGACAACATATTCGGATAACTCAACAGTAGTAATAGCAGTAGTTCTTACTCTCCTGTAATCCTTATATTGATAATAATCAAATGCATGCTCCACCTTCTCTTCCCACTCCAGGTATTCATCAGCACTCCCAAATCCATTGAAACTTAAAATCCAAAGCTTCACTTGGTTAGATGCTTTGGGGACTCACATGCATTCTTCTTCGAAATAATCTTCTTCTACATCTTCCACATCTGCTAAATCAATCCTTCTTCTCACTTGTCTACTTACTCCTCCACCTCGAATGAGTCGAGTTGGGTTTTGACCTCTAATAGGTTAAGTAGCTTGTGGAGTGTTTTGTATGGCCTTAGTAGGTCGGCAAGATAACACATGAACAACTTGGGTCAAATCCACCAAAAGGTTGGCCACCTCATTAAGTCTCTCCTCAGTGCTTTTGGGGGTCCTTTGAGATTATTGTCCATGGTGGACAACTCCACTATCATCTCCATCATTGATGTTTACACTTTGGTAAGTCATTTTCCTCATTGATTCAAGGCTCAAACAAGCACTTCCACAAACTAGAAAAATCAATAGTAAGCAAACACAGCAATTAATATGAACATAGTAACTTGCTCTGTCCCACACATGCAAAACAAAGTACAATAGAATTTCAAAAACCAACTATAGTTTATATGAAACCTCCACTATAATACTAAGATGGTGTAAACCGTGACCAAGAATAAAGGCCTATTGCTGGATGGGTCCAAGCTTGCGAAAAACCCAAAAGGAATAATGGGGATTGGTGTGAAATTAGACGAATACAAATAAAAAGGTAAGCAAAACCCTCAAACAACTCCAATGGAACTTTTGAAGACTCACGGTACAATCTGATATGACGTACGAATACGTCTGGTGAGGTTACTCGCCACTTTGCCTTGCTCAAGGGTTAGGATAAGAGTGATGCTAAGAGTAAATAAGTAGTGTTTACGTAAGGAAGAAAATTTTCATATGTTAAGGATGATGAGGTTGCAACTACATTTACAAGGGTATTTATATCTATAAGTTAGGGCAACTTGTCAATACAAAGGAAATGACAAAAAGGGTATCACCCTAAAGTAATGTACTAGAATACAAAAGGGTAAAAAAATAATGATTAGTGATGGGAATCAACCTCTGACCACATCTAAGCTAAAGCCTATCAAACGAAAGGAAGGAAGATGAACACTCGGCACAGGTATATCGCCATTCGAAGTGCCGAGAGATCACATAGCTAAGTAATCGAAACTAAAGAACCACTCAGAACATTAGAGAGAGACTCGTGCTGACTGATTCTATGACTTAGCAATTATGGACCAACCTCTCTAGTGTCTCAGCTAAGATACGCAAGATGTCAAGGACCCCTTTTAGACCCAAACATCTAACTACCAACCCCATCTGGTTCGGATACTACACCTCCCAAGACATGCCGAGTGACTGCATGTCGACTCTTGTAAAATGCATAGTTTTGTATTCTTGTATATGTATTCCTTTATTTTATTTATGAGCCCAATTTTTTAGGGTTTAAGGCCTTGTACTTTATTTACAGTTTGCCATTAGGGTTTAGGACTTGCTATAAATAGCAACTGTTATAAACATATAGAGGGGAATAGATAGATAGATAAATATAGAGAGACATATACAAAGAGTGAAACTTTCCTCTTTCAAGCAAGGCTATACTTGAGTTAGTGTTTGCTGAATTATTGAGTGTTAATTAGACTATCTTTAATCGTCCCTACGTTCTTATCAATCTTATTCTTAGATTGTGGTGAACCCCTTCATTTGAACCAGTTAATGAGTTGTATTTAACCTTCATTTGAAACCTCAAGTGACATTTGGTATTCGTGAGTCGTATCGAACTCTATTTCAAGCTCAAAACCCCTGATTGTATTTGTGTCTTGGTGAGTTATATCCATTCACATTCACCATCAAAACCTTCCTGTTCATCATACCCTATTTTCTTTTGAATTCCCATTCCTGCTCTTTTGTTCGAGATTTGCTACCATCTCTTTCTAGATCAATCCTTTTGATTCCTCATCATCTTCATATTAGAGATTTGATCCTTATCAATTAGTGTAATGGATTCTACACATGGTTCTATACAAGTACGATGCTTAATTGGTGAGGCCGTTAGAATATACAAACAAAAAGTATAGTCAGCTAGCTTGTCCGAGTAAGGGTAACCTTATCAGTCCAAAGCATCTCTCTCGTCATATTGGTAATGATAATGCCGAGTGAGTATTTAGTTAGGTATGAGTGAGGGTTAGCTGTTATCTCAGCCTTTTGCTTCTTAGCACTCTATCTGCAAGAAATAGGGAATCATTTGGCTCAGTATGAAGAACTGGTTGGTAAGGAGATACTCGACCTCGATAAGAGTTGGCTAAAATATGAGAATTTGCCATGCCAAACCTTCTAGTCCTTAGGTTAGCTCTAGGTCAATGGTCTAGTAGCTCAATTCCCATCAAATATAGTGTATCTACTACTTTTAATGTCACTAACCTAATGTTGTATGTAGTCAATTAAGAAGGTAGCTAAGATTTGAGAGCAAATCTTCACCAACCTTGGGGAATTGATAGACTACCAACTATTAGCCCCCTTACACACATATGCCTCTAATCACTAGCTAAATGAATTCTCTTTAACTAGTCTACTGAGGACAAAGCATAGTTTACCGAAGAATGGTGGAAGAACTCCTTAAGGTCCCATCTAGGCCAAACCTTACATTGTCTAACTTTGAGTGTCGAACCCTCCTTATTGAATGCCGAGGTCAAGGTGCTGAGTGTTAAAGCTAACAAGCCGAGTGTTGAGGCCAAAGACCTTAACCATGCAATATAGCACCAATCATGTGAAATTCTATGTGTTGAGGTGCCGAGTGCCACGGCCGACTAATCTCTATGCTAAGAACTCTCCAAATCGGCCCTGGATCCAAATCTCTACTATATAGCAACATTTAATGTTCATTGCTTGTATCGAGCCAGTATATCGTTGCCACTTATCCTTTTGCTGCCACCTATCCTATCCCTTGACACCGTACTATTTTTTTTTCTTCTCTTTTTGTCATTTATCCTATTTACCCTTTTTTGTATGTACTAAGAATCTCTTTTACATGTATGCTTTTTTATAATTTTCCTTATTTGTAATGTTGCCCTAGAGATTTACTATAAATAGTCATTTCTCTTTGTAGCTGGAAACTCATACATTCCATACAGACATTAAATATACTTACTCTTGTGAGATATTCCTCTTTGAGTCCATTTTCCTACAGTCTTATCTATTCTTACTGAATAGATCAAGATTAGTGGCAAGTGAATCTTAACATTAGTTGTGCATTACATCAAGTGAAGTGTTGATTCATATTGTGTTCGTAGGTAAGTCATATCTTTTGAGCAGCCTCACGTTTAGCTACTATATTCCGTTCGTTGATTGACCGATACTATTTTTTTCAATATTTCAAAGGACCTCATTGATTTTTATTTTCTACGGTAAGCCCTTATGATAACTGAGCTCCTAGGCACATCATCTTACTACATTGTATCATTTTGCTAATTTTAGGGAAAGGGTTTGTGAATGCAATTAAGGTAGGTTCTAAAGGTCCTTAAGTCTTGTGACCTCACTCATTTTTCGAAAATGCCTTCATTGGTCACTTGAAGCTTAAGTGGAGATAGCCTAATCAACCTCAAGCAATGGTTATACCATAAAACTCGAACCCTATACAATGATTCCCCTATCCTAAGGTCCTAATACGATTTGGGTTTGACCATTCTACCAAACAATTATGATACATAACATAAGAAAGTACAACCATATACAAATGAGTAAATAAATAAAGAAGCAAACAAATAAATAAATAAATAAGGTCACTTCAAAAACTAATTCTAAATTTCAAAAGTTAGATGACGAACCCTCTCAATGTCCTTAATGGAGTCGCCATCTTGTCAAGCCTGATTTTTTCCTGATTTTATAAATCAATCTTCTTTAAACTGATAAATATTAGACCCTACTTGTTTAATACTAAAACACAACTAAGGAGTGAAGAAAAATGTTTCTTTTATTTTTAAAAACATTTTAGAGTCACCCCGTGACCATAGTAAAAAGAAAGGGTTAAATTATAACTAATTGGGTAGACTAGTTATAATTTAGTTACTAGTCTTTTTTATAAAACCAATTTTATAAATGATTTTAAGAACTAGAAAATTGAGTCTGGGGATTGGATTTTTTAAAACCTTTTAAATATAATCAACTTTTCAATTTTAGAGTTAATCTCTTAAAATCACCTTTAAAAAATTATCCTAGAAAAACAAAATTTAATCATTAGTCAACGGATTTGAACAATTTGAACTAAAGTAAAAAAATAGGTTTTTTCGTTTTTTACCGTCGTCCCGTAGATGCTTACATATCCATTATTCGGGATCAGACATACATAGTTTTTTCCAAAAATATTAGTTGGTTGATTTATTTTAATTTTTAAAAATGGTCAACTTTAAGTTCTTTAGCCATTTAATTTTATTTAAGAAAAAAACACCAAAGTGGAAAGGGTCTTAATTTATTCTTATTTTTAGAAAAATTCTAAAATATCCTAAATTTTGAAAAAAAAAAGTCAATTTATTTTTATTTAGTTGAAAAGAAATTTTTTTTTTCTAAGTGACAAAACCTTTTAGAAAAAATCCTAAATGCAACTTTTCATGAAATACATAATTATCATAGCTAACATACTTAACTATAGAAAAAATACCTAAACCATAGAAGAGATGTCTAATTATAGGTAATAAACCTAAACCGTAGAAAAGATATCTAATTATAGGAAAAAAGCTTAAACCATGGAAAATATACTTATTTATAGAAAAGAAGCATAAATCAAGATAAAGATATTTGAATCGTAAAAAATACTCCTATAAGAAAAGAAAAGGGAGCATTTATTTTGCAAAGTGCTAAGAAATCCTAACTTTAAAAAGATTCACTTTATTTTTCTTTATTAAAAAATGCTTTTCTAAGTGATAAAATATTATTTATTTATTTTATTCATTTTATTATCTTTTATATATATTTATTGTTTTTATTTTTTTTTTTCACTTCCTTGCTAAAACATCAAAACAAAGAAATAAAAAACTTCTTGCTCTTTCTTTTTCTTTTTCTTTTTCTTTTTTCATTTTTTCTTTATCTTTCTTCTTTTTTTTTTAGTTCAGATTCTTTTCTTCTTTTCGTTTTTTTTATTATGTTACAATTACAATATTTACAAATAGATAAAAGAAAAAAAATAACAAAGCAAGCTAAATCAAAACGAGGCTAGACCAAATCTAGAATGGAGTACACTCGTCGAATAGCTAAAGCAGAGTTAAGCCTCAGGTCGGAACTCCAAGTTTAGGTCAATGCGAGATAATCCAATGAAGGACAGGGAGCTGCACAGTAGGGGAGGACGGAACACGGTGGAAGTACTGTCGGGTGATGGAGAGGGGTTGGTCTTAATCAAAATGAGGTCTTGGAGTATGTTAGTAGTGTTGGTTTCGCTAGAGGAAGTGGCTATGATGGTGGGAAGCTTGTGGGAGTAGAGAGAGAAGATGGTGGTGGAATTTAATTTGAAATCACTTAAAGCAATTGAATGGTGGTTTTAGGGGTTTTCCATCGTAAGGAAGCATTTTGTGAAATTGGTTATCTTCAAAAGCCAACAAAACTCAAGCTTTCTAAAGAGAGAAAATGAATCATAGAGAGAAAGGTTCCAAAGTGTGTTTTTAAGTGTATTGATTATCCAAACGAATTCCCAAGACTCCCTTTTATAGTAATCTAGCTTGAAACATACTTGGTAGTTCCAAAAATGGAGGATTTTGTTCATGTGTTTTTGAATTGTTATGGCATGAAAATGTTCTATTCTTGAGGGAAATCCTGATTTTGATTATGTATTTCAATCAATTAGATGTCTACCATTTAATTCATGCATTTTATTTTATGTAAAATGATGAAAAATGGAGTAAAAGTGCACAAAAAATGGAGTGAAATTTGTTTCCTTCCATGTCTGCAACATACTGCTCCTATTATGTATAGAAGACGATGATGTGGTGTTGACTTGGTTAACAACCAATAGCCTTTGGGAAATCCTAATTTTGATTATGTATTTCAATTAATTAGATGTTTGCCATTTAATTCCTACTTTTTATTTGATGTAAAATAATAAAAAAATAGACTAAAAATTCACAAAAAATGGAGTGAAATTTGTTTCCTTCCATGTCTACAACATACTGCTCCTATTATGTGAGGAAGACAATGTTGTGGCATTGACTTGGTCAATAGCTAGTAGCCTTTCGCCACTTGGCACTTCGTTGGAAAAGTGAAGAAAAGAAGAGCAAAAGATGCCCCTGATGCAATTATAGGAGTCAAACTCATGGCTTTAAACTCCTTGAGTGCCCCCCTTATCAACTGTATTGCTAATTTTTTCTTGTTAAATATATGTATTAAACGTTATTTAAGTACTTCCTAAGCCTACATTTGTTTTCAAATTGCTAATCTTGCAAAACCTAATTAAAACCCCTAATGACCGGTTCTTAATAAATATATATAGAAAAGAGAAAATAAAAAAAGCAAATATAGTACACATATGTTAAAATTAATTCTCAAGTTAAACCCATTTTAACGGCTTTTCGAGCTTTAGTTCGTTGATCACGTAGTTAAGTAAAAAATTATTTTACTCGTAAATCAACCAATTTAAGTTAGATCAAAGTGCCATTTGAAGTCACAATTAACTTAAATTAGTCTCATTTTTTTGCTAGAAAATAGTTAACGTCAACATGGTTCAAATATTAAATTTTTAGAGAAATTTAATATTCTTGAATATATTTCGAAACTATTAAATAGCTCTTGTGCACTTGACTCTATTTGATCCTAAATATTGAAAAGACCCTATCCATGTGATTCAAAAACCCTGAAAATGACTCAAGGCAAAATATTTTTTTATTCATCAATTTTTTTTTTCTATATTTTCTATTTTTGTATTATTTTAAATTTTCTATTTTTTTTGTATTTTTCTGAATTAGGATCCCTTTTCCCTATTCTAAAAATATATTATAAGGAGGCAAAAATGGGGTGTCTATATCATGTTTTGATATAAATATTATGTTGTACACATAGTTGTAACAGAATATCCAACTGAAGTCCAATGTAGCAATCTCTTTATCTTATAAGCAATGTTGTCTTTTTTATGAATGAGCAGATTAAGTTAAGTTTTAATAGGTATTCTAGTGTAATGGTGCATCTTGTGTTATGTTAGGAAGTGACATCCTTTAGGTGGTATTTGAGCATTAATTAAAGACCATAACCTTTAGGCACGTGTAAGATGTGTGGGGTAATTAGGTAACGAAGAGTCATAGTTTAATAAAACGACTATAGTAATTATCCATAGAAGTTTATATGATGTTTATATAGAAAGGTGATTCATAGGGAACACGAAAGATCACCAATGAGTCGAGTATTTAAAGAACAAAGGGAAGAAATACCACAATTGTAAACCCCTAAAATTATCAACCTAGTTTTTGAAAATAGACTCAACTATGTTAGATAATTTAGGAGTCGACAAAGCTAATGAAAGTGAAAACCCTAAAAGAAATACTCAATCGCGTAAGAAACATTTCTACCCTAAATGTTTCTAAATGTTAAAGATTTTATTCAAAAGTGATAGAAACCCTAAAATTGATTATCTTAAAGACATAGGTGCACAAATCCAACATGATATACCCTAAGACCCTAATTGATAATATCATGCTTATATTTTGCCAAATAATTAGTAAAAGGTTAGAGATGACCTCCATTCATGCTTATATGATTCGAATCCTTATGTAATCCACTAGAAACTAAGATAATGAGTCATAGATTATATTTATCTCTTAAGTATGTGATTAAGATAGTTTCAGTTAAAGTTAGGATAATAGTTGAAGATTAGGTTATACGTAGTGAACTTTAATACTCAAATTAGTACTTTTTGCACTTGTTACTCAAAGTAGTTTATCAAATGAGATATATAAGCTATAAAGACCTAAAGTAAGACCTCATCAACTATGTTTACTAATCAATTCATCAAATGCTTCATTTCCCCTCATTTCCTTCATTTTCCCTTAATTTCCCTTAATTACTACATTATGTACACAGATTTACATATGCTTAAGGAGAGTTGACCAAGTCAACACATGTTGACCAAAGTCAAAGGGTTGACCAAATCAACACATGATGACTAAAGTCAACACTTTGAAAAGTCAACAAATTACACTAAAGAGATAAAGAAAATATCTCTTCCTTAATGATGGCTTTTCTTTTCTTTCTTTTTGATTTTTTTCTCCTCCTTTTCTCCTCAATTGCCGTCCACAATTTCTCCCCTCTAAACCCCACCATTTTCTTACTTTCATTATGAAAACAAGACAAAAGAAAAAAACCAAAACTTCTCATTCCATGCCGTGAGCTTTCCCCTTCCCTTTCACTTTCATTTCTTCACTTTTGCCTCCTTAAATCTAACACATCTAAAGGTATGTACTTAACTTACTTTATGTTGGTTTATGTTATTCATTAGTTAGTTAATTAGGTAGATTAGATAAGTAGTTAGGTGTTTAGTGTTGTCATAAAGAAGATGGAATAAAGTTTCCATCTTTAAGTGTAGAAAGTAAAGAATCATGAAGGAGATGGAAGAAATACATGTGTATGTACTCTTAGGTATGTGTATATAAAAAAATATCAAAGGAATACAAGTATGTGAACCTTTATACATAAGTATTTATCATGTACATAACTTGAATTAAGACCATATCTAACTATATATGTGTATACTATACTAAATACATACATAGAAATACAAAAGGATGAAATTGAGAGGATTTTCTTAAGAGAAAATTTGGCATACGAATTTTTGTATAAAAATACGTATCCAACCGTATAGGTATATGAGTAGATATACATGTATAAATACGGTATAGATTTAGGTAGATGTATAAGTATATGTATGTATAAGGCATATGTACATAAGTGTAAAGTAAGGAACAAAATGTACATAAGACATGTACATATGACATAAGCATGAGGTGATACTTATGTAATTAAATGATGAGGTGGATGATGACATAAGCATATGATGACATAAGCAATGACATAAATAAAAGATGATGTAAGCAATGATATAAGCATAGGTTTAGAAAATGAGAAAAATAAGAAAAATGTAGGTAATTAAGTACTAAAATCAGTAAATCCTAATACACCTTCTAAATTAGATTATACCTAATTCAGTACATGAAATAGTAATAGCAAAGTAAATCCCTTAATTATAAGAATTTAAGGAATAAAGGATATAAATATAAGTAATAAGAATACTTAAGTATTATAGCTAAAAATTTCTATAAATTTAGTTCATAATGTAAAATAGGGGTCTTAACATCCAAAACAGACATTACCGTGTAAATATACATCCGAAAACGATGAAAAACGACTATAACTTCATAAATATCAGAAATAAAACAAAAAAGTTATATACGATTAATAATAAAGTCTAACCGGGTAAAAGTTGATAGTAGTCTAAGTAGAATTAGGTAATTAGATGTTTAGAATTATTAGTTAATTCAAGTACTTACTAGCCTTATCAAATCGTAATGATCAGGTGACCCTGAGGTGCGTGAAGACCTCTCGATCGACTACTACGATTAGGACGAATTGCCATGGCCGAGTGAGTATTTACCCAATGATTCCATGCTTATTTTCTGATTGTAGATAGTAGACTTAAATACTATTGCTAATTGATTATTGTGTGGGGTTTGGGAAACACCTGTATATGCTGGTATGTCTTGAGTTGTGAACTTATCTTAAGTATTGATAATGCTATGTTTGTTGCATAGTACTATAGAAAATGATTGTGTGTACAATTGGATGGTCATAGCATAATTTGAACCTAATTATACTCGGCCTATAAAAAGAAATTGGGACATGCATTAACATGCATAGCATGGATACTATTCCGGCCATCACATCACACGGAAGTAAAGAGAGGCCATTCGGTGGTTGATATTATTCATTTATTCAGTTTTGTACAGTGCACTCGTACAAAATAACCTTACCCTGGCCCGCGGGAACACTAGGCATTGGAGGCACCAATCGCCTGGCTAAGGGTTGAGTCTAGAGGCCTCCATTTAGGGGTGAGTGTGGACTGTGGAGGCCCACTTACAATTATACTAGAAGTTGGGTTTTTTTGAAAATAAAAGAATTATTTGATATAAGTGCAGAACGTGGAGTTCTATAGTAAAGTAAGTTCTAGTATAATACCCGGATCTGATTAATGCCGTGTATACTCCAACCCTGACTTCGGAGGGCGTTAAATCTGAGTTACGTATATGAACTAGTTAATTATACGTATTGTTTGGCATTCTGGTTGATCATTCATTCATATGCGTGAATATAATGTATTTATAACTTGCTTGTGGTGTGGCTGAGGGTTTTGCTCACTAAGCTTAGGCTTACACCCCTTTAGACTTTTGTTGCAGGATAGCCTGTTCGTAGAGGCAGGACGAGGGATGCCACAGGTTAGCCTGGGGACTTGGGCCAGAGCGAGCTATCCTGTGTACTGAGAGAGAATAGTTTAAGAAGACTATTACTCATGTATTTTTGTTTATCTTATTATTATAGACTTAGACATACTTAAACATTGTATATTGTAAGCTTTATAACTCAAATTTTATATAAATATGTTTGTTTGATGATATCATGTGAATCTGGATGTTCTTTGGAAACTAGTGGTTGTAGAGCCTTATATATTGTGTGAAAAGTTCTTAATTGGAAGGGTAACCAATCAGGGGTTCTTTGTACAGTATATAGCGTCTGCCACGACTAGGCCGTCCTCAGTTCGTGACAACAATAACCTCAACCTAACCCTGTGCAACTGCGTTACATGAAGGAATTAGCAAAACAATTTAGGGTTGTTGTCAAACCCTAAAGGGAGTTTAGTAGGATTACCTAAAATTTCCATAACATGTGTACACCCATGATATGAAAATTGCTTTACAAGTTAGAGATTGCAAGACTCTAAATAATAAATCACTAAGATTAATGATTTTCAAGTTATTAATTTATTGTAACATGACATAACATATAATTATAAATAACTATGGATGTCCAATATCCTATAGTTCCTTAGAACCGCAAAAAATCGATATTCCTTGCCAAATAATATGATAGGATATACCAACATTATAAAAGAAATACAGGAAAAATTAAATTATCTACAAAGGATGTTGATGGATCATCTAAAGAGTACTCAGCTATTCCTAATACTAAGATACATATCTTCATCTCATACTCGACACTCAAGACTTATCCCAATCCCAATGTAAGTAAACCTATAAGAGAAACTATGAGAGAGTGAGCATATAATGGCTTAGTGAGTTCGTTCCTCACCACTACCGGTCAAGTAAGTTTTCACACATTATTATCATATATGCAAGCAAGTTATCTACATACAACATGAATGCATGCACGATAAATGCAAGCAACACATCCATAGGAGTCCGAAACTATGGAAGGTGTGGAATTACGTCATCTACACTTTGATTATTCCCTATACTTACCCATACAGGGCACCTTAGCTTACCTACATGAGGCTACCTAGGGGCACTACCCCTCTAGGCAACACTTAACTATTACCCTAGTCAAGAAAAGAGTTTCAATCCAAATAGCGGGATTCCAAACTAGGACTATCCACCCTTTATGGCGCCTCAGGCACAAACTTGCGAGTCCTCTTACAACCAAAATTAACCAAGACCTTACAAGCACAATAAAGTGAGAACTCTTGCTATCAAGTGGAGAACCCATGCTAGCTTTGCCTTAATGATAAAATATCATTTCTGGTACTACGGTCCTTATCAAAATCGTACAAAATACATTTAAGATTAGGAAAAATTTTTCCAAAAATACCCTTTTCAACATTTTGCAAAGCTAGTACTCTCCATCCATACATTTACTAAGTCATAGACATGAGACGAATAGAACCGGTTATTTGGGTTAAATATTTATATTTATCAATTTAAAAAAAGTGATCACACAAATGATTGCATATAAGCAAAATAGTCATTCAAACATACAAGCAGCAGCAAGCAGTAAAACATCATACAAGTAACATGCACAAGCAAGTAGCAGGTCATTAAAACTCCCTTACCTGGATTATTGCTCATTCTCTATGCTTTAGGGTTTCCAGAACTCGATATTGAATACTTAAAATATTGTAATACTTATAAGTATTCAAAGAAGTCGACTCATTAGTTAACCAAAAGTCTATTGTAGTTAATTTAGTTTCCCCTAATATAACCTAAGTATAATGTGTATAGGGTTTATCATACTTAATGAGGTTAATAGCAACTATTTTCTTATATTTATAAGTTATGAGACTTCTTTTATGTATTTTATAACTTTTTCATTCTAATTCCGATATTTGAGAACTTATAGTCATTTTTCATCATTTTCGGATGTACGTTCATACGGTGATGTCCATTTTGGACGTTAAGACCCGTGTTTTACGATATGGGCTTGATTACGTTTAATTCAATCTAGGAAGTGTATTAGGGTTTAAAGGATCTTCGAATCCTAAGTATATGTATACATATATAGGTTATATTCTTATGTAATCTTATAATCTATTATTTTACAAGCTTATGCTTATGTCATCGCTTAGATCATCAATCACTCGTGTCATCACTTATACCATCATTTGCTTATGTCATAGCTTATGTCATCTTTTAATTACATCATTGCTTACCTCATCTTTTGCTTACATAAGCCTTACCTCATGTCTAAGTGTATTATGTACACTTATGTACATTTATACATATGTTAACTATATACCTACACCTTTGCTATACTTATATGTATACTAGTATACTTATACATATATTTATGCATATATCGTATTTATACTTGTACGTATACCCATATACCTATACGGTCATATACGTATTTTTGTACAAATTTCGTATGCCAAATTTTCCTCTTAAGAAAACTTCCCTAATTTCATTCTTTTTGTGTTTTAAGAGTGTATTTAGCATGGCATAGGTATGTATAGTTAGTATTTGTCTTAGTTTAGGTTATGTACATAGTAAATACTTATGTATAAAGATCTCCATACTTGTATTCCCCTAGTATATCCTTATGTACATATACCTAAAAACATATATACGTGCATCTCCTTCCATTTTATAAAGTTCCTACTCTTTTACACATGTATAGAGCTTCCACTTCTAACAACATATATACCCATATCATACTAACTTTCTATACTAACTTAGCTTACACAACTAACTACTACATAAAATAGATAATTGAATGATGACATACCTCTTTCTCCTTGATTTATGTAAGTAGAAATTGTAAAAGTGAAGTGTTGAAAGAATATGACAATAAGGAGCAAAGGGGGTAGGTTTATGGTTTGAGAAGGGGAAGAAGAGAGTGTTTTGTTGTCTTAATTTGTATTTCCAAAAAAGAAATGAGTGGGGTCTATATGGAAGGGGATGTGGACGACAAAGAAGTGAGGAAAAAGGGAAGAAAATCCAAAAGAAAAGAGAAGAAATCATTAAAAAGGAGAAGAGAATTCTAGATGACAATGACATTTGTTGACTTTGTCAACATGTTGACTTGGTCAACTTTCAAAAAATAAATGCCATTTTGTGTACATAATGAAGTAATTAGGGAAAATTAGGAGAAAGATTAAGGAAATGAAAGGAAATAAGAAGTTTAGTGAATTGATTTGTAAAAATAAATAATGAAATCTTTCATTAGGTATTTATATCTTATATACACCATTTGGTATGCTACTTAGTATAATTAAGATGAAAAGTATCATTTAAGGTATTAATGTTCACTACATGTAACCTAAACATCAACTAAACCCTTAACTTTATGTAATACTAACCTAATTATATACTTAGAAGATGAATGTGATCTAGAATGCGATCTAGAATGCAATATCTTAGTTTCTAAGGGATCACTTAAGTATTCTAAATGTTTATGCATAATTGAAAGTTATCTTTAGTTGTTTACTAATGAAATGGCAAAACATGGAGAATATATTATCACTTAAGGTTTTAGGGTAAATTATGGTGGATTAATGCTTTTATATCCTTAAAGTAATAGTTTTAGGGTTTTTATTACTTCTAAATACAATCTCTAGTGTTTTTACATATTTAGGGTTTAATATATTCATATGCGATTAAGTATTTGATTGTTATCTTAGGGTTTTGATGAGATTCAAGGTTAACTTTTACAATTACATATACTTGAGGTTTTAAGGTCTTCATATGCGGTTAGAGGTTCAATTGATAATTTAAGGTTTTTCATATTCACTTCGGTTTTAAATTGATATTTTAATCGGTTTTAAATCTCACTAGCTTTATTGACTTCAGAAAATCATCTACAATTTGGGTGTTTGATTCTATACTTAGAAAGCTAAATTCGCGAGGTTTATAGTTGCATTAGCAATATTTGGAGGAGATGGAGATAAGTTAGCTTAGGTATAATGATTAATGAAACCATTTGATGAAAAGAACACTGATCCTTTGGTGGCCCTTTGGCAAAAGAATGGATTGACTTGTTGGAGGAAGCTTTTGAAATTCATGAGGTTAGGGAAAATAAGAAAGTTGAGATAGTTGCTATTCTATCAGATGGAGATGCAAGTAATTGATGGGAGGCAAAGAGATGTAATTTACTAGAAATGTTTGGTTGGGCTACATTTAGAGATACATTTTTGGAATGCTATTTTCTTAAGGGTATAAGAGAGCAAATGTGTGAAGAATACTATAAGCTAAGATGGCACAGTAAGACAATTAAAGGATATGCGAGGGAAATTTAATAGGTTATTAAAGTTTGCTCCTAAAGCTGTGCAGAATAATGAGGTTTCTAAAGTTGAGCAGTTCAAGGCAAGACTTGATCTTTATTACCAGGTAGAGCTAAAGAGGAGTAGGGTAAAAAGATATACCAATGTTGTCAATGGAACTTGTTTGATCAAACAAGTTTGTAATCTTTAATAGATGATAGATGAGATTTAGAATGAGAAAAGGAAGTTGGATGTTGGTTCTAGTAGTAAAAGTAACATAGCTAAAGGAAAGAAGTTCATTCGATCTGCAAATGTAAACAAAAGGCCTCTATAAAAAATAAAACCTTGTTAGAAGTGTAATAGTAAACATCGAGTTTAGGAATGCGCAGAATTGAGGGGGAAGTGTTATAGGTGTAGAGAAACTGAGCATCTATCTAAGTGGTGTGAAAACCCTAATCCAAGAGATATATATTGTTACCGATGCCACTAGTAAGGGCATATTGTTTGACATTGTGTAAGATAGTAATAAGAGAGACTAGTTCAGTAGCAAAACTATGCTAATAGATTAGAACCAAGTAATAAGAATAAATGACCTAAAAGGGAAGAACCTAAGCTTGAGGAGTAAGGTAGAATATACACTTATGTTGTTAAGAGAGATGAAGCTAGAGATGACTAAGGTATAGTAGGTATGATTTCTAAACTTGATAACTTTAAGTGTATGTGTACATGGTAATGAATAGTAGATAAATAAGAAATGCTTAAAATTAGTAATATAATTATCATAAGAATATTTTAGAATTGGTATGTGCTGATAGTTAATTTTTGTCTACTTATCTTACTCGTCTACTCGGCTATCAATAGGTTAAGTAATCTATATATTCTCGACACCTTGCTGAGTAATTGACTCTTGGCATTTTACTTGGTAACACATCCGTTCCTAATTTGAATTCAAGTTTATGGCACAAACAGTTATCATAAGCATGGTTATATTACATAACTGTTTGTTCTTCTTACATTTCAAGGAAGGTGTCTAATCAAGAAGCTGTCACATATCTTGACAGTTATTTTGATAACTGCGCCTTCAGACATGATAATCTCCTATAAATATAAAAAAGAAACTCCATAAGAGACATTTGATAATTCCTAACCTCTTTACTTTACCTTTCTTATTCATACTTATTGACTTAAGTATCAGAGTGGTTGCAATAGACTAGCCTTGATACCAAGCATTTTTCTTATCTTTGTAAGATATTTCTAACCCTCAAAATTCACTAACAACATTTTGTGCTGTTAGTGGGAATCAAACCCTTGACCACGTAGTTAAAGCTAGAATGACTAAGAGTATAGGTGCTAACACTTTCTCCTAACACTGTGAAGGGGGGAGTCGGCATATTGATGAGCAACGATTGGCTAGACCTAAGCAACTATGCCTTGATTTGGCGAAGGGAAACTTAGAGTTAAACAAAAAACATGAATAGATCCTTAACCTCCTTCATAATAGTACTCATCTAAATCAAAACAAAGAGCATGGCAATCACAATGCTAATAATAGCGATGATTCAATTTATTCACCAGAGTTGCCAAAAAAGTAAGCCGAGGTCACGATGGGGCCCTCGGCTCTTGCTTTAAAAAAGAATGACAAACGCAAGCAACCGTAGTAGGTGCACCATGCAGAACCTTCGCATGTCAACACCCTTCCTACAATAAGCAAGCAATTCCAAATCAAGAAGAGTCCCTTCATTCTAGAGATTTTGAAGGAAGTGATACCTCGGCACATCAAGCTACCATAGTTTGAAACTTATGAGGAAATAAAGGAACTCAAAGACCAATTGGAGTATTATTGTACATTGGCCAAGTTGCATGGTTTAAGTGATGTGGTGGCATGTCAAGCTTTTCCCTCAACTTTGAGGAATGTCGCTAGCACATGGTTCAAACACTTAAAACCAAACAGCATTTCTTTATTTGATAAACTAGTAGAAGTATTTCTTTAACACTTCCTTGCAGGCAAACTTCCTGTTAAGGATTCTTTAATCCTTAACAATCAAACAAAAATCAAATGAGTCAATTAGAGACTATCTGGCTAGGTTTATAGCTGAGATGGTTCAAATCCTAGAAGTGAATATAAGTATGGCTCTCAACATCATAATCGATGGAGTTAAGCCCTATAGAGACTTTTTCAAGTTTCTCACAAAGAACAAGCCGAAAACTTTGATCAAGTTTAAGGCTAAAGCTACCTCATACATCTGTTAAGAAGATAACATAAAGGCTTGGTAAGAGACTGATCATAACAGAGGAGATAGAAAATATGACAAGAGAAAAAGTGTAAATGATAGACTCAGCTCAGATGATGATCAAAGTTCAATTTCCAAGAGAAAGAGACAAAGGATTCTGACATTTTCATCCCATATACCCATCAATCATCTAATTTCGGACATATTGATGGAGGTACTTTGGTAGAGAGGTGTTTTGGAGTAGCTAGGAAGAATGACAGGAAATCTCTTTGTCCTTTCGAAGAATAACTCCTTCCATCAAAGCTAAAGATTTTATCCTATTGCCTAGGGCCGAGTCGGTATTCAAAATATTCTGGCTCCAACATGAGACAAAGTATTCGCCGACCTCCTTATTGGGGATGAATTCGGCACCGCTGATGCTAAGAGTTTTGGACCAAATTGCCTCCTTCATCCTTTCATTCAAACCTTTGGACCTTTTAGCAGGTGGTTGGCTGGCAAGTTCCTTCCTTAGTCTCTTATCAACACTAGGCATTACCTCCAGTACCAACAATGACCCTTCAATAGCAATGGGATCCTCGACCTCACTACGGGGTAGGGTCTCTTAATCGACCTTTCTCGACTCAGCAGCAAGTTGAATACTTTTAACTAGAGGCTTACTCGAATGAACAACCTTGGTTGACACTATCTTCTTACTCTCCTTCTACCTCTTGACCGGTCGGGAGGTTTTCTTTTATGTTGTCGCTTGCTTTATTGCATCATCCTTTGTCATTTTCTTCACGATAGTAGGCCGAGTGGTAGTTGCTATGGTGGTAACCCTCTTATTGGCTTTTGATTTCTCAACTTTGGCTTGGTCTAGTAGCTTGGTAGGATTGACCTCATTAGTACCCATATCTATAATATGAGCAAACACATTAATATTAATGTAGGGGAAAAGAATAAACTTATATTCTCTATACCAAGTAAGGCTCAAAGGCCACAATTCTCCCCTCAAGTCGTAAAAACAACTTTCCTCTTGTAGTTATACTTAGCATGGTGGTAACTCATTGGCATACTTTCTTTTTCAGAAAAGTTTAGGCCTCTTCTTTCATAACGCCGTATAATTCTCTCGGTGTCCCAAAAGAACATTTTGTTCTTTCTACTTTCCTGAATTTTCTTCATCGCTATAGCATCATTCGACATTAGTTCTATATCATTCATACAGATTGGCTCAATCTATTGAGTCTAGAAGTCCAACTCTTCATTGGACACTATTGACACGAATTTGTCATGCCACTTATGGATCTTAAATTCTAACCCATCCATAAACTTATGCCTATGCCTTGTAGTGGCAAAGTACCATTCATTAAGCTACCTCATAATCGTGAAGAAATACTAAAAAAGTTGAGGCGTAACCTTGACTTCAACTTCTTCACAAACCATTTCAAAAGCCACCTAAAGCCAATATGTGTTTGGTGAGAACATACTTAGCACAACTCTAAAGTAGTTAAAAAAGCCCTTCACAAATGTTAAGAAATGGAAGTGCAACCCAAAATCCAAATACTTTAGGTATATGTGGAATTCATTTTCCTTTAGGAAACATACCCTCTCCTCCTCTCCTGGTCTCCTCAAATTCTACGTTCCAAGAAGATCTTTCTAATACTTGTTGTATTCCATAACAAGAACTCTATCGGTAGAACTAGCAGTTCCATTTAGACAGTCATAGAAGTAAGCTATGTTGTTATGTAAATATCTTGTTGTGGATCTTCCTTCTTTGTCCTCGGGATAGTTATCTACAACAAGAGCGTTTATCCAGGTGAGTTTATCTCACCTTCCTCAATATTGTTAGAACAAGCCACCTTACCTCTTATTTGGGGGAGAGAAGTAGCCTTAGTTTCCGTTGCTTTGGAATCTAAGCGAGCAAGTCGATGGACTATGTTGTGAACTATACCTGAATGGTTATGAGAAATGATATCATAGAAGTTGAAGAATGTAAGAGTGAAAACAAGAAAGCAAGTGAGAATTTGGAGATGCAACTGGAGAAATGAATTTTGATTTTGAACTATCCTTTAAATACAGACAACTTATGTTCATAACTACAAATTTTTTTCTGATTGTAATGATACGCTAATTTAATAGTGGCATGGATTGTTGATGCATGTTTCGAGATAGAAATCCAATGGTCGATAACTCCCCAATAGTTATTAGGCTTGTAGCATATTGATGATTGAGGCGATAGGTGTCATACTTCCTACATTTTTGTTTCTTGAATGGGTAGGAATTTGAAAGTTGCAATTTTTCGATTAGGATGAGAACCGTCTTACTTCCCATCTCCCTCAGCATCTAAATAACTACTCCCTACTCGGCCTCTAGCACATTATGTTTTACTCCCTTTGTTGAATTCTCAAAAATGAGAGTTGACGGGCAAATGTTTTAGTCAGTTTTTATCTACCTATCTTACTCGTCTACTCGGCTACTAATAGGCTGGTTAGTCTATATTCTCGGCACCTCATTGAGTAATTGACTCTCAGCATTCCATTGAGTAACACATCCATTCTTGATTTGAATTCAAGTTCATTGCATGAATAGTTATCACAAGCACGATTATAGTATATAATTGCTTGCTCTCCTTACATTTCAAGGAAGGTGTCTAATCAAGAAGCTTCTACGTATCTTGATAGTTATTCCAATAACTGCTCCTTTAGACATCATAATCTCCTATAAATACTGGAAAGAAACTCTATAAGAGACATCTGATAACTCTTAACCTCTTTACTTTACCTTTCTCATTCTTACTTATTGACTTAAGCATCGGAGTAGTCATACTAGACTAGCTTTGGTACCAAGCAATTTACTTATCTTTATAGGATATTATTAACCCCAAAATTCACCAATGACAATATGTATAAAAGATAGTTATGCCTATACATATACTTTATTTGATACTAGAGTAATTCACTTGTGTATTTCAAAAGAGTATGTTGGTTCATGATTACCTCCAGTAATCTAACGCATGAGATGATTTTAGAATTGGTTGTCTTAGATATAAAAGGATTGAATGTAGTACTGGAGGTAATCATCCTTACATGCATTAGATCTACCCCTATTCAGTAGCAATGTTTGAATCAAGCTAACTTCTCTTCAAAAGAACTAATTGGTCCTTGACCTGGTCCACATTAAGTTAGCCCCTAACCACAAGCGTTACTCTATTTCCGCCTACCTTATACCATATTTCTCCCATCTAGATGCTAAGCTACACGTGTCTTCTTATACAATATTCCAAAATGCTTCTTTCTTTTTCACACTAAATATTCTTTATCTCTTTTACCCTTTTTAGTATGTCTTATGTAACCTAACTATAGAATACCCTTTTGTCTTTTCATACATGTAAAGTAACCCTAATGGACGAGTATATAAACCCTTACTTTCTTGTATACGGGATCACATCTCTTCAATACAGAAATTACTAACTTTGAGCAACCTTAATGTTCTCGTTATCATTTAACTCTTATATATCCTCTTTAGCAAGGAGTAGTGGTGAGTAACCCTTCAATTTGGACCGATGTATCATACTCGATAGATTGTAGGTTGAGTAGGATCAAGTGGTGCATCATATCCATTTGGTAATTGCCTAAGCTTTGCTAGCTTTTTCTTTGTTTCTTTCTAGTTCACTTCATTGTGGTGCTTCTCCGTATGTTCGACCCTAAAGACACATTAGCTTCACTCATATTAGAGCGCAGTTTCGTAAAGGAGTGTGTGAAGTTGTAGTGAAGTTTTGGTTTGCTTTACTGTTAGTGGCTGCTATGTTCTTTCCATAGCTATTGCAGTGTGTGTTGGTGTGATAACGAAAGTGATTTTATTGTTACTTAGTTTTACTTTGTTTTTCATTGTGAAAACAGAGCAAGTTTGTTTCTATCTTATTTAAGTGACTATCGGGTATTGAAGTTGTTAATTCGATTGAGTAATACTATACCATGTTTGATTCAAGTGTTTAGGGAGTTATTAGTGACTAAGGCAATGGTGCTTAACTTGGTTGTGGTCATAATGGTAGTAACACCCTAGGGTTGGTTGACGATAAACTTTATAGACTCACAAACCTTATTGAGAGTCTAGTTACCGTAATGCAAGTTAGTAGATAACTACCCTAAGGTGTACAGCAGCAAAACCCTTAAGAAGATGCCCTTAAGAGATACTATGGCCAAGGCAATTGAACTAATTGTCTAATTCGACCACCACAAGCTAGAGGAGTAATAGATCAAGTTGCTAGATGAAGATTAGAGTTAGAGGAGATTAAGGAAGATGACGAGGAGCTGGGTGTTGAAGGGTTTGGTGAAAAAGAAGAAGTTGATTATTATTGAGCATAAGGACAAATATGCCGAGTCCCTTAAGGGTTAGACAATGTCAAGGTGCAAATCCTACCTTTCGGTAGAAGTGGAGATGCTGATGAATACTTGGAATGAGAAGAGAAGGTCGAGAAAGTATTTGAATGTCATGGGTATATGGATGCGGTCAAAGTCCAATTTGCTGCATTGGAGTTTACAAGGTATGCCACCATGTGGTGGAAGAATCTGAATGCAACTAGAGCTAGAGATGGAAGATGAGGTGTTAGAACTTAAGATGAGATGAAAAGGTTGTTAAGAGGAAGATTTGTGCCCTAGACTTATTTACAGGATACTTTTACAAAATTATAGGAACTACACCAAGGGAATAGATCTGTTGATGATTATGTAAGAGAGTTTTAGATGTTAATGATCTAAGTCAATGTAGAAGAACCAGCGGCCCATAAAGTATTGAGGTTTATTTCTAGGCTCAAGTAAGAGATTCATAATATCATGGAGTTATAGAGGTTTTATACATTAGAAGAGGTCATCAAGATAGCATAGAGGGTCGAAAGGTAGAGAAGAAGTGTTCCAAGTTGACCTGGGCTAACATTTTTGCGAACCCTAGTACTACGTCGTCTTGTTTAATCAAGCTGAGGAGACCATATTGAGCTAAGGAAAGGAGTGACAAACCTGATGACAACTAGGCAAGCTAGCCAAGCTAAGCCGGTCAATTAGGCCAATTTGAGGTTAGGTTGACTCCGAGAACATAAGAAAAGGGGCAAACCTTCGGACAAAAGACTAGTGAGGTAAAATGTTGTAAATGCTTAAGTTTCGGACATATGGCCGCTGAGTGTTTGAATTGACATGTCATGGTGCTCTAAGGAGATGTAATAGAAAGCATTGACAATAGTAAGTCAAAGAAGGAAGAGGATGTTGGAAAACCCTAAGTCGAAGAAGAATAGGAGACTTGTCTTTATGCTGGCCAGGGAAAAGTGACAACCCTAATCCTAAGGCGCATACCGAGTTCCTTACCGAACTCTGAGAAAGACTAGAGGGAGAATTTGTTCCATACTAAGTATATCGTTAACGGCCAATTACATATGATCATAGTGGATGAAGAAAGCTGTCCTAATGTGGTTGTACAATCTTTTATACAAAGGTTGGGTATGCCGACCTCAAAGCATCCCCGACCTTACAAGCTGCATTGGCTTCATGATAAGGGTGTTTTGTACGTGACTGAACAAGTGACCATGCCATTTAGTGTTAGGAATGTATACAGGGACAAAGTAATGTGTGATGTTATCCCTATTGAAGCTTCACATCTGCTGCTTAGATAAACTTAGTTATTCAACTAACGTGTTACGCATGATGAGTATAAGAACACCTATGCCTTTATCAAGGATGAAAGGAAGATTATGCTGTAACCCATGACTTCATCCCAAGTAAATGAAACCCATGATTAGCTCACTAAAGCTAGTAAGAAGAAAGCCTTAGTGATGAGTCATAAAGAGCTTTGATCTACTAAGAAGGTTGATGAACTAATGTTCCTATTGGTTAGGAGATTGATGGAGATGAAGGAGTTACAGAATGTTCCAAATGAGAATCGAAGCTTGCTAAATGAGTTTTCAACTTTTATTCTAGAAGAATTGCCTAAAGGACTACCACTAATCCAAGGCATAAAGCATTCTATTGATCTACAACTAAGTACCGCCTTACCAAATTGACCTGCATACAGGATGAACCCTGAGTAGGTTGCCGAGCTGAAAAGGCAAGTGAATGAACTCATTAAGCAAGAATATGTGAAGGAGAGCATGAGCCCTTGTGCTATGCTAGCTTTGCTCATTCTGAAGAAAGATGGCTCATGGTACATGTGCATCAACAGCTAATCAATCAACTAAATTACTATCAAGTACAGATACTCGATATCAAGGCTCGAAGACATGTTAGATGAGCTTTATGGCACAAAGATATTTTCAAAGATTGATCTGCGAAGTTACTACTACCAAATTCGCATGAGGTCAAGTAATGAATGGAAGATTACCTTCAAGACTAGGCATGGACTCTAAGAATGGCTGACTATGCCATTCGAACTTACTAATGCGCCAAGCACATTCATGAGGTTAATGAATCATGTAATGAAGCCCTTAATTAGGACATGTGTCGTTGTGTACTTTAATGATATATTGGTATATAATGCCGACCTAAAAGACCATGTTCAACATCTTTGCGAAGTATTTTGCATTTTGCAAGCTAAGAAGTTGTATGAGAATGTGAAGAAGTGTATGTTTTGCCAGAAATAGGTGAATTTCCAAGGGTTTGTAATATTAGGAGAAGGAATTCGAGTGGATGAGGAAAAGATCTAAGTTGTTTTGGAATGGTCGATGTCGAGGAATGCCACTGAGGTCTGAAGTTTTTATAGCTTAGCTTCTTTCTATAAGCAATTTATTAAAGACTTCAATGTAATAGTTGCCCCATTAACCAAGCTTACTAAGAAGAGTGAAGGGTTCAGGTAGAATGACCAAGCCAAACAGAGCTTTAAAGAGATCAAGGAAAGGCTCACTTTGGTCCCTATCTTATCACTACCAGATTTTGACTAACCCTTTGAGTCAGAATGCAATGCATCGGGAGTTGAAATTGGTACTGTCTTAATGCAAGAACGATGGCTCGTCACTTACCATAGTGAGAAACTTAGTGGTCTTGCCTTGAACTATTATGTGTATGAGAAAGAGTTGTACTCTCTTTACCAAGCCTTTACTGTTTGGCAACATTATTTGCTATCATGAGAGTTTGTTATTTATATAGACCATGAGTTTTTGAAGCATTTAAGGAGTCATAACAAGCTTTCAAAGAGGCAAGCTAAGTGGTTGGATTTCATAGAAGATTTCTCGTATGTCATCTAGCACAATAAGGGAAGTGCAAATATGGTTGCCAACATTCTGTCATGATAGCAAACGTTATTGACCACTTTACGGACAAAATTGTTAGAATTCTTATTAATTACCGAGCAGTATGCTCATGATTCTCATTTCGGCCCTATCATAGAATAGTGTAAGGACAAAATTGCTGTTAAGGGATATTATCTCAAGGACAGCTACCTATTCAAGAACTGAAGGTTGTGTAAGGCAAACTATTCCACGTATAAGCTGTTTATTAGGGAAGCTCATAGTAGATGATTATCTAGTCATTTCGGGGAAATCAAGACAGCCCATGTGTTGAGTGAGAACTTTTACTAACCAAGTTTGGATAAAGATGTCCATAAAGTGGTTAATAGTTGTAAATTGTGCAAACGTACAAAGGGGAAGAGAGATCCCTATGGAGAATACATGCCGCTACCAACACCAATCTCACCTTGGGCCGATCTCAACATAGACTTTGTCCTAAGGCTACCTAAGACATTCGAAGGTAGGGATTCTATTTTTGTTGTAGTGGACCACTTTAGCAAGATGGTACACTTCATTCCATGCCATCGAATTCTATGCCATCGAACTAATAATGCTCTATATATCACTAATATGTTTTTGTAAGAGATTGTCTGACTTTATGGGATACCAAAGACTATTGTCTCATATTAGGATACAAAATTCTTAAGCTATTTTTAGAACACTCTTTGGATAAGACTTGGAACTAAACTTGTATTTAGCTTTAGTAGCCACCCTCAAACTAATTGCTAGACTGAAGTGGTGAACAGGATACTAGGCATCTACTTAATATTGTTGTAGGGAAGAACTTAAGGGATTGGGATCTGTGCCTACCCGTTGTAAAGTTCCATACAACCGAACTGTCCATAGTACTATTGTGAAGACCCCATTTGATGTCATTTATGGCCTTAATCTTACTATTCCCCTGGACATGATCAGTACTCTAGCAATTATTGAAGAGAGTTAACATAGAGTTGACTAAGCTTAAGAACTGCATGAACTATACTAGTCTATAATCAAGAAGATCGCCGAATTTAATTAGAGATAGCATGAAATTGGTAGCCAAGGCCGCTGAACTATTTCCTACTAACCAGGAGATTTAGTATGGATACACCTTAGCCGAAAATGATTCCCACACTTGAGACACAACAAGATATCTCCTTGAGCTGATGGTCCATTCAAAATCTTGAAGAAGATCAACCGTAATGCCTACTAGATTAAGTTACTTGATGACTATGGTTTTTCTTCCACTTTTAATGTGTCCAATTTGATCCTTCACCAATTAACAAAAGATGACCTCTCATGCACCCTAAAAGAAGAAGCAAAAACCACTTCAGATTTGAGGGCAAATCTTTCCAACCCTTAAGCAAATGATAGGAATTAACCCCGTAGATTGATCATAAGATGCCGAGCTAGAGGCCTTTAAGGACTCGCATGGAGAATATTATCTCTGAGCCATAGACGAGATTGGGATTCCTATCCCGAGCTGATCTCATGTTGACCTGACTATCAGATCCTTACATGCATTAGATCCACCCTTGTTCAGTAGCAACGCTTTATCCTAGGAGACATCTTAAGAGTAGCCGAGGCGAGCTCTTAATCCGATCAATAGAATTCGACCCGAATCAAGCTGACTTCTTTTTAAAAGAACTAAATGGTCCCTGACCTTGTCTACATCAGATCAGTCCTTGACCACAAGCATTACTATATCACACATACTTTGTACCATATTTCTCTCATCTAGATGCTAAGCAACATGTGTCCTCTAACATAGTATTCCAAAATGATTTTTTCTTTTTCACACCGAATATTCTTTATCTCTTTTATCCTTTTTAGTATGTCCTATGTTACTTAGTATATGTAAAGTAACCCTAGTAAATGGGTATATAAACCTCTACTTTCTTGTATATGGGATCATATCTCTTCAATATAGAGTATTCTCATTATCATTGAACTCGTATCTATTCCCTTTGGTAAGGAATAATGATGAGTAACCCTTCAATTCAGACCGGCGTGTCATATCCAACGGATTGTAGGTCGTGTATGATAGAGTGGTGTGTCATATTCATTTGGTAACTACCTAGCTTTGTTAACTTCTTCTTTGTTTCTTTTTTATTTGCTTCATTATGGTGCTTCTCCATATGTCTGACCTCAAAGATGCATTAGAAAGTTTACAAGCTAATAAATTTGTAGTTAAGATACAAGAGTTAGTATCGAAGGATTTCACCTTAAATAATAGTTGATGATTATGATATAACGTAAAAATCAAAGTTATGTAGCGAAAGCATAGTATTTGATAACAAACACGAATGCCCTTGATTCTAGAAGTTTCAAAGACAAAAATTTTTGTAAGGGGGGTAAGATGTAAAACCTAGAGTTTTCCAACTAATTCGATAACCTTAGAATTCAAGCCCCTAAATTTAAGGTGTTGGGCTATATTATCTGTTTTATTTCAAACTTCACAGTAAGGTTAGAAAAGTTGGATGAAATAATTTAAGTAAAGTCAATTTCTCAAAATAAGCTATATAAAAATATTAATTTGAGAAAAACATCAATTTATCAATAAAGCCAATAAATATTGAAAACGTGAAATTTAAGTATTTAGATATGGTGTCATATTAGAGATATGTTAATTAACTTTAAAAAATAATAAATGAAATTGAATTATATGTTATATATATGTACTTACAAGTGATATGCATTATATGTATTAAATATATACATATAATAATCAATTATCAAAATAAGGTAAAATAATAGAAAATTAATTAAAAAATGAGTGGATGAGTCTTCAAATGATGTAGCAACATAAGATTAATTAGAAATAATGAGTTAGTATCTAATTAACTAGAAAATGACACATGACACTTAGGAAATCAGAAAATTGACATGTAGCATACATATGTCCATTCTTTATTAAGTCAAACAAATTTGAAAAACCATAAATAGGACTCAAACCTTCATTTACAATATCTTAGCACTCTAAAAATATGGGAACATAATTTAGAAAAATTAGAATAAAATAACATAAATATAAAATAAGAAATATGATTAGAATCGAGCAAATGTGGTTCAATAGGCTTTCTACAACCTCACTTAGGGCAACTTAGGAGTCCAACAGAGGGTGGTTGGAGAGGATCTTCCGACAAGGTATGGCAACAGCTTGGTGGCAACCAAAGGCAGCTAGTTTAGGTCAACCAAATTTTCTATAGAATGTTTATTAATTTTCATAAAATAGCAAATATTATTAATTAATTATAAAATTCGGTTTTCTAGTCTTATTTTAGGTGTAGATTAATTTAGTAATTTTATTTTAATTAAATAATTAGTGTAAATATAGAGTCTTTAAGAAAATGCCCTATTTGGACGAAAATTAAACTATTTTTTTATAAATATTAGATGATGTTGTTTTAAGCTCATTTTTCTTTATATAACACACCTAATATATATTTTTAATTATGGTACAAGAATTTTTTAAATTAAGTATGTTTGCTATTTTTTATTATTATTTTCAATAAAACTGTCAATTTTACCAAATTGTTGAAATAATTAGTTTTTGATGAAATTAATGAATAAACCCTACATGTTTTGACTTCTAGAAGTTTATAATAATGTTTGGAATAATCAATTTTTATCTCACACATAATTTTTTTTTATTTTTCCTAATTTTCTATAATTTGGAGCTAAAACTATTATTTTTGTAAAAATAGATAATAACTAGTTTAGAATAATTCATAGTCAATAATTAAGCTGCATATTTTTTTGTGTCTATAGAATTTTTCATGAAATTTATTGAGCTCATATACTATTTACTATGTATTTCCCTAGTATAAACCTATATATTAGCTTAATATGTAATATACTAATTAACACTATTAAAATATTTATCAAATCTATGTCAAATGAACACTTTGAGGTATATTAAAGGTTGTTGGACAAGTTTGGAAAGCATAATTTTTAGAGTTTTTAATTTAAAACTAAAGCTTATTCAGATTAATTATGGAGTTACGATAACGTATAATCGAATCAGTAATACGAAAGGATATTTTTGGGTTTTTGAAAATATTGATTAGTTTTTATTCTTAAGATATATCAATAGTACTCGAAATAATAATCATGACAATACAAAGTTTATTAAAATCGAATAGAAAATGAGTAAAACATGGTCAAATGAAGTTTAAAGGCACAATAGGGAAAGTTTATGAGAATTTATATTCGACAGGTACTTAGCTTAGAAGCTGTGTTTATATTTTTATAAGTGTGATAAGTAAGGAAGGACCACATGGCGAAGTTTATGATTTTACGCTATTACTATGCCTAAGTAAGTGGTTTTAACCCATACTTGGAGTAAATATATTGCTACTCATAACACTGCATGTTGTTTGTAGCTGTGTTGATTGAATATGGGTATATCTTAAGTGAACTGATATGTTACTATAGTGGATGCTGATGTAGTGATTTTGAATGACAATAACTGTATCTTGGTTAAACTATTATGTTGCTATGTTGGGTGATGATTTGTGCCTACAAATGATTGTGTTAACTAAGAAAGTTGAGTTATTAGTAACTCAATCTTTTAGGTGTTCACCTAAGTGAACCCTAAGTGAGATATTATAATTCCATTGAGTTCGAAGACTAGAATTAAATCACTAGATTAAATAAAACTGAAAGACCAGTTGTGCTGACTAATATACTTGAGTTATTTTTGAATATCATGGCATAACATAGCATAAAAAGGACCTATGGGTCAGAACTTTCAGAATAAGGCTTCCAAGTGATCATAGAAAAAATATGGCTTTATGAACTTAGTTTTTAGAAGCATTTACATTACATTGCCCGAACATTGTGACTATTTTGATAGTTAGATTTGGTAAACTATAGGATCTGGTCTAATTTAGCATTGTTGCCTCTTTAATTTGGTAAACTACAGTATGTAGTATAATTTTATAAAGCAAAATTAATGGTCCCAGTCCTAAGCAACTCCTTGTTGCCCTTTTTAATATTGGTAGACAACTACAATGTGTAGTCCAATTTAGTAGAGATCCTACTCCCAAGCAACTTCTTATTGCCCATAGGTTCTTGAACGTTGTATCTAGACACCCGGTTATGTCAACTAGCTGGATGAAAATTAGAGGGCATAGGATATCGATACTGATGCATACCATGTGCATGAGCATAGCATGCTGCATTACTAGTAATAAATGCTTAGTTAGGCAAATGCATATGTGAAGTTGAACCTGCAGGTTGTGGTTGAAATGTTTTAGATGTGATATGCAATATTGTCTATCACATTGTCAATATCATGTTGTTTTTTATCCACTTTCACTCAGCTTCAATAGCTGAGGGGATAAAATGTTTTATCGTCAAGTTAATAGCATGGTGAAGAGCCCAACACTAAGGGGGGATATATAATGAGAGTGTTAGCTAGAGTCAGTGACTTTTGGATGAAACGTGTACTAAGTCAAGAATCCTACTATTTTGAGATGACAAAAGAAAAAGGATAGTTCATGTTTTGATATAAATAGTATGTTATACACATAAGTTGTAATAGAGTATCCAATTGAACACTAATGTAGCAACCCCTTTTATCATGTAAACAAAGTTGTCTTTTTTATGAATGAGCAAGTTAAGTTAAGTTTTAATTGGTATTCTTATGTAATGGTACATTTTATGTTATGCCAAGATGTGACATATTACCTCTTCAACATTAAATTTTTGTACCTTTTTGGTATTACCTTTTCCTATTCAACTTCAACAATTTCTTTAATAGTATTTCTTCGATATTTTTTAAAACCAAAGAGTTACTATTAAAAGAAAATGGTAAAATAAGTCTTGATATTATTTATGGCTTAATAAAAACACCAATAGTCAAAAGTTAATATTTAAGAGAAATATTAAAATAAAAATGAAATGCAAAAGGGGTACTAATTAAAAATTAACATTGATTAGGCATGATTATATGAAAAGAGTAGTATTGAAGAGGTATATCAATAAAAAAGCTTTCGAAATTCTATATATTACAATATCATAAAATAAGTATATAGTATTGGCATGTTAACTATAATAAGCTATTAAAGAAAGTTTATTACTTCAGCAATAAATATATTCTCATGCTAAAATGACAACTTACATATAATATGGGCTTTTACCAATAGTATATAAAATCTTCAAAGTGTTTTTATTAAACTACCTTTTCAATATTACCTTTTTCTTTCTTTTACTAATGTCTCATTGGTATTTAGTTTTAGTAAATATCCCTTTAATAAAACATTTTAATCTTAATAACTCTTTGTCGGGCTTTTAGCAATAGCACATAAAATCTTCAAAGTTTTTTTTACTAAAGTACCTTTTCAACATTACCTTTTTTTTTTTTTTCTTTTACTAATGTCTCATTGGTATGTAGTTATAATAAATATCACTTTGATACAGCATTTCAATCTTAATAGCTCTTCGTCGTTAACTTTTGATTAATTAGTAATTTTGAAAAGTTACCAAATATAAAAATTTAATTTAACTTTTTCTTTTAATAGTGCCTCTTGGATATTAAGATATGTAACACCTCACTTTTAAGGTGTCTACATGAAAATTTTTCTTTACTTTTGGTGCCTAAAGATGATTCATTACTGCCATCCTTGAGTTAAAGATAAGATAAAATCTATACTGCACTTGTCATTCAATTTCATAAACATTTAGTTCCAAATCCCTATTTATACAATATAATAGACCATAGTAGAAATCTTTTGCAAGAGTAAGCTAAACTCAAAGTATCACAATTGTAAAATCTTTTACAACATATAGCTTCATCAAGACTTTGTACAATACATTTATAATTTCCATATTGAAGCCTTTGTCTTGTAATCTAATAATCTTCCATAAGTGCTTCATCTTAGAATCTAAATGTAAATCTACACTTCTTTACCTCTTAAGAAAATTTGCCATTGCTTAGCTTTCTTTAGTTTTTACACTTCCATAGTGTGAAATCTTGCTTAACTCCTTCCTAACCTGAAGATAAGAACACTTGTCCCTTTAGATTACTATAAGCTGAGTGAGAAAGGATAGACAAATAATAATATGAGTAGAATCACATCATAAATACATAAGCAATTCACTAAGTTAGTCATAATACACTTTAATTCAACCAAGCAATGCAAATGCAACAAACACATGCCATGCTAATATACGTGACAAGCATTGGTACTGATTTCCTAACCAAGCTCTAGTCTTAAACTTAAACATCCAAGTAGTTGACATTACAGGACATTTGAATTAGCTAATTCAGGAACCTACAAAAGAGCTTAACAAATTGAACTTAGCCTAAGCTATGCATTTCTATATGGTCAAAAACTAGTTTTTGTAAACCCAAATATTTGCATTATAAAACTAAGTTCCTAGAAACTAAACTATTTACTTAACAACAAGCTAGGTTTCAAGATAAAGCTTAACCAAGTAAAATCATAGTTTTAGAAAACTTGATCCATATGTCCTTTTTGTACCATGCCATGTGCGCAATAACCATATTCCAAGGAAAACTAGGCAACTATCAAACAATAGAAGAAAGCTTATTTATTTATTTATTAGCCAAGTCTTTTACTTTATTTATTTACATTTTTATCTCTAAAACCATGGTATCAGGTTCAATTAAATAAACACCTTAGGAGATGGTGTTAGTAATTAATATCTAGTTTCTTGTCCTAGTTAAATATAGATCCACATCATCAATTACACCATGAAATAACATAACTGAAATCATTATAGTCAATGTCTAAGCATACCTCATTCAACATGGTATACATAAGAGTTCAAAAGGCATTTCATAACTTGTTAATCAACATGTCACATTCATACACCTAAGATCAATCACATTCGCTACATTTAGATAAGAGTAGATAAAATCTATTCTAAAATACAAGCAATCCACTTATTGGGACTACTTAGTAACTTTCCTTAAACACTTAAGCATTATACTACTACAAAATCCTCCCATACCTCACCTAAACATGAAGTACATAATACCCCAATCAATTATATGTCAAATGTAAACTAAATTAAGAACTTACTTAATTATAAAGTTTAGGGATTGGGATCCTTCTCCTTCTACAGTAATTTCTAACTAAGGTTCTGATAGAGCTTTTGATTCACTTTGGCTAGATAGGGGTTTCTCTCCAGTTCACTTTCTGACAACATTCTTATTGACTTTTTATCTCATGGTTTAACCTAAAGATATTAGTAAGTCACTTCATGTACATTACGTAGTTTCTAACCCTCTTTCTAATCAACTTCAGTTTACATATTTCATTGCAACTAACATTCTAATTTACTTTTTGAACAACTATTTTCAATGCTTATGCAAATTATTGAAGTTACCAAAATGCTTGATTTGAATAAAATTACATATTGTTTTAATGAAACCATGTAGATCCACCATTTAACTTCCATATCTGACTTGATAGCCAATTTTTCTTCAAAATTTAAGGTCAACCTATTTTGTACATCTTTGGAAACCATCATCCTTCCAGTCTATATCAATAAATACACAAAGTTCATGCAAGACAATACAAGGCAACATGCTTTTAGCCACTATTATGGCAAAAATCAAAATTTATTAGAAACTTAAATTACAAATCTAGAAAAAGAAATTATATAGCATGAAAGTATAACCTTTGAGGAACTCACTCATAAAAATTTAGGCTAAAACTCATTGTTAAGGTTTTTGAAAATATGATAAAGTATTAGTAGATGGGACATTTTTCTTAAGGAGCCTATACTAGCACTTAGCATTTCAAAAATATAATTTCATATTTGAATTTCACATATAAAAAAACTTAAGAAAACCAAGTTTCATAACTTTTGGAAGTCATTTACTATTGTTAGTCAAATTTTGATAAAAATGAGGAAAAACAATCACTCACTAGAAATCACTGCTCCAGTCACCATCAACCACCACAAGTTTGTTTACCCATCAAGGAATGGCCTCAAATGTAGGATGATGATCTTGTTTCACTTCCAAGTCATGCTTGAAGTAGGGAACCTAAAAAACCCCTATTTTACCCCATTTCCTTCAAAATTTTGTAAAGATTCTTCTTTCCACTTCCTAAGCTCTCCTAAAATTTTCCTTACTCTTAAAATGATTAAACTTCCTTTTGGAATTGCTTTTAGGAATTTATGGTAGGCATTGGTTGATGTTTTAGATTTTTCAAGTGACAATTGTCATTTTTTATCCCCATTTCTAGTACACGTGTCCTAATATTTTGATCTAAGTCCATTATCTCTTCCTCTTGATGTGCCTTGCCCCTTTCCTTATTTGAATTAATTGTCTAGCTGTCTCTTTCTTTGTTCTTTGTTTTTTTTTTTTCTATTTTACATAATCATAATGCTTATTTAGGTATATTAGTATATCATATATTACTATTTTCCTCTATTGAATATATACCCATATACGTGATACTTATATTAGCTATTTTACTTTGAATTTTCTCCAAATTATTATTTCTATAAGTCAAGTAATTTTATTTTTAGGATTTCACTACATTTCAGTCTTGTTTCTTAGGTTTACATTGAAAATATTTGCTATCGAATAAAACTACATTTTTGTCAAATTCAATATTTTACCTACTTTATTTTACAAAATAAATTTTACGTAGATTTTTTTTTTTTTTTGTAACCTCATATTAAAAACTTTTTTTATGCTTAAGATTTCCTTAAAGATCATTATTAGATATATTGAGAGGATTTTGTAAAAAGAGAGAAAAACTCTAGCTCAATGGCTTGCCATATAATTATAAATAGGGTTTCCAATTATCCTTTGACTTCCAATACTACCTCTAACTATAAAAATTTATTACTTCATGCCATAGAATTTTGAATTAATTCCTCTTTATTTATTGTTGCAGTTTTTGCAATTACATTGTGGACATTCTTCCATAGTAATATAGAGAGTTAAACCAAATCTTATTTTATTGTTATGGATCTAATATGGCTGACATAAATGATAATACATGGTCAATTGATTTTAGTACTGCAATCCATATTTTAAATACTTTAAGGATATGCACAACTTAAGGAAAGAAGTAGAAAGTGAGCAAAGTATCTTAGCAAGAAACAAGATCTTTACATGTAGAGGCTATTGAGATGTACATTTTGGTATTAAATAATGACTATTTTCTCACATTAGAAAATACATTTCATATTCCAAGCTTCTTTAGAAATTCAATTTTAGTTTGAAGACTTTTGTCATTGGGTTATTCCTTTAGCTAGAGAAGGTTTGGGTAGAGAAGGTTTTAGGAATAGGAATTAGTTAGAGATATTAGTTCAACTAATTCATAATTCAATTTCCATAAGAGTAGGATTAGTAATCTCCGCAGTCTAATATAGCAATTTAGGTTGAATGAATCTCATAAAACTAGGTAGTAAATAGCAATAAAGATTTATTAAGAAAAATATTTTTTCTTTACTAATTAAAATAAGTTATTAATTTATTTAGTTAATTGTTTTAAATTTGATTTCTTTGCTTTTAGTTTATACTTTATTTTATTGCAAACTTTATTTTATTCTCTTACTCATTCTATTACATCTTTTTATTGTTAGAAGTTAGGAAAATGAGTAATCTAAGGTCATCATTGCAAAAAACAATTAGATATACTCATACGTCTAATTTCTTGTAGGTTCGAACTTGGACTCAACATCTATTTTATCTATACTACAACTTAACTAAGTACACTTATCTATTAGAGCGATATATGTCCCATCAAGCTTTTAGCTATATTGCTAGGGAGCCAAAAATAGAGTAATCTAATTAGGAAAATTAGCAAAAACCTAGATTCATCAATTAACTTAACGTAATTGTAATATTTATTTTCCTTATTTATATTGATATCATTCTCTCTTTATATATTATTGTTAATTTCTGAATCTTTTTAGTTCATTACAAGGAGTAGAAGCAAAAATCTGGAAGACTTTGATCTAGAGATTAAAAGAACAGTATGACTACTCTATACAAGAAATTGTGACATTATGGACCAAAGGTTGCCACTTAGATTAAAGGAAAAGTTAGAAAATTCAAACAATGAATAAGATGTTGAGATTGAAAATATGGCCTTGAACAATGGAAACAACAACAATAACAACAACAATGTTAACAAGATGCTTATGGAGTTCGTAAAGCCAATGGTAACTAGAGCTGAATCCTACACCACAAGACCTACAATTCAGACAAATTTTTAAATTCAACCCAATGTCATCTAGATACTCTAATAATTCATCCAATTCAATGGATTGGTTGACGAGGACCCCAACAACATATCTCAAATTTCCTAGAAATCTACGACACATTCAAAATCATTGGTATTCATTGTAGTTCTCATTTCGATACTCGAGTACCTGCAAAATAGAACAGGGCTATGGAGCCACCGAAGTGTTCTCCAGCATTGCTACTTTGATGCCTAAGTCATCCCTCTTATAATGACAGTAAAACTATAAAGAGATAATGAGAGTGAGAGAATTGAAGAGAGGCTTCTTTTACTTGGGGGTCTTATTTTGTATTTATAGTAGGTCAATTAAAGTTATACCTAAACTAGGTTACTAGACCAGCCTTAAGTGTTAGGCCAGCTTATATAAGCTAGTGCCTTATTTGTTAAAAAGCTCTATCAACACTTTCCCCCTACTTTCTTTGTTGACAAGGTCAGCAAAGGGAGTACCTAGGGTGATTAATTTAGTGGGAGCTCTAGAAAAGTCTGCAATTGAGGGCTTAAAGAAACTAGGAGGTGGCAAGGGCCTCAAGAGGTGAAAGTCTAAAGAGGCTAAAGTACTTGGAGATGTTAGTATGCTTGAAAAGTTAAGGGCTTGGAGAGGTTGATTGGCCTTAAGTCCATTAGCGTTATAGGACATTGGCTTATTTATTCATTATCCATATAAGGTGTTGGATTAAATTATTTAACTCATCACCATTTAGTGGCTTAAGGTTTTCATGTAGCTTGTCGTCTATTTGTTAGATTTATAGCATTATGATCATCGCCAATTGATGGCTTAGAGCTAATAAATGTCTCATTGTCTATTTATATTTATTAGTATTAGAGCTTTATGGTCATCGCCAATTGATGTCTTAGATCTTTTCAAACAACTTATTGTCATTTATTAAGACTTATAGCAATTATGGCTGTTACTTTTAAAAGAGTTTAAGACTTTATATCTCATTGTCCTTTTCTAGGACTTAGAGATCTAGGGATATCCTTTTCCCATCGTCCATCAAATATTGGACCAAGGAATTAATACTTTGTGATTTGCTTGTCACCCATAATATGTAAGGTTTAAAGCTATTGAAGAATAGTCTGCTAGCAAATTATATTTAGCTTAAAACCTTTAGCGTTTCTTTAGCCCCAACATGCCTTTGAAGTCTGATACTCATCTTTGAAAGATGAACAAATAAGTCTACAAAGGATTGAATAAATTGTTATAAGTGTCAAATAGTTAACATTTTTCATTATCAGGCTTATCGAAGTCCAAATCATAGAGTAGCACATAGATAGATATAACATAAATCAAAAGTCAAATGAGAATATCAATAATAGGTTAACACAAAGCACAACATATGGCATGTGTATTTAATGCATAGTTCTTGAAAAATAAATAAAGAGTAAACTATGAATAGTAGAAATAGGGTTTCACTTATCTTTTATCAACAAGGACCGACCACCATGTGTAATTAAGCTCCTCTTGGAGTCTGCCTCCTTTTAGCACTCCATGTGAGGCTTTTGTTCCATCTTTTTAACTTCGTGGGGCCTGAGATTCTTTCAATTATAGTTATTGTATTGTTATTGTAGTACTCATGTTGATCTCAGTATAACTAAAATGGGCTAAATAATGTAAGGGGCTACAAATGTCCCCTGTTCTTCCCCCTGTTCTTCATGTGGATCGTTGCTTCGCACATTGACAGCTATACACCGGGTCCACTTTTCTATTTTTCGGTTGGGTCTACTTTAAATTTCATGGTTTACACTGGCGCAAATTTTGAAGCCACGTCCTAGTTCCACGGGTTTCTCTGCGCTAAACTGCTTACAACTGCTGCCCGAATTTGTGCTCATAGTCGCTGCTTGGAAGTTAGTCGTGAAGGGCGTTCAGACTTATTGTAGATCGCAGCGACTATTGGCAACTTGGTTCGGCATGTGATAGCTAGTTTAGCTCGGATTAGCTGCCGTGGAGCTCGATTCAAATGCTCCTAGAGTTCAGATCGACACTTGAAAAAGAGTGTTTGGGTCATCTGCCGATTTGCACCGAAGAGCTCAGAATTCTTGCGAAGATGGAGTTCGGTTCAACTAGCTACTAGTTAGCTTAGTATTCCAGGAAATTTCTTGATCAAGCTCGATCGAATCTATCATAGAATAGGTGCTTGGACGTTAGCCCATAAAGCTTGGTTGAAAGTAAGTCTACTTGATAGAGCTCAGAGATCGGACATTGATGAACAGCTTCACCGTGGATAGCTTGGATGTTGCTGTTGCATACTTGACAGTGGATAGCTCGGTTAGGGTAAATTTAACAGCTCGGCACTGACATCACAACATAGCTCGGCTTCTGTATTGATCGGTAAAGCTCAGTTTTTAGCTCGGCATTATAGCCCGGAGCTCTTCATCTATGAACTTAACGCAGTGAAGCTCGGTTGAAAAATTTTCATGCTAGCTGCGGTTCCATTTTCACATAATCCCAGCTCGGGTTTTGCTCAGTTATATGCCAAGCTCGGTGCTGTGGATTGTGAAGCTCGGCTACCATAAGACAAACGGACCTGCACGGACTTCAAGCTTAGCATTATAGAATCGTAGAGCTCGGCAAATCTGTCCACTTACAACGGTTGTTCTTAGCCTCAACTGTATGTAACTGGGTGGAGTACGGAAGATTTCACTTGGTTCTTGTTCAAGTGCAGCAGCTTTAGTTTTTGGTGTTCGCCTGTATTCTCGAGTGAAGTCTGATATGCTGTTGTTGGTATTCGGCATGGTGGATAGCTCGGATATGTAAAGCTTCAACTTGCTATCCACGTGGAGTTAGGCCTTTGATATAGTGTGATAATGCTATGGTGACCAATATCAGAATCTGTTGCGGCTTATACCTGTCGTAAGGTGAACTTTCGATAGGAGCTCAGTCTTAGAACCATTTTATTTCACAAGGCCACTCGTAGAGTAGCTCGGCTTGGGATTTGTGGCTTAAATGCGTGCGTAAAATATATCGAGGCCTTCCACCCCTCCCTACTGCCACATTCAATAACTTGAAACCGGACATGGAAGTATACCTCCATTCCCCGATTATCAGCACATAAGAAGCGCTTGGCTATGCAATTAGTTGGCTCGGATTTCACATTGCTCGGTGCTGAGTTGTCCTTATAAGTGGATGTTGAAGGTCGATTTGGAGTTGTATAACCCGAATCGAAGTATACCTCCATTCCCCGATTATCAGCACATAAGAAGCGCTCGGCTATGCAATTAGTTGGCTCGGATTTCACCTTGCTCGGTGCTGAGTTGTCCTTATAAGTGGATGTTGAAGGTCGATTTGGAGTTGTATAACCCGAATCGAAGTGTAACTCAATACTTGCGTAGGCATCTTGGGGAGTTCAGTTTGTATACCGAGGAGAAGTGCTCAGACCGATCCTTCAGTGTAAGTTCAAACCCAGTTGATTGGCCCAATTCATGGTACGTTGTTTTGTTGTAAAGGAGCGCTTGGGTTCTCGTTCTTGGAATTGTGTTTGTCATCATCTCAACTAGCTTGGGTACTCGAGTTGGATCTTGTTAGTACTCGAAGCAACTTTCACGTCCACATGCTGTCATGAAGCCTAGTGAGTCAGTTTCTATGGAACTTGGACAAGACGGCTTGCAAGCTCGGATTCGCTCTATGGAGCTTGATGCAAATAGCTCAGACAAATGAAACAAGTTCGGATTTTTAAATTAGTAGTTTGGATATTTCAACGTTGGCATCTATTGGCCGATGGACATTCCAAGGAGCTTGGATCAACTCTTCGTTTTCGAAGCTAGAGGCCCAATTGTATGGTGCTCGGCCAGAGAAGTGCTCATATAACAAAGCTTTGGTCGCAGCCATCTCGTTTTAGGCCCGGTCATCCAATTATAAATTGCAAGTCGGAGAATATCTTTTAGTTTTGTTGGAGAATGCAGGTCAGGCGCTATGTTGGCCTGTGGTGGATGGCTCAGCCAAGTTGCTACTGGCTTAAACTTAGCGCTTGACACAACCTCTCCTATTGTTGAGGAGGATAGCTTGGTGTGTGCAATTGCCGTGAGGCTTGTACAGCTTGTTGCTCATAGCTAGCTTCATGCCATTTAGCAGCATAGAATACTCTTGAAGACATTTGGCCGATTCACCAAGTCCAACGAATACCAAGACTTCCTTGGTTGAAGGTGACAGCAGACCAACTACTTCGAAGCACTTGTATAGATAAGTAGCTCGGTTTTTGCTTAGCTCAGACCACTATCCGTGCGCTCATAGAGCCTGGATCTTGCTGGAGCTCGGCTTTACTTGTGGAAACATGATTCTATGTTTGCTCAGAGATTGGGAGCCCAGCCATGCACACGGGTACCTTGCAGAACTGACCTGTTCGGTAGGAGCTCTAGGCTGATATACTTGTTCGGCTTGCAAGAATTCGGCAAAAAGAGCTCGGACAATTTAGCACGGCCTGTAGTAATCGGAGCTTTTGCCAAGCACGATGGAGTTGTTGATGGGTCTTTGTTTATTCTTTTTCCGAAGCCAATGTTTCTCGTTTGACAATGGAGATCACGACATGCTTATCTCCCACATTAGAACACCAAATTGGATCAAGTCCTTTAAATGAACCTTATACGATATTTTGCTGTCATATTTGATGTGTCATCTTTTATCCTACTGTCGGCTTCTAAAGATCAGTATACATTGACAAGGGGACTGCAGCACATTAGTATATCTAGCTAAAAGCTGATCTCTCCACTTAGAACGCACCTTATAGGAATGGTAATGCTTAGTTCAACGTGTTGTACATCCTTAGTCTTACATTAATGCTCAGTTCGGCACACCTGCTGTAGATTGCCCATCCACGAGCGCAGCTTGGTTGCACACAACTCAGCCATCATTTTAGGGAGCTCAGCTTAAGCTGTAGTATGCTTAGATTGCTCCGTTGCTCACATTGGTTTTGGGCTGCTGTGGTATGGTGGACTCACGGCTATTGCAGCAATTTGGGGCTAAGACTACTGCTTGTTACTCGACAATTCTGAGCTTCATTTCCTGCGGAATGAGCTCAGTACAAGTACGCTTCATGAATTATTGTTGCAAATTGGCTCAGAATTAACAAGAAGTCTAGAATTCAGAAATCAAGTTGGCAATTGCTGGTATTGCTACAGATCAAGGATATTGTCGTTCGATTGCTATTTCAATCTCAGTTCCTATAGCTTTTGCAGGTGGTTATTCAATGACAGAAAAATACAAGAAGCTCACTTATATAATCAATCATGTGTGTAGGTCGTGTAAAATTCGCAAAGGGAATCTGATATTGATATGTCTATCCATCCAGTTTGCACCCGAAGGCGAACTTCATGAAGTACAAGGATCTCCAGAGAGGAGGCGTCCTGGTTACCATGGTAGTTTTCAGTTTTTCTTAATGCACACGAGTCCCATCGAATGTGGAAACTGCGCACTCCAAAACCCAGATATTAGCAATTGTAAAGATATAGTTGCAAAGAACACCAATTCCCAAATTTGCAACTAGAATGAAAAAATGTCCAAGAAATCAGGATAAATTCACGGACCATGAGCGGACTTTTCAATCTTGGATAGAGATAGAGAAAACAAACTATCATGAATCATACTAGGAAGAATGCATAAAAGGAAGGAATGCTTCATCATATAATATTGGAAAATCTTTCTAGATTACAATAATGGAATGCGTTTGTTTTTTAATTTTTTATTCTCTCAGACAGTGTCAATTGTTGATTATAGTTCTTGTTTGATATGCAAGTACCTACAAAATAGAACACTGCTATAGAGAACACCAGAAGGTGTTTCAGCTTAATCACTTCGATGCTTAAGTTAACACTCTTATAATGAGAGCGAAATTGTAAAGTAATAATGAGAGTGAGAGAATGAAAGAGAGGTTTCCCTTACCTAGAAACGTTATCTCGTATTTATAGTAGGTCAGTTGAAGTTGTACTCAGATGGGGTTACTAGACTAGGCTTAAGTATTAAACTAGCTAATAGAAGCTAGTGACTTATCTATAAAAAAGCCCTATCAACAAATAGTGTCTTAGATGATGCAGTACGGTTAAGGTTATTTTCATTCTCTCTATGAGGTAAGGCCAAAGAATGGCTCAATTCTTTACTTATAGGCTTAATCAATACATGAGAATCTTTAGTAGAAAAATTTTTAGGGAAATATTTTTTGCCCACTAGGAACGGAAATTAGAAATAATATTTCTATTTTTGTTTAATTTGATAATGAGACTCTTTATGATACTTAAGAGAGATTCAAGAAATTGTTGAAAAAGTTTCCACATCATGGACTACCTCAATGGATGCAAATCCAAACATTTTACATTAGGCTTAATTATTCCACAAATCAAACAATCGATGCCATAGCTAGAGGTACTCTAAGTGCTAAGGCACCAAATGAGGCCCCAAAGCTAATTGAAGTCACATCCATGAATAATTCCTAAAAGGATAATGTAAGAGCTCAAGTAAAATCATTTGAAAAATATATAGTTGATTCTATAACAACATTATTGCTCAAGAAGATAATTTGAATTAAAAATTTGATGAATTATTGAAAATCATTAATTTAGTCTAGGATAAAGTTTTAACAAAAATTAAAGATGTGAATTTTGTTGCTAACCATTCTGCAAATAATCATTTCAATAACATTTATAACTAAGGTAGAGGAATCATCTCAATTTTTCTCCAGGATGCCAACAGTAGTAGTAGAATCACAATGTACAACAAAATAATAGGTCCCTTGATGTTGAAGAGTTACTGAATTAATTTATCTAGAGTTTGGACATGAGTTTTCAAGCTAATGAAGCTGTACTAAGAAATATGGAAGCATCATTAAGGAATTTGGGGAATCAATTGGGCTAACTAGTGAGATCAATCACTGAAAGGAAACAAAGATACTTGCTTAGAAATATTGAACTGAATCCTAAACTAGTGGGTTTGGAAATAAATTGAGGAAAGAAATATCAACCATCAAGTTAATGATGTGAAACAAAATCACTCCTTAGGAAGCAACCTAAGTTAGATCAATTTTTATTTTCAATATTTTAGTTTATGTCATTTATCTTTCAATAAGTTAGTTCAAGTATTCAATTATGAGTTAGTTTCTATCTTGCTTAAACGTCCTTTCATTAAAATTAGTATTTAGTTATGCAATATTAGTTATTGAATTCATCATCCAATTAGACTATTATTTGAATAATTTTTTGTGCTTCATTAGATATTAATTTTTAGTTTATTAGTAAACTTGGCATGAAATTTCAATTTGAAGGAAAAATTACAGGCAAAGCCTACACCTATGGACTTGGACCGTAATCCTCTTGAATTGGAGAAATGAAGGATGGGGAGAACACAACTTGGACCATGCTCGTAGTCCTTAATTGTATACACGTTGTGCTTAAAATCCGATATAAAGGGATGGAACACAGCCACAATCTACGACCATGGTCCTTACCCATGGTCAACTTTGAATTCAAAAAGCATGGGTATTCCTCTTTGATTCTCATTATACACTCATATTCTCTCTGTAACATACATATTTCTACTTACTCTCTCTCTCTATACTTCTTTCAAACACTCACAAAACCCTTCAATGAGGTACGTACATTGACTTTACTTCATCATTTCTTTAGTTTTGTGATTAAAATGGATAAAAATTCAATTTTTAGTTAGATTTTCATAGAGAAAACTTTGTTATCCATGTATGAAAATCTAAGTTTCTAGGATTGATCTAGCATAGATAATGTAATGCAAGGTGTTATCTATCTATTATCTATTAGAAATTTCAAGAAAAATGCATGCTTTGTAAAGATTAAATGAAGGAAAGTGAAGGAAAGAATAAGAAAGAGGGAGAAGGTGAAGGAAAACTATTGTTCTTGCATGTTGACAACTTTGATTTATGTTGAAAAAGAAATTTGTTGTGATTGATGTTTGTGTGCATTATACATATAACTTTTATGCTAATTACTCATATAGAAATGAGTAATCAAGATTGCACATTGTTGTTAGTAAATTTTGGGGTGAGGAAATAGTCCTACAAAAGAGAATAAGATACTTAGTACTGAGGCCAGTCCGGTATGGCCACTCCGATGCCTAAATTAAAATGGTGATTTAGTATAGTAAAAATGCACATAAGAAGTGTTAGAGAGCTCTTACAAAGTTTCTTTTCAGTATTTATAGATGGTCATTATGTCTAAGGAAATTATTGAGGTAACTATTACGATACGTGAAAACCTCTTGACTTGACATCTCTCCTAATATGTAGGGATAATAAGCGGTTGTAAAATACAATTGTGCTTATGGTAACTGGTCGTGCCATAGATTTGAATTCAAATCAGGAGCATTTCTTGTACATTGCATAAAGGCCATGTGTCTTCTACAAAGGGTGAATGCTAAGAGAGTCGTTTACCTAGCATCTCGACCGATGAAAGGACGAGTGTAAGTTGAGCGAAAACTGACTATTAACATTTACCCCTCGAAGTCCTGTATTCGAATAGTTGACAAAGGGAGTTATATATATATTGCAATAGAGGCCGTGTGGGGAGAGATTCTTTAGATTCATACTGGATAACATGGGAAGCAGGATGGATCACATCTTAGCCAAAACATCATCATTTCAAAACTCTCACCCGTTCGGGAAACCAAAAAGTTATAGGCATGGCATCTGTCATGTAAGTCATCATTTTGTTGTAGGCTTAATAATTATTAAAAAGTTTTCAGTCATTAGATTTTTACCATGAGACACGCATCAACAATCCATAGGACTATCATATTAGTGCATCAATACTATCAAAAGCATATTTGCAGTTATGAGAATGGATCATCCATATATAAAGTACTGTGCATAATCAGATTTCACTTCTCTGGTTGCACTTAAAATTTTTGTTCGTTTTCTAATCTTTAAAATCTCATTCTTTAACTTCTGTTATTTCATTTCATACAACTGTCCAGGTATGGTTCGTAAAGTTACATACTGACTTTTCTATCCGATTCCAAGACAACGGAAACTAAGGCTACTCTTCCCCCCCAAAATAGGAGTGAGGCAGTGTATTCTTCGAGCAATTCGACCGATAGTATGAAGGAAAGATAGGATAAACTTGCTTAGATTAATGAGCTTCCTGTAGATAATTATCATGAGGATAAGGAAAGGAGGTCTTTAGTAAAATATCTCTATAACACAATAGCCTACTTTGCGATTCTTCTTATGGGACTGCCAATTCTGTCGATAGAGTTCTTATCACAAAGTACAATTAGTATTGGCAAGATCTTCCTAGAACGTAGAACTTGAAGAGGCCGAGAGACGGAGAGAGAGTATGCTTTCCACAGGAGCACAAGTTCTATATATACATAAAGTATTTGGATTTTGGGTTGCGTTTCCCTTTCTAAACTTTTGTTCGAGGCTTCTTTAACTACTTCAAAGTTACACCGAGTATGTTCTCACCTAACACATATTGGCTTCTGGTGGCTTTTGAGATAGTATGTGAAGAAGTTGAGGTTAGGGCTATGCCTTAGCTGTTTAGATTTTTCTTCACTATCCGTAGGCAGCTTGATGGGTGGTACTTCATTGTTACAAGGCATGGGCGTAAGTTTATAGACAGGTTAGAATCCAAGATTCATAAGTGGCATGATAAGTTCATGTCAATAGTGTTCAATGAGCACTTAGACTTTATGACCTAATGGACTGAGCCAATACATACAAAGGATGTAGATCTGATGCCGAATGATGTAGCAGCAGTGAAGAAGATTCAGTTGAGAAGGAGAAACAAAATGTTCTTCTAAGATGTCGAGAGAATTATTTGGCGTTACAAAAATGGTGAACCAATATTTTCTGAAAAAGAAGTTACACTGATGTGTTACCATCATGCTAAGTATAGCTATAAGGAAAGCCGTTCTGAAGACTTTAGGGGAGAGAGTAGCCTTTGAGCCTTGCTCGGCATGGAAAATGTAAGTTAATATTTTTCTCTTATTTATATTAATTGATTTACTCATCTTTTAGATATGGGTGTTAGAGAGGTGAATCCTTCAAAGCTACTTGCTTAGGCTAAGGCTAATAGAAAGGAGACTACCTCAGTAGCTACCTCATGGCTTGTTGTCGTAAAGAGACCAACAAAGGAAGCTGCAATAAAGCAGACAACTGCATAGATCTCTTGTCCTATCGAGAGAGTGAAGGAAAATGAGAATATACAGCCAATCGAGTTCGTTCTGAGGAGCTTCTAGTCGTGATTATTCAAACTTCCATCAAGTCAAGTAATAGCGAGTGTTGAGAGACATACCTCGACAAGGAGGATGAAAATGTCATTGTTGCAAAAAGCTCATCACAGGTGATTACGGTAGCCTTAAGTGGTGAAAAAAGACCAAGGAAGGAACTTGCTGGCCAACCACCTATCAAGAAGTCTAAAGGCCTAGATGAAAGGGTGAAGGAAGTAATGCGTTCTAAAACTTTCAACATCACTAGCACTGAATTCTTGCTAAATAAAGAGGTCAACAAGTACTTCATCCCTTATTGCAGCCATCAGATTTTGTACATTGACTCAACCTTAGGAGACAAGACGAAATCTTTGCCTTTAATAGAAGGGGTCATTCTTTCGAAAGATAGATATCACCAAGAAGGATGTCGACAGGGTCAGTAGTTGCAATAAGGCCCATGTTATGGCCAAATTGTATGATGTGAGTATCTATAAACATTGCTTTTAATTATCGAGCTCGTTTGGATAACTAACACATTTTCCTTTTCTAGATAAGCAGCCACATTTTTACAGCTTTAGACAAGATCGATAGAGAAGTAAAGAAGGTAATATCTTCTACTATATCTATGTAATATCCAATCATTCTTGATTATAATAACTGAATTTGTTGTAAAAAGTTGAGGATACGTACAATGCATTAAAGGCCCAAACTATTGCGGCCGAGAATGCATGGATTAAGACTGAGATGGAGGCGAGAAAGCTTAAGGAGGAACTTGCTGCCAAAAAATTGGCATAAGACCTCGCCATTGATGAAATCTCTAACTTAAAGGCCAAAATGGAAGAACAGTACAAAGAGTCCGAAAGCTTGAAAGAGAAGCTGTAGAAGAAAAAGGATGAGTGTTGGGGCTTAGGCCGAACTATTTGCATGATGAGCAATGATGAAGATAAGCTCAAGATGCAGATAAAAGAGTTGGAGGCCAATAACTCGAACTTATAGAGCCATGTAGCTGAGTTAGAGGAGACTGTGAGCAGGGGGCCTTTTGTTGAAGAGGCTCTCGATATAGTCACTCGAAGTCGGCAATACAAGAAGCTTCTATGCAAAAAGTTGTTGGAGGGAGTTCAAGTAGCAAGAGAAGAGGTCTTGAAGCTTCATCCCGATTATGATCTCTTATGTCTCGACTTTGCTGACGTCCATGACAAAATTAGTAGTGCCAACAAAGATGAAGGCGACAAGACAGGTGCCTAGAGTATCAATTAAAGTGATAATGAAGCTCTAGCCGAAGAAGTTGCCTACTCTAAGAACCCAGCTACCGAGGAAGCTCCAGCTAAAGATTTAAGAATCACTTCTGTGGAATCTGAGAATAAGCCATAGGACTTGTTGTATTAGCATATTGCATTCTCATGTAATTAATAATTGGAATATAATTAAGGCAATGCCGAGTGCTTATAACTTTTTCATGTAACTGTGGTTTCATGATTTGTATGGTTTATATATGTTGCTTTGTGCTCTTATTTGTCGGCGTGCTTTAATTCACTCCATTTGTTTCTCGGCATGTTTTATTCCACATGCCCTGCTGTCTTTCGGCTAGTTTCATTTCATAAGCTCGTCACTTCTATGCATGTTCACGCGCCTTATTATCTTTTGGCTTGTTTTGTTTCACAAGCCTATCATTTTTAGGCATGTTTTATTTCACATACCCATTGTTTCTTAGCATGTTTTATTTTATACGTCCATTATTTTTGGGCATGTTTTATTTCACACACCTATTATTTTTAGGCATGTTTTAGTTCATATGCCCATTATTTTATACTGATCATTGACTGTTTGAGGTGTGGACTAGCCACATCACCCGATCGTATAGATAATTTATATAGTTCTTTTACTGTGTTATGCTAGAACTTGGATTAGCTTATTTGCCGTGCAACCTAGAACTCACTCATTCAGCAAAAATAACCAAAACACAATGAGACTTCAAATATATAATTATCATAAATAAGTTTTACAAGCATGTTGGTTGCTACTAAAAGAGTGACAGCAGCAGTCATGCGACATTAATTGAAATAAAATTTCAGATTATCAGCATTCCATGCTCGAGGGATGATGGATCTATCCAACCTTTTTAGTCGATAAGGACCTTCGTAAATGACTTCCCAAATTCTAATAGGATCTTCCCAATTCGTGCCAAGCTTTCCCTGATTTGCTCGTACGCCTATTGCTTCCATCTTACAGTAAACTAAATCTCTAGGTTGGAAAACCTTATGCTTAACTTTCTAATTATAGTATCTTGTTGCTCTATGTTGGTATGCTATGACCCTGGCTTTTGTAATGTCTTGAATTTCCTCAATAGTGTCTAGATTCGCTGTCAATCTGACTTGATTAAGCATAACATCAAAATTATGTATATGTAGATTAGGTAAGTTTAACTCAATTGGCAATACGATTTCAATGCTGTATGTTAACTTAAATGATATCTCTCCCATTATGGTTTTATTAGTGGTTCTATATACTTATAGGACGTTCGGTAGTTCATCATCCCACTTCCCCCTAACTTGATCCACTTTCCGTTTCAGGCTATTCAATAAGATCTTGTTTATGGCTTCGACTTGTTCATTTGTTTAAGGGTGCGCTATAGACGTATAGTTGAGTCAAATGCCATGCCTTGTGCAAAATGTTCGAAACCTATTGTTATTGAACTATAGGCCGTTATCTGTAATTATCATATAGGGTACTTTGAATCTTGATATGATGGTGTTGAAGATGAAAGCTTCCACTTTCTATTCCATGATTTTTGCCACAACCACAGTGTCAGCCCATTTGGTAAACTAGTCTACAGCAACAATGATGAATTGACACTGGGCAGTAGACTTGGGAAAGGGTCCAAGAATATCTAGCCCCTACTGGGTGAAAGGCCAAGGGCTGGTTAGGCTACATAATTCATTTGCGGGTGCTTTACTTGGCAACTCGTGCTTCTAGCATTAAGGACATTACTGGACAATGTCCTTCACATCTTTTATAGTCGGCTAATAATAGTCTAGTTGTAGTGCTCAAATATACAGTGTTTGCACCTTCACATGATTGCTACATATGCCCCCATGAAGTTTAGATAATACCCTCTAAGCATCCCTCGAGGAAAGGCATCGAAGGTTAGGTTTGGATATGCCACGCTTGTATAGCTGACCATCAATCAGTATGCAGTTCACAACTTAGAAAGCTAATCTTCATGCCTTCTTTTTGTCGTTAGGGACAATACCTTCTTTTAGATAATTCACTAGGAAATCCATCCATGATTCTTCTTTTAGGAAAGGAGCTAACTCACAACTCTGTGAGAGATTGGATAAGCTTTTATGCAGGAAAAATTCGATGAAAAGTTTCTCATTCAAATTAAGGAATGCCATATTGGCCAACTTTGACAACTTGTCGACAGCAATATTTTTCTTGGAATTTTGCGAATAAAGAAAGATAGGAATTCTTCTGTGAGCGTTTATACCACCAATAGGTATTTGCTCATCTCTTCTTCTCTTACTGCATAACTTTTGATGACCTCACTACTGGCTAGGAATCAAAGAACACTTTGAGTTTCTCGGCACTGATTTCTTTTGCTAGTTTCAATCTGGCAATTAGAGCTTCGTACTCTGCTTCATTGTTACTGTTTAGGAATCTAAATTTAAGAGTGTAATGAACTTTGACATTATGGGGGCCTTGAAGAACTAAGCCTACACCACTTCCTTCTCATGTTGAAGAACCATTAACATAGAGAAACCGATAAGTTTCCCGGCAATCTCTATACAGTTTTCGTCTCTAGTGAATTCATCTACAAAATCTACCAGTACTTGGGCCTTTAGTACTGGTCTAGGTTTATATTATACACCATAGTCAATGAGCTCTAAGGAATATTTCATCATCCTTCTCGAGGAGTCGGGCCACTACAATGCTTGTTGCATTGGTTGATTGGTGAGGGTAATAATCTGCTAAGATTCAAAGTACAACTTCAACTTTCTTACTAAGAGAACTAAGCCAATACAAATTTTTCTATCTTTATGTACTGAAGCTCTAGCCATTGCAGAACATGACTCACGTAATAAACAGGTTGATGCTCTTTGCTGTCAATTTGGACTAATACAAAGGAAAGTGCTTAGTAGCTGATTGATAGATACAAGTATAAATTTCTTCTAGCAATGGGTTTCGAAAGTATCTAGGGTGATGCAAGAAATTCCTTAAGCTCATTAAAAGCTTTTTCACAATCTTCGGTTCAATTGAATTCCTTTGTATTCTTCAAAATTTTAAAGAATTTTGCATACCTATTCACACTTCCCGACACGAATCTGTTGAGGGTAGCAATTTGCTCGGTGAGTTCCTACACCTCTTTGACTGTATGAGGTGATTTCATATTCCTTATGGCTTCAATCTTTCTTGGATTGGCCTCGATGCTGTGTTGTGTGAGCATATACCCAAGAAATTTCCCTAATGTTGTGCTAAAGACACACTTCTATAGGTTGAGTTTCATGTAATATCTTCGCAATGTGGCAAACATCTCCTGTAAATCTATGAGATGCTGATCTTCTTTCATGCTCTTCATAATCATATCATCCACATATACTTCGACTTTCCTATGGATTTGAGATTTGAACATCTTCGTTACTAATCTCTGGTATGTGGCACTAGTGTTCTTTAGCCTAAAGGGCATCACCATATAGCAATACGTTCCAAAATTGGTAACGAAAGATGTGTGGACTTCATCTACCTTATTCATCTTGATTTGATTGTAATTAAAGAAAGCATCCATAAAAGAAAGCAACGCATGTCCTGCGGTTGCATCTACCATCTAATCTATTTTTGGCAGTAGGAAACAATCCTTAGGACAGGCCTTATGGAGATTTGTGAAGTCTATGCACATTTGCCACTCGTCGTTAGACTTCTTAACTAGCATACAATTTGCTAGCCAAGTCGGATAAGGTTTTTCCTGGATGAATCCTACCTTCAATAATTTCTAGACCTCTTCTTCTATTGTCGCTTGTCTCTCTGGTGCAAAATGTCTCCTTTGTTGTTGGATTACCTTTACATTCGAGTTAATCTAGAGCTTATGTACCATGACATCTCTTGGAATACTCGACATGTCTGATGGTGTGAACACTTCAGCATTGGCTTGTAGGAAGTCAATCAAACTTTGTCGGACATCTGCTGACATGGGTTTTCCTATCCTTGTTGTCTTCTCGAGATCATCTCCTGAAGGAATCTCCTCTATATCATTCTCGACATTCTCTATGCCAAATGACTTGCCTTTTAGGCAAGTATCAACCTGAAACACTTCTTCTCGCCTCAAAGCCCATATATATAAGGAGTACGCCAATTGCTGATCCCTTTTGCATGCACTAACCCCCGTGGGAGTGGAAAACTTGGCTTTTAGATGTGACGTTGAAGGGATGATGCTGAATAAATGTTAGCATGGCCATCCCATTATCATGTTGTAAGGGGACTAACATTTAACGACGAGAAAATCCACTTTGTCCTCTACAACATTCTTGTTATCGTCGATCTGTATTGGAAAAGAGATAACTCTAGCTATTTGGACAAGTTGATTATTGAAAGCATAGAGGTCATACTTATAAGACCACAATTGTGCTTTGATCTTAGGCCTCATTTGATCGAAGGTATGCTAAAAAATAATATCGACCAAACTTCCCCTGTCAATAATAATCTTCTTAACCTCAAAGTTAGCAACTTTCGCATTGATGACAAGTGCATCATCATGTAGCCTCTGTATGCCCTCAAAATCCTCTTCCTCGAAAGATATTATATTGTCAATTATGACCTTCTTTCCATGAATATTGCAAACATAATTCTTGGCGTTGACCAAGCTTAAAGAACTTGATTGGCCTATACTGGGTCCGCCAACAATTGTATTAATTACTTTGTTGGGTACTTTGTTGGGATTAACATCCCTTGCATCTCTCATGGCTATTATTGGTTAAGTGTCATCTTTATGTTCCTCTCTTCTCCTTTGAAACGATCTTTTGATTCTTTTGGCATCATATGCTAGAAATTTTCACAGGTACCCATGTTGTATTGTATCTTCAATTGCATTTTTGAGTTGAATGCGCTCATCCATATTGTGACCCTTGTCATGGTGGAAGTCACAGTACTTATTCAAATTTCTCCTTGAGGGATTTCCTCTCATTCTTTCCGGCCACTAGAGGACACCTCTCTCCCTACGGACCTCCATTGAAATATTAGAGATTAAACGGTTGACAAGCATGTGGGATGAGAATGTCGGGATCCTTGATCTCTTCCTCTCGGCGTCTGAGCTATTGTCGTTGCGCATACTAAGTCTATCCTTAGCATTTTTCCATTTATCTTCCTTTCCATCTTCTCTATTTTAATTAACCTCTCGTCGTACCTTTATGTTGTCTTCCTATCAGATGTATGAGGTGGCTTTAACCTTAAACTTAGTGAATGTTTTTGGCTTATTCTTTAGGAGAGACTTTAAAAAGTCTCTATGAGGCTTGATTCCATTGATTATGATGTTAAGGGCCACACTCATATCTAGTTCTGGGATTTGGATCATCTCAGCAATAAATCTAGCCAAATATTCCCTAATTAACTCATTAGACCTTTATTTGGTGGTGTTTAGGATTGAAGAATCCTTAATAGGAAGTTTGCTAGTAAGGAAGTATTGAAGAAACACTTCTGCTAATTCATCGAAACATGAAATAGTATTAGGCTTCAAGTGTTTGAACCTTATGTTGGATGCATTCCTCAAAGTTGAGGGAAAGGCTTGACAGGCCACCATGTCATTTAAACCATGCAACTTAGCCAATGTTTGGTAGTGCTCCAAGTGGTCTTCAAGGTCCTTCATCCCATCATATGTTTCAAATTGAGGTAGCTTAATGTGCTGAGGTATTATCTCTTCTAAAATCTCTAGGACAAAAAGACTTTTCTTAATTTGGAACTGTTTGGTTGCTAAAACGGGGGTACTGACATGTGAAGGTCCCATATGATGCACGTGTTGCGGTTGCTTGCCCTTATCAATCTTGTAAAAAGCAGGAGCTATGGGTCACACTAGAACCTCAACTTGCTTTTTTGGTAATTTAGGTAAATAAATGGAATCGTTGGTACTGTTGGCATCATGATCGCCATGCTCTTTTTCCTGATTCGGGTGAAAACTTTTGTAGAGAAGGTCAAGGATTTGTTCGTGTTTGTTGTTTAACTCAGAATTTTCTTTAGCTAAATCGAAATAGAGTTGCTTAAGTCAAGCCAATCGTTGTTCATCAACATGCTAATTCCCTCCTTTAGGGTGTTGGGAGGAAGTACCAGCACCTATACTTCGTGTCATCCTAGTTCTAGCTATGTAGTCGTGTTTAGAGAAAAATAGACAACACCAAATGTTGTTGGTGAATTTTGGGATGAGGAAATAGTCCTACAAAGGAGAGTAAGATAATTGGTACCGGGGCTAGTTTGGTGTAGCCACTCCGATACCTAATAGTAATTTTGTATAGTAAAAATGTGATAAGAAGTGTCAAAGAGCTCTTACAGAGTTTCTTTTTGGTATTTATAGACGGTCATTGTGTCTAAGGTAGTTGTCGAGGTAACTGTTAAGATACTTAGCTTGACTTGACATCTCCCTTAATATGTAGGAATAGCAAGTGGTTGTAAAATATAACTGTGCTTATAATAACTGGTTGTGCCATAGATTTGAATTCAAACTAGGAGTGTTTCTTATACACAGCATAAGGGCAGTATGTCTTCTACGGAGGACAAATGCCGAGAGAGTCATTTATCCAGCATCTTAGTTAACAAAAGGACGAGTGTAAGTTGAGCGAAAACTGACTATCAACACATATGAATTATGAAATATGAAAAAAAAAAAGTTTCTCATAGAAATATATATTGAATGTTAGTGTTCATGTTAGTCTAGATAATAAAATTGTAGGTAGGATTCAAGATTAGAAAATCACTAACTTATAATTTTATTAACCAAGGATGTAAAGATCCTAATATCTCAATATAATGAAGTTTGTTAGTATAATTGTTGAACTAGAACCTTGGTAATTTGCATATTCAATTGCTAAAGCTTATAGCATGCATAGATGGTAAAAGCACATAGGATTTGATTTTGAAAACAATCCTATAGATGTACAAATCTATAGTTTTAGCATGGTATGATGTGATCTTGTTAAATTATTTATTATCTTAATTACTTAGTGTACTACACTAGTAATGAATTGGTATGATTGTTAAGGTTAAATTCTTGGATTGACGTTGTAACATGAATTATTGTCATCAAATTTGAACTTCTCTTTGTTTTTTATTTCAAACTATGCTAAGAGTTAAACATGCTACACATAAAAACTTTGGTTCTATTTCACAACCCCCTTAACTCATATTCTAGCATTTATTGTAATGTGAAATGTTTAAGTACTTAACCAAAAAGGGGTTCGGTGAATTCACATTCCTAAATTGGGAGGTAATAGCATAAGCTAGCTAGGAAGCTAAGATTAGGTTGTAGGGTTTTAGGGATTCAAATCATGCATTTGCATAGTAGAGTTTTAAAATTTTATTATCTTTAAATGTCCTAGAATCCAAGCGTTTCAATTAAATCGAAAAGAGGACTGCAAATTTTATCTTATATGATGCTTTTTGAAATTCTCAATTAGGTAAATCAACAATTGTTGCAAATCACGAACACCCCCTATCGATATCTACACATGAATGAACATGCTAGAAATAGGTTATAGTGTATGCTAGCACATTAAGACAAATTTGTATTTGTACAGGAATCAACTCGCAATATCTCGCATTTAACTCTCTTTGTTTTTTCTCTACAAACTATCTATATAAGTCTAACGGTGACGACAATGCATTAGTGTAACCTTAATAAAGTGCTACCTCTATTTATATATAGAGGAATGATAATATCTTCTAGAAGATATTATGAGACATCAAAAGATATTAACAATATCTAATAAGATACATTATTTTATTATTTATTATTTTTCCTCTAAAAACTAATAAATGTTATTATTTATTATTCTTAAACTAGCAAGAATAATAAATATTTCAATAGTTCTTATTAGGTTTATTTAAATTAAACCCGTAGCCCATTTGGTTCGTTCTTTATGTATGACTAATAGGAATCAGGTTACTAGGCCTTTGACTCGTAGCTAAGCTTGAGGACTATAGAGGCTAGTAAGGTAAATCCTCCTACTCTAACCAACTCTTGCCAAAGCCAAGCATCTCTTTGTTGAGCCACTCTACATGTTGAGCCAAATGACTACTTATCTCTCAAAGATTGTGTTTCAAATTGATGAATGCCGAGACATCTACCAAACCTCATATGCTTACTCACTCATGTCTGAGCCATCCACTTGCTCAACATCACCCTTGTAGAGAGATCAATAGAGAGACCCTAAACTAATCCTTAGTCATCCCTGCTCGGGGAAGCAATTTGATTGTACTCTTTTGTCTGCATCCCCCCAACGACATCACTAGTACATCTCCATTACATGTACAAAACCACGTATAGAATCTATTACATTAATTATCGTTTTTCTTAAATATCCATTTTTACTCTTTGTAATCTTTGTACATTCTTTCTTTGAGAAATGCCCTTTTTGTCTTTTTCCCTTTTAGGCAAGTTGCCTTAACTTATCAGGTATAAATATCCTTGTACTCATGGCCAAAATCATCAGATTACCATTAATACAATAAATATTCTTCCTCTTATAAACATTGATTGTTTACTTTCATTTTACTCTTATCCTAACCCTTAAGCAAGGTTAGGTAGTGAGCAACCTCACCGAACCAATTCGTGTATTATATCGAGTTATGTTGTAAGTTTTGGAAAGTTTTATTGGTACATCATATCCTTTAGAGCTATTCATAGGATTGCTTATTTTTCATTCACCTTTTTGTTGCTCCGCGCATTCCCCATCATCCTTTTCAAGCTTTTGGAATGCCTAAACCCATCTAGTGACCGACCTTATCTATTTTTGGTTACAATAAGCATTACCTTAGTATCAAAGTAAAGGTTTTGCTTAAGTTGTAGTAGATTGTTTCAAAATTCTATCTAGATTCTATTTTACATGTGTGAAACAGAGCAAGTTACTACGTTCATTTAACTATTGTGTTTGCTAACTGTTAAATTTCTAGTTTACGAAAGTGTTTGCTGTAACACCTAATCGAAGAGTTTGAAAAGTAAAATCTATCAGAGAAAATGACGAAACCAAGTGTTAAAGTTGGTGTTAAAGATGACAGAAGTGGTGTTGTCCACCATGGCTAATAGTCTCATGGTACCCTTAAGAGCATTGATGAGAGACTTAGTGAGGAGACTAACCTCTTAGTTGATTTAACTCGAGCTATACATCTATTGGCTTATTGACCTACTGAAGCTGTGCATAACACCCCATAAGCTGCCTAACTTAGGATAGGTCAAAACCCAACTCAACAAGTTCGAGGTGGAGGAGTAGACAAACGAGTGAGGAGAAGGATTAAATTAAGATATCTGGGAGAAGAGAATGAGGAAGAGTATTACGAAGAAGAAGAAGAGCGAGTTCAAGTACCTAAAGCCTCTAACCATGTGAAGCTTTAGATTTCAAGCTTCAATAGGTCTGGAAGTGTGGATGAATACTTAAAATGAGAAGAGAAGGTGGAGCGTGTGCTTGATGATTACTGATATGAGGATTATGTAAGAACTGCTACTATTAAGCTCTTCGGATATGTTGCCATATTGATAGGGATCAAGGATCGATTATACACTCCTAAGCTCGAGGGCACTCTTAGGTGGCCCATCGAACTGTCTAAGGTGAGTTAAGCACTGAGGAACAATACTTACCTAGTTCGATCTGCCAAGCTACTTTGCTCTCCATGCCATCCAAGATGTTGTCAAGGTGATCAAGCAACATGCCGAGCCGAACACTCTACTAAACCATAGTCCAAGCACCAAAATTGAATGCAGCAATCTCTATTATACCAAGGTTGGGTAGAACTATCAGGAGCTAACCATCTAAGGTCAACCACAATGTGAATCATCCCTGAACCATCAATTGTCCAGCCCCTTTTGATGTTGGATAGGCCTGAAATGAGGACCACCCCTACTCGGACCACAATACTGTCAGGATCACGGTAAAAATGTGCGTACGTTGTCTTTTACTAACATCCGTACTGTCTTCTCTAACAAAGGATGTCCACATTCCTTCTTTTACACGATTTCATATTTTCCTTGTCAATTATTCTTTTTGTTTTTAGCAAATAAGGACTATTCTTTTGTAATTTCTATAACTTAGGATTTACCCTAATGGGATGATATAAATACCGTCATATTGTAAAAGCTAAGAAGATTAGAATACAGAGAATACATTGAACTTTTTCAGTCTTGAGCTAAGTGTCGCTCTTACTCTTGAGTTACTCTTATTTAGCCAATTTCTTGTAGACTAGTGGCGAGTGACCTCAGGTCATACTTGTGCGTCATATCATGTATGCCCTGAGCTCATATGAGGTGTTGGCGCGTCATATCCTTCATCGGTGCACGAGATCCCCTTGCTCAACCTTTGACTATCATTTACCTTTCAAGCCATCTTACGGTTTGGACCCACATTTTTGGTTAGCATGATATCGGGTTTGTGTGTTCATCTACAAGTCCGTATCATATTGGTATCAGAGATTGGCTACGTTCAAAGCTAGATTCTGCTACTATGTTCTTCTAATAGTTTGTCATTGCTTTCGTGTGATAGTGATTCTATTGTTAGCTTTGAAGTTTAGTAGTAAGAAATTGTTATTGTGAAGTAAACATCAATGTCGGATTCAAGTGTACAAGGGAGTTTAGGAAACTAAGAAAATAGTCATGGCCAAGGGTAAGAAGGAAGCTTTTCACCTTAATCCATGGGTACCTACTTAGATAGGCTTACCGACTTAGTAGTTAGCCTGGTGATTGTTATCCAAGAAGACAAACAACAAGGTAAAAATAGCCTCATTAGAGAATGTGAGTAGCAATAGTGAGGCAATGGTCAATTTGGCTGGGTTAATACCTTAGCTCACCCACCCCAAGTTAAAGGAGTTGGTAGGTATGCTAGACGAAGGTTAGTGCTTGAAGAGATTGAGGAGGAAGTAGAAAAAGTTGATGAAGAAGAGGAGTATTACGAGCTTGAGGAAAGAAATGTACGAGCCCTTAAAGTTGAAAGACTTAGGATGTATATCCCAAGTTTTTTTAGAAGTAGTGATGCTGAAGACTACTTAGATTTAGGTAGATAAGATTGGAAAGCAGTTTGAATGCCATAAAGTGCCTGACAATGCAAAGGTTAGACTTGCTATGTTGGAGTTCATTGGTTACACCATCTTATGGTGGAAGAACTTGTAAGCCACGAAAAGGAGGGAAGGATAATGAGAGATTAGGAGTTGGGATAATATGAAGAGAGTTATGTGGAGAAGGTTTGTGCTAAGCTATTATTTGTAGGATGCCTTCAAGAGACTATAAGAACTAAGATAAGGTGCATCGAGTGTGGATGCTTAAGTTAAAGAGTTCTAGATGCTAATGATCCGATGCAAAGTTGTGGAGCTAGAAGGCCAAATTGTGTCTCAATTCATTAGCGGATTGAAGTATGAAATTGGAAATGTCTTGGAAACCTTAGACGTTAGGATGCTAGATAATGCAATTTGAGCTGCCCAAAAGATAGAGAGGCACCAAACAGGAAGGTTCTAACCACTTATCAACCGTCCTAATAATAGCTGACCTGTTCTAAGCAGGCCTATGCAAATGAAACCGAGCAAGGTTATTGAGACTCGACTTGCTCAGACTACCCAAGTAGAAGAGAAGGAACCCTTGAGGAAGTTTGAGAAGGGCTAGAGTTCAGGGAGGAAAATGAGTGAGATCAAGTGTTTCAAATGCCAAGGATTTGGACACATAGCTGCTCAATGTCTAAATAGGCAAACGATGGTGATTAGAGGTGAGGTGCCGAACGTAGAGGTTGATAGTATAGATGATGAAGTAGAGGAGCTGAAAGAGAACAAATAAGTCGAGCTGTCTGATGAGGAAGTCATCTATAGCGAGGAAGGCAACTTCATGGAAACCGCTCTAGTATTGAGGAGAACGATGAGTGTTAGTCCTGTACCTGACCATGAATAGAGAGAAAATCTCTTCCATATTGGGTGCAAGGTGAATGAATCACTATGCGCATTGATTGTAGACAATAGGAGTTGCACCAATGCAGCCTCTACATTTATGGTCCAATAGCTAAAATTGTCAACTTTGCCCAACCTGAAACCTTACAAGCTTTATTGGCTCAATGATAAGGGAGCCCTACAAGTGAACAAGTAGGTGTCTCTAATGATCTACGTTGGCAAGTATCGAGATGAAGTGCTTTGTGATGTACTGCCCATGAGTGCATCCCACATTTTACTTGGATAACCATGGATGTTTAATCAAGCAATTATGTTGTAGATACCTTATTTTTGCCAAATTTTATTATTTTTAAGCCTAGTTAATAAATGAATAGAAGAGTAGAAAAAATAAAATTAAAAATAAAAAAATAATAAATAAAAAACGAAAATCAAAAGAAAAATGAAAAAAAGGAAAAAATAAAAAAGAAAACTGATTCAAGTTGTAGCAAGTTAAGTCATAAGTTGAGTCATGTTGAAGTGAATTGAGTTGAATTGTTGGATCAAATAACGATAAGGGCTTAATTAATTAATTTTAGGCTAGATCAATATAGAATAAGTATTTACCTAATTTAGGAGCTTAAAATCAGGATTTATTAAGTTATTAGGCTATATTTAATTAAATTCAGTCGAGCTTGGAAAGAAAAGCCTAAGCTAACTAAGGTTTCTAGAAGCTGGGGTAGATCTTGGAAGAATTATAATTGAATCTTCTGTATCTTCGATACGAAAGATTCAGTTTTGAGTTTATAAATAGTATGTTGGCTAGGGATTTAGGTTTTTTTCTTTTTTTTTTTATTGTTGAATCTTAATCACACTCTTCTGCAACACACTTAGAAACACCACCCACACCACATGCTTCGCCACGTACCACCACCTACACCACAAGTGCTACTACCATACATCATCGCCTATTATCACACAAACACCGTACACACCACCATAACCAACACACGTGCTACCACCGTATGCACCACAAACCACCACCATGCTACTATTGTACACACACCATAACCACTACTATTGTCGCCCAACGCTGCCACCTATGTTACCTAAGTCTTGCCTACAACATCTCCTACCATCACCTAGGCCTTGCCTAGATCACTACCCATGCTCAACTACAACATCACCCACCGTTACCATCACCATCGCCTACACCTAATAGTGCCTAAGTTACCACTTGTGCTTGCCTAGTCTCACCCATGTGCTTACCCACACACACCCATCCGCTTGCCATGGCGTATATGTAAACCCTACTTTTAGTAGGCCTATGATTTGATTAAGAGTACTTTCCGAATGTTCCTAAGGATCAACTAAACTAAGAACTTAAGTTTACATTTAGAAACGAATTAAATTTTTCCAATTCAAAAATCAATTATCGATAAAACCTGAGCTTAAAGAACTACAAGCTCTAAGGTCACTTAAGACCCTAAACCTTAAAACAATTAAGAAATTTTGACCCTAAGTGGCTAATCGATAATTTAATTTGAATAATTTCATTCAACTATAGAAAATTTCACAATTTTATAAAAATAAAATCGTAAATTACAAAACAATGTAAGATAAAAACCCTCAAATAATTTCATATAAGATCATGCCTTTATCTTCATGTCTAAGCCTTACATATAAATAAGTAGGCCAAGTAATTACCTTAGATGACTTATCAATTGAAAGTTGAAATCATTTATCAATTGATAACTTATCAAAATCTAGTGATAAGACATTTTCCTTATCACCCCTTCACTTATACTACATATGGACAATTTTTCACAAGATTTCATATGCTTAACTTCATTAAATGAGATAAGACAATCCCGTGACCCCAAAGGACACTAAATGGCCAGTTTGAACAAGAAGAAGAGGGGGGCCATGCTCTTGTCTTTCAACCATCAATCACTTTTTCTTACACATCACTTTCACTCCTTAATGCTTACATCATCAATAGTTGCAATTGTTGACTTTTGTATAAGCTACAAGACAACAATTTCAAGACATCTTAAACACCCATTTTCCCTCATTCCTAATCGACCACTCTTTCCCTTATTTTTGTCACTTTCAATTTCATTTTCACTTCCTCTTTCTCTCACATGAAACAAACATAAAAGAAACAACCTTACTTCACAAAATCCTTCATTTGGCCACCACTTCTAAGTCCCACACACGACACTTCCATTTCCTTTTCTTGTGTCATTTTCTTCCAACATCTAAGCTCTTTTTGAATTATTAGAACCTTCCACAAACCCCACTCCAAAGGATCAAACAACTCGGGTTTCCAAAAAGGGTGCAAAATGAGGAAGCAAAGTTAAGAGCTTAAGTGAAACCTTTATACACAACCACCATATTTTACTTTAAGGACGAGTAAGTGTTTCTTGTAATCAGTGGGTTGGTGTTCATGTTAGGAGACTTTGATTTCTTGAAGATATGAGTATGATTGTAAGTTGTTATAACACCAAAGACCATCCTAAGAAACAAAGTCATGAAACCCTTTCATGAAGTTGAAACATGAGCATATAAAGTTGGTGTTTTGTAAAGATATCTGTTTAACACTTTGAATGGAAGATTTTAAGTTAAGAAAATCTTGAAACAAGAACTTGAATGGAAGATGAGCATACTGGATGTGAGGATTCAAAGGTCATTTGGATGTTGATTTTATTTCCATTAAGCTAAACATGCTCAAATCTAGACTTGAGTTAAGGAAAAATTCATCACATGAAGTTTTATGAAGAAACCAACCTTATATGACATGAACTATGATATGGAAGTTCTAATGAGTGTAAGATCTTCTATTTCTTTGTGTAAAGCATATGTTAAAGGATCATCCCACAAAAGAAAAGTTAAGTTAAGATTTGAATACAAGTAGTTTAAGTGCATGATCTAACCCCTAAACTTAAAAAAATGATGAAACAAGTTGAAAAACCAAGTGAGAACCCTTTAGATTCATCACGACCAGATCTGAAATATGAGTAAAAGACACTTAAAAATATGATAAAAGTAAGTGAATAAAGTGAAAAGATTAACTAAAGCAAGTATAGCAAGTATACAAAGCCTAAAACGCTAAAAACAAACCTAGAACTCTAAGTTAGGCCTTCATTAAAATTCTGATAAGCACTTTAAAATATTAGGAAAGGATGTTTTGAAGCCCATAAGAAATCCACTTAAGACTCCATAAGCATAACAAAGTCACTAACTTTAGTTTGAACAAAAAACAAGCCCATTTGACAACTTAAGTCCACTAAAGAGCCCATGAAGTAGATGTTAACCTTAGGAGTATAAATCAAAGTTGTAAATCTAATCTCAAGGAGAATTTTGAGCTTAGGATAAAATCTTAAAACCAAGTCTAAAGGATTTCTCAAGTTATCAAAAAGCCCATTTACTAAACAAGGCCCAAAAGCACTCCAAAACATGAGGATCGCTACTGTTCTGGCCCATGGACAAATTTACATGCCTCATTTTGAAAATCTAACCTCACCACATTAAAGTACACTAAAAAATGATGAAGATTGACTATAAGATCATAAAAATCGGATTTAAATCGAAAATGTTATAAGCGATTGAACTTTTAAGTGAAAACCGAGAAAAGATATGAAAACTAGTCAAGAATATAACTTAAGGGATTTTAGCTTAGTATCCTAAGTTTATATCAATTCCTTATAGTATTATGATTTCAATGATCAAGGGACACCGTGTACGGAGATGGTTTGCCCCTAGATTACTTTGACTAATCGCATGGCAGGGTGAGTAAATTCCTAATGACTATTTACTTGATTTTGCTTGTAGAATAGATGCACCTAAACATATATATATATATATAAATTTGGATGCTTATGGGATATGGGAAATGCATGTGTATGAATTTGTAGATGAATGAGATGGCTTGTTAATTATATATAATAATGGGAATTGTTTGTACTAAATTATACATGCAAATTGTATGGAATGAAATTGTCTGATCACCTTGAAAATCGAGTTAATCACTTATATGATTAAGAAATTAAAATGAATCATGCATTCCCCATATTGCATACGGATAACACCGACTGCCGCTTCACACAGAAGATGGGAAGGGACTCACAAGAGGACTAGCCTCCTGTAGGATTGGGCACTAGCTATGTCATCATATATATTGAGTCTCTGTCTTAAGCTGATGGGCTTACTAGGCATTGGGAGACACCAACCGTCGGCGAGGGGTCGGATCTTGTGGCTTTTGCTTAGGCTGTGTGTTTGTGGATTGTGGAGGCTACCAACAGTTAGACTTAAGATTTTAAAAATATGATTTGTTATTCGGTAAAGAAAGTATATACATATATATATATATATATATATATATATAGTTTTGTTTTGGCTTAAGCACAATAGTGCAAATGAAATAAAACCCAAAGTCTTGAACCCGGATTTTGGTTTGGGTAGGTTAATTATCTCCAAACCCGACTACAGGGGGTATAATTCTGAGTCGTATGCAGTTCCTAGGTCATTGCATGCTTTGTTTGGCATACTAATTGTTTATGCATTCATATGATTGTACATTTAATAAATTTCTGCTATGTGGTACTGACGAGGGTATTTATCTTACTAAGCTTAAGCTTACACCTTGATAGATTTTTGTTGTTGCAGGAAAACCTCTTCTCTAATTTGGGCTGAGGCATGCCAATGGTAAGTTTCGTATAGGGACGAGTTAAAGCGATTAGAGAGCGAAGAGGACATTTTGTAATAGATTTGTAGATATCTAGTTACTTTTATATTTTTGTTCATAACATAGATTAAAATCTCTAATGCAGTTCCCTTATGAGCTGCATCCATTTGTAATATTCTTTTGGTGTGGGTCTCACGAGCTCACATAATTAGTTAATTTATACCATAGAAGTAATTTTAGTTAAATTGCTCTATATTACTTGTCTATGGGCCTAGTGGTAACGTATAGTGGAAGGAGCCTTGTGTATCATATGAAAGGCCTACAATCAGCAAGGGAGTTGATAGTAGACCTTTATATGGTATATGGCGACCTACCATAACAACGATATTGTTGGGTCGTGATAGTACACCTACTATCGCCCATACACTTGCCATAGCATTGCCTAGTAACACCCACAGCATCGCCTAAATCACCACTTGCATGTTCGCCCAATCTTGCCTTTATTGGCATTGCCGAAGTCTCACTTGTGCACCACCTAAATCATTACCTAACTCTGATGATCCAACGCTAGGCAAGATTTTTTTATTTTATTTATTTTATTAATTTGCATTATTGGTTATTTGTTTTTTTTTTCCTTTCTTTATTAATTTTTTTATGTGTGTTTAAGTGTAGGTTTTTTTGTGTTATTATTTATTTTGTAATTTTTTTAGTTAAATTAGTTTTTTTTTGAAAAATCGTATCATTTAATAATAAAAAATATATTTTTGAGATATAATGGTTTTGGAAAAGTAAAGAAATCTAAATTGACTTTTTTATTAAATAAAAAATATATAGTTTTTTTAGGGTTTTAGTTCAATTTAGAAAAATTATATTTTTTCTAGGTTTTTTTTTAAATATTAAATTGATAAAAAAACGTATACTTAGCTCAATTTTCAAAATAAAAATAACCTACCCATTAAATTTCATAAAAAAGAACTATGGCCGATTTGATCTTGACTAACTAGTACGTAAGCACCTTCGAGCAATCATCTAAAAAAAAAAAAAATTTCCCTTTTTCTTAGAAAGATTCATAATGAAAAATCATTTTTGGTTACATTTTGTGAATTTAGGTATATTTTTAGGATTTTAGGAAAATTATAAAAATAAAAGCCCATCAAATTTTTTTAATTTTCACATGGTGACTTGTTCTTAATAGGTTAGCCCTTAAACTCGGTTTTTAAGTTCAATTTTCCAAAAATTAATTTTTTTTGAAATATTTGCAGACTAATAGTAAAATTAAGGTTTTCCCGCCCAAAAACCTTAGTTTTATTTTTTTACTAGTGAAACTAGTTAGCGATTGATCGCCCCTAAACAGAGCTTTCGACTTTTACAAATTAAATTCCTATATTCTACTCTTAACTCAGTTCAATAGGTAAGTATACTTATCGTTTTATAGTACGAATGAGTGTAGGGTCGTTTCTATTAGGAACGACTATAAACACTAGTACTAATTAATCTTCCTATTATCTAGTAATTCAATTTGTCAAGTGATTAATTAATAAAACTCTAAATTACTGACTAAACTATACTAATCCATAAAGTAATGCCATTAACACATTGGCTAAAAAACAATTACTAACAACATATTTAACAATGCAAACTTGCTTTACTACTTCGTATGATCCTACCACAATTCTTTTTGTCCTAATACTTGTTATCTGTGGGAAATTATAGTATGTAAGCATTCTTCTCAAAACTACATACTTCTAATCCTAATTATGTCTATTGAAATCTCTTCCTAATTAATAATCAACTCGGATCGCATTAATGTCATGTTAATGTATCGATTCCCCTAAGGATGCAGCAACTTTCCTAATAATATCTTTATCATCAGGAGTAAGTTGTTCCAATGAACTAGATCTATTCAAGAGCATTGCCTTGAGACATATTCTATTAAAATCCATCATAAGTAAATGTTGTGCACTACACCATACTTACATTTATTAAGTGCAATTCATCAAAATTAACATTAATCAAGAAACTACTATTTCATGCACTTGATCATACTAAATGGTGTAGCAAGTCCTAACGTACTACTCACACATAATGAAGAAACAAAACATATCAATAAAGTGTAGAAATAACAAAGAAATTAACATAGAACAAGTAAAAGAATATAGTCTTGTTTTGAATTCCATTGTAGAAATTTGATAAATACATAAACAATGAATTCCCATTATCTCTCTCAAGTAATTCCGAGAAAAGTACAAGGTACAAAACTTAGAAACTGTACTAAAAGAAAATAATCGAAAATATAATGGGTACGAAGATGTATGAATGGATGTATGATCTAATCTCCCTTTTGTTTGAAAATTGTGACATATTTATAGTCTTATCGTCAAAAGGCTCAAAATACACCACTTTAAGACACCTCCTGGCATTTAGACTCATTATACGCACTAATTCATGCAAAACAATTTAAAAAGAATTATCGTGTCCACTCCTATCACACCCATGACTTGGGGAGTGCTCTTCTTATCACAAACATTCCACTTACTCGTGCTCGTGATTAAAGGCATGATCATTCTTCTAAGGTAGAGTCACAGCCATGATGAACAGGTGGAAAAATAGCTTCAACCTTGGTCACTCCCTTGATTATGGCCATGATGGAGAGAATGACAAGTGCTGAACACTTAATTTCTTTTTTTATTACGCTCTTGATGAGTCTTAGTTGATCTTCCTTTATTATTATTCGATTATTACGGCCATGATAGCTCTAAATCTCCTTGTTCTTATCAAATTTTGTTCCTTTTGCTTTTGAGTAATCTAAAATTGATATATTATACAATAAATTACCAAGAACTTGAGAAATAAACATAATTATGGTTAATTTATACCTTAATGTGCCTAAAAAGTATAAAGTGATTTATACTAGTCAAGCTTCTCCACACTTAAACATTGCTTGTCCTCAAGCAAACACTAAGAAACAATCAATGAAACTAATGACTTTTCGATTGTATATTTAACAAAGCATTCATAGTGGCTTAATTTTGTATCTGCCACATTGCATTCTTAGAATATAGTAATTAATATTCTAACACTATTCTAAGTAAAACAAACTTCACCTATACTATTTAATGGTAGCTTCCAAAGTTACAAAGTGAACACAAAGTTAAACAGAACAAAATAATATTAGTTATACTTCATCCACTACAATAAGTGTATAAAAACCCTTCAACTACTTCTTAAGAACACTAATCTAGATGGGTATGAAGATGGGTACGAAGATGTATGAATGGATATATGATCTAATCTCCCTTTTGTTTGAAAATTGTAATGTATTCATATTCTTCTCGTCAAAATGCTCGAAATGCACCACTTCAAGACACCTCTTGGCATTTAGACTTATTATACGCACCAATTCGTGTGAAACAATTTAAAAAAAATCATCGTGTCCAATCATCGTGTCCACTCCCATCACGCCCACAACTTCGGGAGTGATCTTCTCGTCGCAAACATTCCACCTAATCATGCCCATGATTAAAGGCGTGATCATGTTTCTAAGGTAGAGTCACGATCGTGATGGAAAGGTGGAAAAATAGCTTCAATATTAGTCTCTCCCTTGATCATGGCCATGATGGAGGGAGTGACGAGCGCTGAACACTCAAATTCTTTCTTGTTATGCTCATGATGAGTCTTAGTTGATCTTCCTTTAGCATTATTCTTTTATCACGGCCGTGATAGTTCTAAATCTCTTTTTCCTCATCAAATTTTGTCCCTTTTGCATTGGAATCATCTTAAATTAATATATTACACAATGAATTATCAAGAACTTGAGAAATAAACACAATTATGGTTAATTTATGCCTTAATGTGCCTAAAAAGTGTAGAGTGATTTATACTTCTTAAGCTTCCCTACACTTAAACTTTGCTTGTCCTTAAGCAAACACTAAAAAACGATCAATGAAACTTAACGATTTTTCAATTGTATATTCAACAAAGCATTCATAGTGACTTAATTTTGTATCTATTACATTGTATTCTTAGAATATAGCAATCAATATTCTAACACTAATCTAAGTAAAACAAACTTCACCTATACTATTTAATGATAGCTTCCAAAGTTACAAAGTGAACACAAAGTTAAATAGAACAAAATAATATTGGTTATACTTCATCCACTTCAGTAAGTGTATAAAAACTCTTCAACTACTTCTTAAGAACACTAATCTAGATGGGTATGAAGATGGGTACGAAGATGTATGAATGGATGTATGATCTAATCTCTCTTTTGTTTGAAAATTGTAACGTATTTATATTCTTCTCGTCAAAATGCTCGAAATGCACCACTTCAAGACACCTCTTAGCATTTAGACTCATTATATGCACCAATTCGTGTGAAACAATTTAAAAAGAATCATCATGTCCACTCCCATCATGCCTACAACTCCAGAAGTGATCTTCTCATCGCAAACGTTCCACCTAATCATGCCCGTGATTAAAGGCATGATCATCCTTTTGAGGTAGGGTCACGACCATGATGGACAGGTGGAAAAATAGCTTCAACATTAGTCACTCCCTTGATCACAGCCATAATAGAGGGAGTGACGAGCGCTGAACACTCAAATTCTTTCTTGTCACACTCGTAAGGAGTCTTAGTTGATCTTCCTTTAGCATTATTCTTTTATCATGGTCGTGATAGTTCTAAATCTCTTTTTTCTCATCAAATTTTGTCCCTTTTGCTTTGGAATCATCTTAAATTGATATATTACACAATGAATTACCAAGAACATGAGAAATAAACACAATTATGGCCAATTTATACCTTAATGTGCCTAAAAAGTGTAAAGCGATTTATACTTGTGAAGCTTCCCTACACTTAAACTTTGCTTGTCCTCAAGCAAACACTAAAAAACAATCAATGAAACTTAACGACTTTTCAATTGTATATTCAACAAAGCATTTATAGTGGCTTAATTTTGTATCTACTACATTGTGTTCTTAGAATACATCAATCAATATTTTAACACTAATCTAAGTAAAACAAACTTCACCTATGCTATTTAATTATAGCTTCCAAAGTTACAAAGTGAACACAAAGTTAAATAGAACAAAATAATATTGGTTATACTTTATCCACTTTAGTAAGTGTATAAAAACCCTTCAACTACTTCTTAAGAACACTAATCTAGATGGGTATGAAGATGGGTACGAAGATGTATGAATGGATGTCTGATCTAATCTCCCTTTTGTTTGACAATTGTGACGTATTTATATTCTTCTCGTCAAAATACTCCAAATACACCACTTCAAGACACCTCTTGGCATTTAGACTCGTTACATGCACTAATTCGTGCGAAACAATTTAAAAAGAATCATCATATCCACTCTCATCACGCCCACGACTTTAGGAGTGATATTCTCGTCGTAAACATTCTACCTAATCATGCCCGTGATTAAAGGTGTGATCATCCTTTTGAGGTGGAGTTACAACCATGATGAACTGATGGAAAAATAGCTTCAACCTTGGTCACTCCCTTGATTATGACCGTGATGGAGGGAGTGATAAGCACTGAACACTCAAATTCTTTCTTATTACACTTGTGATGAGCCTCAGTTGATCTTCCTTTAGCATTATTCTTTTATCACAGCTGTAATAATTCTAAATCTCCTTTTTCTCATCAAATTTTGTCCCTTTTGCTTTTGAATCATCTGAAATTGATATATTACACAATAAATTACCACGAACTTGAGAAATAAACACAATTATGGTTAGTTTATACCTAAATGTGCCTAAAAAGTGTAGAGTGATTCATACATATCTGGGACTCCAATTTTTAAATTTTTTTTAAGAATTGTATTTCCTTAGTTTAATGTCTAGTAACAAGTACCTACCAGTAATGCTTAAGGAATAAGTGACATCTAGTTATGTACATAACATGGAATACATGATGGAACCAATAATCAAGGGATATGGAATCTTACTCATTTGATCTCATCCTTCCTTAGAAACAAGATATTGAGTCTTACTTAATTGAATTCCATGTGACATTGGCAATAATCTTCTCTTGGAATTCTCCATACTAAACCTTTTTAGTACCTTGTCAATGTATGCACTCCGACTTAGGCTAATAAGTCTTCTAGATCTTTCTTTATAGTTCATGATGCTTCACCTAAGTCCTTCATTGAGAAACAATTTCCTAACCATGTTTTGATAATTTGTAAGGTAGGAATGTCATTTCCAGTGAGTAATATGTCGTCCATGTAAAGCATTAAGAAGACTATTGCACTCCTATCGACATTCATGTATACACAAGGTTCATCTTCATTCTTGATGAAATCAAACTCTTTAATTGCTTCATCAAAAGGAAGATTCTAACTTTGAGATGCCTGCATCAATCCATAAATGGACCTTTGAAGCTTTGATACCTTATGTGAATTCTCTAGATTGATAAAACCTTTAGGTTATGTCATGTACACATCTTCAATGAGGTTTCCATTTAGAAACGCTGTTTTGATATCCATTTGCCATATTTCATAGTCATAGTATGTAGCTATGGCAAGAAGAATTCTAATAGACTTAAGCATGACTATAGGTAAAATGGTTTCATCATAGTCTATACCGTGAGTTTGTTTGAAACCCTTTGCAACTAGTCGTACTTTATAGGTATGCACATTGCCATCCATGTAGGTTTGCTTCTTGAATACCCATATGCACCCAATAGTTTTAATGCCATAGGTGGATTAATCAAAGTCCATACTTGATTATTATACATGGATTGCATTTCTAATTTCATGGCTAGTAGCCATTTATTAAAGTCAGGGCCCTTCATTGCTTCGTAATAGCATGTGGACTCATCTTGATCTATGAGCATCACATCATGATTGTAAGTAATGAGAAATCGATATCTCTTAAGATCATGATGAATCCTACTAGACCTACGTAAGCCTTGAGTTAGTGGTTCAAGTTCAACAACTACTTATGAATCTGATTGAACATTCATCACCAATTATGTGCTAATTTATGTTACCTAAACTTCTTCAAGTTGAATTCTTCTTTCGCTAGTTCTTTTGGAAGTGAATTCTCCTTCCAGGAAGTGACAGTTATGAGCAACAAATACTTTGTTCTCTGATGGGTTGTAAAAATATTATCCTTTTGTTTCTTTAGGATACCCTATAAAGAAGCACTTATTAGATTTAGGTGCTAATTTGTTAGACATTTGATGTTTCACATAAACGTCATTGCCCTATATCTTTAGAAAAGACAAACTGGGAGGTTTCCCATTCCATAACTCATATGGTGTCTTTTGAATCACTTTTGACTAAACTTTGTTCTATATGAATACTACAATTTTTAGAGCATGTCTACAAAGGATAGTAGAAGATTTGTTTGACTCATCATTGATTGAACCATATCTAATAAGGTTTGATTTCTCCTTTCAGAAACACCATTCCATTGTGATGTTCCTAGAGGAGTCAATTGTGAGATTATCCCACAATCCCAAAGATGGTTAGAAAATTTTTGGATCAAATATTCACCATCTTCATTTGATTGAAGCATCTTAATATTTTTTACTAAGTTGGTTTTGCACTTCATTCTTGAATGTTTTTAGCATTTCAAATGATTCGAATTTATGTCTCATTTAGTGTACATATCCACACCTACTAAGATCATCAACAAATGTAATGAAGTACAAATAAACTCCTTTAGTAGGTGAACTTAATGGTCTATATACATCGGTATGTATTAGGGCTAATAGATTGGTAGCTCTTTTACTTTGTCTTGCGAAAGGAGTCTTTAGTTATCTTACCCATTAAACAAAATTCACATGATTCAAAATCAAATGAATTTAAGAGCCCATCTTGATCAAGCTTTGATATGCACTTTCCATTTATATGGCCTAAGTCATAATGCCAAAGGTAAGTTGGATTTAAATCATTAGATTTGAACCTTTTATTATTGATGCTATAAATAGACTTATGATCAAGTTCATCAAAGTTTAGAACATAATGACCATTCAGTAAATGATCAAAGCCATAATAAATGTCTCTATGATAGATGAAGATAGTATCATTCTCAATAATAAACCTAAAACCATCCTTGCAAAATAAGAAACCCAAATAATGTTGTTGCTTATAATAGGTACATGGTAAAAATTACTTATAACTCAAACAAGTCCACTAAGTAAAGCTAATTCAAAAGTTCATATAGTTAATGTAGTAACCCTTGCTCCATTTGCAACTTATAGGTCCACTTTACCTTAAGTTAATTTTCTACTTTCCTTGAGACCTTACACATTTGCATAAATGTGAGATCTACATCCAGTACCTAATACCTATGATGTAGAAATAGATAAATTGACTCATATAACATAAATACTTGAGGTGGTAGTGACACTACTCTTCTTCTTCTTCAAATCCTCGAAATATAGTTTGAAATTTCTCTTCCAATGACATGGTTCATTGTAGAAATGCAAACCCTTTCCCTAGGCAATTTAGCCTTGGACTAAGGCTTGGGCCTCTTAGCTTTGGTCTTACCTTTTGCTTTACCTTTGCATTTTTCATTACCATTCCTCTTTTTTCCTATTCCCTTTTGAACCATCAAAACATTACTATTTACCTTAATGTTTTGTGCAGCATTCTTAAGCATCCTATGCAATTTCGTTATATACTTATCCATTTGATGCATATTGTTGTTTATCACAAACTGATCATAGCTGGGAGGTAAAGAGGCAAGGAACATATCCATAGCCAACTTCCTATTAATTAGGGTACTAAGTTTCTCAAGCCTAACAATATAACTCTTCATCTTCAGCACAAGTGCACTTATAGAGTTACTAGGAGCCATTTTGTGAGAATTCAATGCCTTAGTGACTGCAAACCTCTCTTGTCTTGCTTGCTCTTAGAACAGTTCCTTAAGGTCTATAATCATGCCATACGCTTCTATGTCCTTCATTTGCTTATGAAGCTCAAGATCTATGGTAGCAAGCATGAGGTAAGTCACAACTACATAGTTGTCTTTATGCTTATTATAAGTATTTCTTTCAACTCTTAAAGCATCAGCAACAAGTTTATTAGGGATTGGATTATCTATCACATATAACTTCCTTTCTTGCTTAAGAACAATTCTTAAGTTTTGATACCACTAAAGGAAGTTTGTGCCATTTAGCTTTTCTTTTTTGAGAATTAATTGCAAAGTAAGATTGGATGTGCTATTTGTTGCCATGATCTACATATAGAGGTATGCAAAGTTAATTTCTTTCTTTAAGCCATTTTAAATACTCATACTATTATTATCAAATTAATAACCCTCTAATATTAATTCGAAAATTTTCAACATTTGATGTTTCTTAGTAGGTCGAGATCTATATTTCATCAAACTTTAAGTCAGCTATGGCATGATGCTCAAAGTTTAGTTATTTTGGTAGGAAACCTCTTGCTAATTACATCATATGTAACTCTTGCTATAGCATTGGCATCACATGTCTTAGCCTACTACTCTCATTTAATGCCACAAGCCTAAAACCTTTTTGATAGTCTATTTAAGTCTAACCATTACAACATGTAGATAGCACCTTCATCTACCCCACCTAACTAACATAGTCTATTGCACTCTACTTTGATAGAACCTACAATTAGGCAATCAAGCTTTAATAAGTGTCAAACTATGGAATGCATTTTCATGACTTAATATTACATGAGGGATTTTATCATTTAAATTATGTATTGTGATATTATGGGGTAGACTTTAATCAATGCATGCATCACATACATATATCATATACATAGCATCTCATACATGTTTATATACCATAAAATAATTATAAACACGACATAACATGGCCCATAAATTAGGTTGATATTTATAACCAGTGTAAGGATTAAGTTAAATATTATCTCCATGATCTCCTTAAATTGATGTGAATAGCCTCTATGTTTTACATTACAAAGCAATTTGTATCTTATTATAGTACTATTTGTAAACACTTTATTTTTTCCCTCTTATACTTTTTATAATTTCCTTTAAATAATGAAAAGAGTCCTAATATTAAGACAATATCAAAATAGAAAATATAGAAAAATATAAAAAAATTGAAAAATTATAAAAAGCATAAAAGGTAGAAATTTTCGAAAAAAAAAATAGAAAATGTCATAAAAATACAAAAGAAGGGAAAAAAGAGAAAAAAAAACTGAAAAAATAGAAAAAAAATATATATATTTTAAGGAAAAGTAGATTTTTAGGAAAATAAAATATTTTTGGACAAGTAGTTTCCAAGAAAATTAAAGATTTAGAGTTGTGTTGGGGTCTTTAGGTTTATATTAATTCACTTTCTATTTGAGTAGTTTTTATTTTATAAGATAATTAGGTTGTATTCTAGCTTAAATACAATTCAATTGTATAACCTTTCAAGGCACAAGTTAACAATCCATCTAGGACTACACTTGGTCTTACAATTAGAAATGGTCAAAGGTCATGGGATTGATTACTCCTATGTGCATATATGCATTCTTTTTTCCCGCCATTCGAAAGGACATGTGTCAAGTGCTTATTGGTTTTCTCTAAACCCAAGAACCGTGGTAAACTACGAGTGGACAACATGGCTAACGTAGTACTATGTCAGCATCTTCTTCTCACTAACTCCCTCTCCTCCCCTTCCCCCTCCCTCTTTTTTCTTGTTTTTTCTCATCCTTTCCTGCACTTTCCTTCTCAGTGAGCTTGATTTACAACCAATTATCACCCATTTTGCTTCATAATTCCACTAAATTAATGGTGAAATTGTGAAGAGCACATGGCTTACTCTTATTCTAACTTGTTTTCTTGTCTAAATTCAAAAGCTAAGGAGGTCAAGTTTAAACTTGAAGTTTTGGAAAAATAATAAACGGTGCATTTTGACTAGAGTTTAATTTACATGATTCTAGAAGGTTTGATAAAATTTGCAACTTCTAGTGGATATTTCAAGTAAAAAGGATCATTCAGGGACTCCATTTGACTAGTAATTTTGCCTAATGTCAAGGAATTTGAATTAAATGTTGTCAAATACCCATTTGTCATAAAACTCAAATTTATCTCATTTTTCAATTTCCCGAACTTCATTGAGGATCAAATAGTATAAATAAAGCACCCTAGACTCATTCCAAGCATTAGCTCTCTTACCTATCCACTCAAACACATACAATCACACTTCTATGATCATCCTCTCCTTAAGCTACGAGTTCTCTCTCTTTAACTCGTTACTAGCTTATGTTGGTTTCTAGACAAAACCACCACTACACTAAGTCTCCCATAACCTAAGCATTTGAACCAGTCCCCCTTGCTCATAGATGTGCCTTCTAGTTATGCTACGAGACCTTTACCACAAAGGGTAAACCCAACCACACCACCCCTTTGAACCACTACCATTAGTGGTTACCTCCTTAAAAAAATTGAACTATTAGCATGTTCACATCCTAAAAAATCTATCCTAACCACTCATTCACACTCAGCAACCACCACCGCAAGGTCATTTTCAATCACCACGATAAGGTCTTAATAGGTCGAGGCACTTTGCTTACCCCCTATCCCCCAATAGAATACTCATAAAAACTCTTTTCCCTAGTCGATTAGGTGCTTAAAATGGCCATAATCACTCCTACTTACCGATGTTCTCCCCCTTCTACGTATATACGTATTGAGCACGTAAATTGGGTTTCTCAAATCAAACCAAATCGAACACTTGGCTTCGACCTACACCCCTTGCACTAATTTGGTTTAGCCCTTTCTTCTCATTAAATGTAATTCATTTACTTTTTTTCTTATTTGTATTATTGTAAAAAAATAATTAAAAAATCCAAAAAGAAAAGAAAAAGAAATAGAAAAAAAAGAAAGGAAAGTTCGGTTTTTTTTGTTGCTTTGTTTTATTTTTTTTTTTACGCTTTGACTAAAAATGATAAAAAGTGAAAAAGGAATAACAATAAAAAATAAGAATAAAAGATTTGAATCACTTGGAAAACTTGATTTCAAAAATTAAAATTAATAAACCTTTTTCAAAGTTAGGGCTTTCTAGAATTTTCAAAAATAAGACACCCAAATTATGACCCTTTTTAGATATTTTCCTTAAAATGAAATAAAACAGCTAAGAGATATAAACTCGGTCAATTTTCAGAATTAAATTAAATTAATACAACTAAACTTTTTAGGAATGAACTACGAAAAGGTTGTTCCTACTAAAGGATGTATAAGCACCTATGGGGTGACTTAAAAAAGGGAAATCTTTTTATTTTCCTTTTGTAAAAAAATTCAATTTTTTATTTATTTTTATTTTTTTAAATATATTTTTTTTGTGGATTTAGAATTATTCATTCGTACTAAAAAGGGGTGTTTTGGAAAAATAAAATTAATTTTAGAAAGTTAAAAGTGGTACTTAATTAAGGTTAAATAGGGTAGCATTTGAATCCAAGATTTCTAGTTTCAAAACCTTTTTTTTCAAAAAAAAGGTTTCATTAAAGATAGGTAGTTAAGTTACAACTAATTCACTCAATTTATTATAACTTAACTAGTTTTTCCAACTCTAGTCGAATGGTGACTTCAAATTTTTTCAAAATTAAAAATAACCAAGTTTTTCTTAATCTTTAGTTTAGGATTTATATTGAATGGGTATAGGGTTCAATATAGGTTGAGTTAAGAAAAATATAAAAAAACTAGGAAAAATTCAAGCTTGACCGCTTAGTAACTTCACTCGAGACATCTAGAGGGTTAGCCACTTAAAAAGTTTTTGAAATTAAATTTGCCTTTCAAAATACCTATGTTATTTATTTATTTATTGTTATGGTTCATTTCATGTAAATATATTTTGTTTTAAATTGCTATATTCACTTTTTGCATGTATCATATTTAGGATTTTGGGGGGAGTGATTACATCAATGATGCAACGTAGGTACATTTAGTCGTAGGCCGTCTTAAGACCCTAGAATAGGGAGACATCATGTAAGTTCTAAGTATAGTAGGGCAACTACTACTCGAAGCTGATTAAATTACCCCACTTATGTTTCCATGTGACCAATGAATCGTTTCTTTAGAAATGCATAAGGTCATAAAGCTTAAAAACCTTTAAAACTTACCCCAATTGCATGCACAACTTTTTAGACCAGCGAATAAATAGTAATGGGGTATATCACCTACAAAAGGTCAAAACTTTATCAAAATTTCATTATACTAGAAAAAATGTTGTAATATACTTTCCCTATACCGTAATAATGGAATTTCAGTGAAAGTCTCTACCTTAAACCCTTTTATTACCACATTATTATTTAGTCGCTAACCTTTTGCATCTACATTTGTGTGCCTTCATCTTTTCTTGTATTTATATGTAAATATTAATGCTTATTTACTCATGTTTGTAAAGACTCTTATCCAGTATCCTCATTATCTTTATAAAAATTGCATTGTTTTTCAAATAAAAAAGTTTCCCTATATATTGTAAATTAAGTTTCTTTTAATTACACTTCTTATAAGTATTATAGGTAATCTTTTAAATACTTATAAGTTGGAAATACTTTTCTTTAGTTGACCATAAATTGTTGAAATGTTTCTCATTCTTAGTTTTTAAACCTAGGTTTTTCTATGTGAATACATCTCATCTATATTATTTTTGTGTAAGTCTTCTTCTCTTTCTTATCATCCTTGGTAAAATAATTTGTAAATTTTCCTTTGGTTTCTCCACTTTTGTAAAAATTCTCCTTATAAGAAGTTAAGTTGGTACTTTTTCTCTTTCAAAAAAAAAAAAAAAAAAAACAAGAGGGGTTGCTAATGGGTAAGATTTCTTCCAATTAAGTTCAAATGGCTAAAAATAAGATCACCTCCCTAGAAAAAAATGAGATATGTTAAATGGCCCAATAGTTGTAGATCTTGTTTCCCTTAATAACCGGTTTGCAAGTGTCTCAAGATTCAAGCTTAGAAAAGATACTATCAAATCTAGACGAAAAAGTAGCAACAATGCAAAAGAGCATTATGGATTTAGAAATGGCAATAGGCCTTCAACTTAGAAGATTTCAACACTTGACATCCAATATTGATCAAATGTCGATAAGCCTAAATAATGAAAGTGGCCCAAATAGACATCTAATATTGATTAAACGTTAGTAAGCCTAAATAATGAAAGTGGCCTAAATAGAAAATTGCCAAGGATGAGTGAGGAAAAAACAAGGCCAATAGGCTTGGTAGAGACAATGCACTCTACTAAGAATCTCAATGACTCAAATCTTTCATCATCTAAAGGAGGTGAAGACTCTAGCTTGTAAAGCTCTTAATCCAATTTACAGACCATATAGTTTTGACCTAGAAGCTTGATGCAACTGTCATATGGGTCAAAAGGACACTTTACTGAAAAATGATGGAGGTTAAGGAACAAGATTCAAGACTTGAATGAAGCTAAAGTTATTAAACTAGAAGTTGGTCTTTCCTCAAGCCACAAGGGGACTTCAACTGAATCACCTAAAGCTCCCATTGTTTCGAATATGCCAATACCTTTTAATAAGCTCATATGTCATCTTAAATAGTTAGGTGCTTTCGGTGGGGTGGCGACTTCAAAACGTTTTCAAAGTATAAAAAACTGGTCTTTTTTAAACCTTAGTCAAGAGTCAGTATTAAATAGGTAAAGGTTTAATATTGGTGGCTTTAAAGTAAATATAATTTAAAAAGAACTAAGAGGATAAAAAACTAAGCTCGATAGCTTAGCGACTCTACTAGGGACCGTCAAGAGGGTTAGCCATTCAATGTTCTAAAATTAAAATTGATCTCTAAAATCACCTTAAATGCAATTTGTTTATATTATAATTGTACTAACATTTTCTTTATGGGTTTAGTTCTATTTATTTAATTTAGGGGGAATTTATTTTATGTAACATGAATGCATGATAGATACGATTGAACCCAAGCTATCTTAAAACCTTAAGATGGGGAGCCATTGTGTAAGTTCCAAGTGTAGTGGGGCAACCACTGTTCAGGGCCAATTACGCTACCCTACTTGAACTTCGATGTGAGCAAAGAACTATTTTTTCATAAACGCTTGAGGTTACAAAGTTTAAGGACCTTTAGAACTTACACTTTGCATACATTTTATGGGGTCGATGAATAACTAACAAGGCGGCAATGTTATAAAAAAGAAAAAAATGACAAAACCCAGAGTTTCTTTCCTTGTATTGTTTTTCCTAGAATTCATGTATGTTGGGAGTCTTTTGTAATCTCTTTTCATGTAAATAATCCTTCCTTTGTAGTTTATGTTTCCTTGTAATATTTCAGAAATGGCCAGCTCATCCAATGCTAAGGTCTTCGCCAAGGAGATTCATGTCCACAAACCTACAAACCTAAAGCCCATACTCAACCAATGGTTTCAGACGTTTAACCTAAGAGAACAACAATTTACTACTAACAAGATTAGAATCATACTCTTACTAGCTAGGGTGAATGTTAACATCATGCTGGTAAGGGCTTTAGTCCATTTTTAGGAGCCTAAAAAAGTTGCATTTCATTTTGGGCCATACCTAATCAGTCTAACTTTGGAAGAGTACACCCAATTGCATTAAGCTCCTCCTTTAGATGAAATATACATTCTAAAACTCAACTTCAGTCTAGCCTATATTTTTTCAAAATTCTTGGGAATCCGTAAGACTAAGATAAATGAGGCCTTAAATGATTGCAACAAACATGCTATCAAGATATGGGATCTAGTCCATTGGTTTCAAAACCAACCCAAATCCAACAAACAGGCTCTGCTCCTTGGAAATTGGAGGGCGAATCAAATCAAGGCCTAGGTATTAGCTATGTTTACCACCGTCTTATTTTCAAGTAGGTCTTTTCTTATACACTTCAAGGTAGTAGAATTAGTGGCTCAGTTTTAGGAAGGAAAGTCTTATATTCCTACCCTACTTATTGAACAAATAAGGAACCTTAATTTCCTTAAGAAAAGAGGTTATGGTGATCTCAGGTCAAGCATGGCACTGTTAATGGTGTGGTTTATTAGTCACATCAAATGTTTTGGGTTTGACTTGATAAGGGGTACATTCGCCAATAAGGTCGATCATATTGACTCTTTCACCGATTAGATCAAATTACCAAAAGATATCCCTACCCTTCTTTGGATGGAATTTCTACAAGATTTTCGAATTGAAGACCTACTGTAGATCACTAGATGGAGCAACTATACTGTAGTCATACTAGTTTGTAAAGATTATCGTGCCATACCATTGATCTAAATGAGTTGGTGTACAGGCTACTATTCAAACAACATGGTAAGACAATTTGGGAGAATCTAAGACATAGTTTACAGGCCTTCATTGGAGCCATTCACCCTTAACCTCAAAGAACCTCACTCCACAAAAAAGGTATCTAAGCTTCATAAGATCAAAGCTTGGTGGGATACTAGGACCATAAGCCCTAACATCGATATGAGTGAATTCATAGGAGAAGTGGACAAATATCGGGTCACCAAAGAGTACTTATACGATCAACTTCACAAGGCATGCATGATGTGGTATCGAGCACCAAAAGTCCTTCAACCTTCCCCTATACATCCTAGCTTTGAAATAGTAACCTATATGAACTAAGTAAAAGCTTGTATGGAGGTCCTCTATGATGAAAGAGATAGGTGGGAAAACCTATTTCGAGAGTCCAAGCAAAGGTCACATACCCTAGAACACCAGTTGAAGATGGCCTAGAAAAAGATTCAAGAATTCAAGGAAGTAGCTAAGCATGATCAAAAGAAAGAGAAGAAAACGTCATTCGGCCCACAGAAGAAAAGAAAATTAGTGTAGATGAATTTGTAGGTTTTCCTTTCTTTTATGTAATGAAACTCCAAGAATTTAAGAATAATAAATAACTTGCTGTTATGTTAATTATCCGTCGATTCCCTCTTTTTCATTCGTGTGTCTCATTTGCATTCTTTTAAAAATTAAAATATTTGTATGCTAACTTATTGAGAAGTAGTTTTAAACAGGTTGCGAAGATAGCTCCCAAATGTCAAACTTTCTAAAGAAACCTTATTAAAACCCATTCTCAAACTAGAATGGCTAACTAAGGAAACAACAACACCAACACCAACAACGACAATATCAACCCCGAGGTTATTGATCCCACTAAGCTGAGGTTCCAATCTTTAGAGCGAACAGTAGGGAAGATTGTAGACCAATTAAGCTTTCTTGCTGATAGCATTGCCTTGCTCATGTCTACGGCTCCATCAAATGAAGAAAGTTCTGAAGCTTGATATGCAAAGAATACTAAGGCCTTACCCCTCAAAATGGAAGAAGCCAACCTTAAGGTTAATCAGGCCTTCGAATCCTTTAAAACAAAAGGGGTATTTCCAAAGGCCAATCCAACTTTTAAGCCAAACACTTACTCGTTCTCAGTCAATCCAAAGCCTAAAGCTTATTGGGATAGATTGAAAGAGCATGAGAAGTGGCTAACTCAACAAATTACTAAAAAAAATGAAAATGCTCGAGGGGTATGATGGATTTGAGCATGCCAACATAACAGACTTCTCTACCTATGATTATGGAAGCTTCCTAAAAAAGTTCCTTGTACCTTACTTTGAAAAATACAATGGGATTGGATGCCCTAAGCTGTACATCCAGCTGTATATATGCAAGATGGAAAAGTATGTGCAATATGATTGGCTCATGGTCCAAACCTTTCAGGACAGCCTAACTAGCCTTGCTTTAACCTGATATGCCTAATTAGACCAAAATCAGATGAACACATGGGAAAAGCTAGCTAAAGTATTCTATGAGCAATATAGATTCAACGTTGAAGTAGCGCTAACCATGATGGATTTGATTACCTTAAGGAAGAGGCACAATAAATCATTCAAAGAGTATGCCCAAAGGTAGAGTTCCTTACCTACAAGGGTATCTACCCTTGTGACTAAGAAAGAGCTAACTGCAGCTTTTATCAACACTCAAGTGAGACCTTACTTCGCTCAGTTGATCAAATAAGCCTCTTCTAGCTTTGCAAAAGTAGTGGCAATAGGGTATTGAATTGAAAGTGCTGTCTCCTCTAGCAAGCTACAACAGAAATCAAATAAAAGACCATCCTCTACTAAACCTACCACCAGCAAGCCTAGAGAAGCTACTGTTAGCATGGTTAATTCGAATACCAAGCCTAATGCTTTAGTCTCTTTCAAGGCAAATCCTCCACCAGCTCAACAACAATATAGAAGCCAACTACAAGTTAACATGGCCCCAAGGCAGTTCACTAAAATACCCGTTCCCCTCAATTAGATACTTAAAAAACTAAGAAGAGATAATCTACTCCATTTTGAGGCTTCCAATGAATGATACAAGTCGAGATTTTTTTATCCCAATGTATGATGTTAGTATCATCTAGGCCAAGTGGGTCATTCAATCAACTCATGTTGGAGGTTAAAGAACAAAATTTAATACTTAATTGATGAAGGTACAGTACAACTGGATTTTATTGAGGCACTTGCTTTAAACGTCAATAATAACCCCCTATTGAACCACGGGCCCATCATCAATATGATATTTGATGACTCAGAGCCTACCATCAACATGATCAATTCTAATCAAGAGCTTAGGGTTTATAAATTCTATAGACGAGAAGAGAAGCAAATTCCACAAACTAAAAGATACATCGTCCATGTGTCTGTAGCCCCCAAAAATTATAAAACTGCCCCTCTCAACTACCAGACAGTAAACTAGGGGCAATGAAGCTCTCTTACAAGGGGGATTACCCGCTTTAGTAGGATTTATGATCCAAGTGAAGAATTGAAAAAGGTCATGTTAGAAAGGCCAAACAATGAACAAACTGAAGAAGGATTATCTACCTTCTCCAAGGTGATTGAGTCTACTGAGTATAAAATAATGGATCAGCTCACTAAAAATCTAGCAAAAATATCCCTCATGAGTCTCTTGATGGCATCGGATTTACATCGAGAAGCTTTTTAAGAACATTAAGGGAAGTCAAAGTCCCTCGTGAAATGCTTGCTGAAAGCATTAGATCTATCACCAATTCCATCCTTACTATGGATAAAATTTATTTCTCTGCCGAAGAACTAGGAAAGGAAGGTAACTAGTACACAAAGTCTCTATTCATAATAGTGATGATAAATAACATTATCACAATAAGAGTCCTCATCGACAATGGGTTATCCCTAAATGTCTACCCTCTAGCTACCTTAGATCTATTGGGCATTTATAGAATTGCTATTAAGCTGAGTTCGACAACAGTAAGAGCTTTTGACAAATCTAAGAGAGAAATAATAGGGGAGATCGACTTACCAATGGATATCGGCCCACAAAAGTTCTACATCCCATTCTAAGTTTTAGATATTCTAAGGACCTTTAATTTGTTGTTAAGAAGGCCATGGATACATACAACAAAGGCCATACCGTCAAGTCTTCACTAGAAAGTTAAATTCATCTCCAATGATTAGGTCATCACGATTTTGGATGACCAAGATTATGAAATCTACAATGAGATTGCTATACCCTATATTGGTACGGAGGAGCAAAAGGACTTTGGACTCCAAATGTTTCAAGAGATGTGCATGATCACCAATCGAGAGAAAGACGAGAGGCCAAAGTTCAAAGAAGGCCAATTTGGAACCTATGGACTATAATACATTCTGACCTTGATGGAGGAGTTGCAAAGAATGCAAGCAAAGGGTAGAAAATGTGATAGGTTGTATCATGCCCTAATGACTTTCCTACCATTATCAAAAACTTTCATTCGGGCTAAAGTCTCGAACTCAAAGCCTGCTAAAGAGGATACCTCTAGTGTAAAGAAAGTTGTTGGTCCATCGAACAAGTCTTAACACTTGAACAATTGGTTCACCATCCCTATAAATTACAATAAGTCTTCCTTAGGGTAAAGGATGAATCATGGTCTAGTATTTTATAGAGTTTTGTAATAAATTACCTTTGTGTTTCAAATAATTATACTCAAAAGAAGATTTCTCTAAATAAAAAATCGGTTTATTTTCCCTTTAGTCTTACCTTACTTACACTCTTTCTTTTACACACTTTTCTTTTTCCCAAATCTAATGATCCAAATAAAGGCCATGGATACCTCGCACAGATAGGTGATGAAAATATTGATATCTCCTCCGGCCCTATTGGGTTAGTCATCGGGAGTAAAGTCAATGACCATAATGACATGCAAAAAAGCTAGCAAAAACATGAAATGAGTACAATTTCCATCAACGAGACAACTAAGATAATTAATGTTAGGACTAATGACAAACCCAAGGTGTTGAAAATTAAAGGAAATTTGAAAGTAGACCAAAAGGTAGAAATGGCCACATTACTATTTGAATACCAAGATGTATTCGTATGGTCTTATGAAGACATGCTTAGATTAGATTTGTTGATTGTGGTCCATCGTTTACCTATACGAGAAGATATTAAGCCTAAGAAATAGAAGTTAAGGAGGTTTCGACCAAATATCCTATTGAAGATCAAGGAAGAAGTTAGAAAATTATTAGAGGTCGATTTCATTGAGGTATCTGATTATCCCAAATGGGTAGCCAACATAGAACCAATTATGAAGAAGAGTGGAAAGGTTAGAGTATGCGTGGACTTTGGAGACCTTAATGAAGCAACCTTTAAAGATGATTTTCCCTTGCCCAATATTGATGTCTTGGTTAATAACACAGTTGGAAACCATCTTTTCTCTTTCATGGATGGATTTTTTGGGTATAATCAAATTTTAATGGCTGAAGAAGATAAAGCTAAGACAACATTCATCATAACTTAGGGCACATTTTGCTAAACGTAATACTTATCAAGCTCAAAAATGCCGGGGCAACTTATCAAAGGGCCATGGTAGCAATCTTTCATGAAATGATGCATAAGAAAGTTGAAGTATACGTTGATGATAAGATTGCAAAGTCCAAAGAAGAAGAAAATCTTGTGGATAATCTGAGGAGATTGTTTGATAGGTTAAGAAAGTTCCAATTGAAGCTTAACCTAGAGAAGTGTACCTTCAAAGTGACTTCAAAGAAGTTGTTAGGGTTTATAATCAGCAAAAGGGGCATCGAAGTAAACCCTGATAAAGTCAAAGCAATAGTTGATTTACCCCCACCATGTAAACTTAAAGAAAATAGAGGCTTATTGAGCTGTTTGAACTACATAGCCTGATTTATATCTCAACTCACCGACAAGTGCTGTTCCTTATTTAAGTTGTTGACAAAGAATGCCAAGATCAATTGGGGTCAAGAGTGCAAGCAAGCCTTTACAATGATCAAATAATACCTCATAAACCCTCTAATTTTGGTAGCTCCAAAACCTAAGAGGCCTTTATTTCTATACCTGACAAGATTACCGGAGTCCATGGGTTATATGCTCGGCTAGAAAGATGAGGAAGGAAAAGAACGTTCTGTATACTACTTGAGTAAGAAATTCACTAAAGGGGAATAGAAATATTCGAAAATTGAAAGAACCTACTGTGCTTTGGTCTAGGTAATGCGACGGCTCAAACAATACACACTCTATTACTAGGTTGAATTACTGACTCAGCATGATCTCCTAAAGTACTTAGTAGATAAACTGACCCTAATTGGCAGAATCTCGAAGTGGCAACTGTTACTATCAAAGTTCGACATTACGTACATAAACTAGAATTCAATCAAAGGGGAAGCTTTAGCAGATCGGTTATTAGAAAATCCCTTTAATAGTACCCCCTCAAGAGGTATAAGTCAATTTCCCTAATGATGATACATTAGCAGTTGAGGGAAGCCTTAATAAAGGAGGAGTTGATGAGCCACCGAAATGGAAGATGTTCTTCAATGGGGCAGTTAATGTATCTAGGTATGGAATTGGGGCAGTACTAATATCCCTTGGAGGTACTCAATACACTATGGTTATAAGGCTCATTTTTCCATACATTAATAATATCACTAAATATGAAGCATGCATCATGGGACTCAAAATGACCCTAAATAAAGATATTCTAGAATTAGAAGTATATGGGGACTCTTCACTCATTATCGGCCAAGCTTAGCGAGAATACAAGATGAAGGATCTTAAACTAGTACCTTATCATCGGTACTTAACTAAATTGATAGAGAATTTCAAAGAAATCACCTTAAAAAATGTACCGAAGACTCAGAACTAGTTTGTTAATGCCTTAGCCACTCTAGCATATATGGTCTAGATATCCAGTAGAGTCGAGATTCAGCCTGTTACTATTGAAATTGAAGATAAGCCTGCCTTTTGCCTATTAATTGAGGGTAGGAATAACCAAAAGCTATGGTACCATGACGTTAAGACATTCTTACAATAGGGCACATACCCTAAAGAAGCCGACAAAAAGGATAGAAAGATGATTAGGAGATTGGCTACTAAATTCTTAATAAGCGAGTCTACCTTATACCAATACTCTTTCGATGGTACACTTTTAAGGTGTATGGACAACAAGGAGGCTGAGAAATTAATGAAAGAAGTACACAAAGGAGTATGTGGCCTTCACATGAATGATTACATGCTGGCTAAGAAAATTATGAGGCTAAGGTACTATTGGTCAACAATGGAAAGTGATTGCATCAAACATGTCAAGCATTGCTACTTATACCAAGTTTATGCAAATAAGATAAATGCTCCACCTCAAAAACTACATACCCTCTCAGCACCATAGCCTTTTTCAATATGGGGCATAGAAATCATCGACTCAATTACTCCAAAAGCATCCAATAGGCATCACTTCATATTAGTTGCCATTGATTACTTAAGCAAATGGGTTGAGACCTCATCTTACTTGAGCATTACTAAAGGGGTTATGGTTATGTTCATTAAGAGAGATATCATGGCTCGATATAGGACTTTGGAAACAATCATCATTGATAATGGCACTAATCTCAACAACAAGCTTATGTTAGAATTGTGCCAATAGTTTTGGATCATTTACAGCAACTCTACTCCTTATTGACCTCAAATGAATGGACCCGTTGAAGCAACCAACAAAAACCTCAAAAGAATCATTAAAAAAATAGTTGTCACATACAAGGACTGGCATGAGATGTTACCATTTGTACTCCTAGCTTATCAAACTTCCAATAGAACATTGATTGGGGCAACACCTTACTCTTTAGTATATGACACTAAAGTAGTGTTACCTATAGAGGTTGAAATCCCGTCGGTTAAGGTACTATTGGAACTCAATTGGACAAGGCCGATTGGGTAAGAAAACGCATTAAGCAGTTGAACCTGATTGACGAGAGGAGTTAACAACTTAGTATCATAATTAGTATTTCCAATAAAGAATGGCTTGGGCCTCCAACAAAAGGGTACGACCTTAGAACTTCAAAGAGGGAGACATGGTGTTGAGAAAGGCTCTCCCCAATGCACAAGACTCTAAAGGGAAGTTTGCTCCTAATTATAGAGGCCCTTATGTTGTGAAGCAAGTATTATTAGGAGGGGCTTTGATATGGTCTAGATTTGAGAGACCTTATAAATGCTAACATTGTAAAATTATACCATCCATGAGAAGTCAGTAGAAATTTTTACTCAAAACATGAAAATGCCAGTCGTCATGAATGTTATTATGGTTTAATTTTCATTATTCTAGTAAGAAAAGTTGGTATCCTTAGCCATTGTCGATGTTAGAATAATCACCCTCTCTATTGAAAGGTCTAATTCCCTTTACTCCATTCAATTGAACCTATATACTAAAAACATGAGAGAAGTTAAGGAGTGAGAGCTAGGACATTTGTAATTGACAAAACTCTTTAAAATACTTTATTATGGATTAATGCGCCACCTCCCCATCCCTTACCCTTCCCCTCAATGGGGAGTTTTATTGTCTATTTTTTAGGGAAATGTAAAAAACCAAGTAGGCAATCACCTTACAGTAGATGTTTATTTGTTAAGGATAAGGGCTTCGGCTCGTAAAAGATCTAAAAAGGACAAAAATAGTGGGTAGTATTCTGCATCGACTTAATTTCTCAAAAGGAGCCAACAAAGTCTCAAACATTCTATATCAAGAACATTCAGCTTGATAAAAAACAATCAAAACATGTGCCAGTCAGTTTTGATGGGGCTTTTTCAAAAAAGGTTTTGATAGTTTGGGTGATTTCAACAAAGATTGGGTAAGTACTTTCACACAATGTTAGCACACCGATTTTTAAATCTTGTATTTGCATTTGGATTAGTTTTTACTCCCAACAGTCCTTTTAAGCCAACCTATAAGGCATTCACTTTATAAATTTAGTGTTTAGCCAGCTTTTGAAGGCATGATTTTAACTTAGTCTCTTTTCTATACTCTTTTAGCAAAACCATAAGGCATTTTTGCTTGCCAAATTCTCCTAAGCAAGCCAATAAGGCACTTCCCTTCACCAAGTTTCTCTTAGTAAGCCTGTAGGGCACTTCCCTTCATTAGTTCCTTTTAGTAAGCTCGTAGGCTACAATATTAAGTCTAAGCTTAAGGTTGCTAGTCCTCGAGAGATGCTCCTGCCTACGTTAGTAAGCTTAGTGAGGTACGACCAGGTTTAAAATCGATCCCAGATTAGGGTTGCTAATCCTCGAGAAACGCTCCTACCTAGGTTAGTAAGCCTAGTGAGTATAACCAGGTTTTATATCAATCCTAAATTAAGGTTGCTAGTCCCCAAGAGACTTTCCCACTTAGGTTAGTGAGCCTAGTAAGGCATGACCTGGTTTTAGATCGATCCTAGTTTAGGGTTGATAGTCCTTGAGAGATGCTTTCGCCTAGTTTAGTAAGCCTAGTGAGGTATGACTAGGTTTCAGATCATTCCACGATTAGGATTGCTAGTCTTCGAGAGATGCCTCTGCCTAGGTTAGTGTACCCAATGAGGCACAACCAGGTTTTAGATCGATTTTAATTTAAGGTTGCTAGTCCTCGAGAGACACTTCTACCTAAGTTAGTAAACCTAATGAGGCATGAACATATTTTGGATCGATCCCAAATTAGGGTTGGTAGTCCCCGAGAGACGGTCTCGCCTAGGTTATTGAGCTTAGTAAGGTACGACTAGGTTTTAGATCAATCCCAGATTAGGGATGGTAGTCCCTGAAAGATACTCCTACCTAGGTTAACAAGCATAGTGAAGCATGATCATGTTTTAGATCAATCCCAAATTAGGGTTGGTAGTCCCCGAAATATACTCCTACCTAGGTTAGTGAGCCTAATGAGGCACAACTAGGTTTTAGATCGATCCTAAGCTTACAACTCTAACTATTAGTGTAGATGACCATAGTTACACATAGTTTAGGGTTTTTCACATTTAATTAAGTTAATCAAGCCTAATGGATCATTTTTTCTAATTAATTTATGGTTTCTAAGGGTTGGAACCGATTACAATTTCAGAAGGCAAATTGGTGTTGTTCCAACAATTTAGTAAATTATTAGTAATTACTTAATAATGTGGCTATATAATTAGAGTTTATTAATTAAATTAGGGCTTTTGACACTAAATTAGAGTTTCTAATTCATTTTAGGGTTTCTCTTGTTTTAAGGTTTTATGAGGGTTTGAGGGTTTTGAAGGTACGCTTATGATTTTAGCATTACTTTTGGAGAAAATATATCATTTGAGGTGAATTAATTTATTACCTTAATTGACTTAATTTAATTGATCATTATTATTTGTAGATGCCTTCAACCATTCTTTATCAAGTTTATGCGATTTATGTAATTCAAGTTAAAAGTTTTAATTTAAGATTTTCATTTCGTTTGAAGTTTAATCTAAGATTTTACAACTCTAGGGTTAGAGTTTAGAGTTTTTGTTCAATTCAAATTTTTAATTTATGGTTACACATACTTGGGTTAAGAGTCTTTTGTCAATTTTAATTTCTTCGGTCTGATTGAACCTAGGGAATATCATTAGTTCTTTAAATTTGATTCTATATCTAAAACATAAAATTTGTGAGGTTTACACAAACCATAAAAGGTATATACTACCATAAGTGTCACTAAACAAGACATAATGCCACTTAGTGTAATGTAAATCTATACAAAAGACCTTTTATGGCCTTGTTTAATTATGAAAATTTGTTTTCGAGGATTATTTTAAGTATAGTTTAATGTACTAGTTTTATTTTAATTAAACATTAAGCAAAAATATGGGTTGCTTAGGAAAATACCCCATTTAGGTGAATTTTAAATAAATTTTTGGAAATATGAAACTTTATTGTTTCATGCTAAATTTTGTGTATAATATGATTAATATATGTATTTATTAAGGTAACAATAATTTTTGAAAATATACCATTTTACTATTTTTTATAATTATTTTTAATAAAATTGGCAATTTTGACTATTTGTTGAAATAATTATTTTTAATAAAATCAATGAATGAACCCCACATATTTTGACTTTTGAAAATATATAGTTATATTTGGAGCACTTGGTTTTTATCTTGCATGTAAATTTGTTTATTTTCCTAATTTTCCATAATTTTGACTTAAAAATACTACTTTTATAAAAAGAGGTAATAAGCTAGATAATTATTATGGATGGTTAATATTAAACTAAATATTTTTGTGACTCAATAGAATTTTTCATGGAATTAATCGAGCTCGTATATTATTTATTGTGTTTTCTCCTAATATAAACTTATATCTTAGCCTAATATGTGAAATAGTAAATAATACTATTATGATAATGGGTAAGATAATGTAATATTAGTATTTACAGTACAAAATAGATGTTGTTCAAGTTAAAAAAGTGTAATTTTTAGGATTTTTGGTTTAGAATTAAAGTTTATTTGAGTCAAGTATGAAGTTACAATAATATATGATTGAGTTAATAGCGAGGAAGAGTATTTTTGGACTTATGACCATATTGATCAGTTTTATTTCTTAAGATGTTTTAGTAGAATTCGAAATAATGATAATGGTGATAGAAAGTTTACTAAAATCGGATAAGGAATGAATAAGATATAGTTAAATGAAGTTTGGCAACGCTATAGTAAAAGCTTATAAGAGTTTGATTTCTACTTATAGATGATTGAGAGACTGTGTGTATTTTCCTAGGTGTGATAGGTGACAAATGACCACGTTGTGAAGTTTAGGATTTAGCACTACTATTAAGCTTAGGCAAGTGGATATTTTTATTTTTGTACTAGTAGACCCATGTCTACTTTACTTGTAGTCAATTGTGTCTTAAGTTGTAATAATGTGCTGGATTAATTGGATATGTGATTCTAGAGAATGTACATTAGCTAATTGAAGTGTTTCCCCATGTTTGACTGATTTATCGTTGTATATTTAGTTAAAAAACTTAGAAATTAATCTATCCTTCTAAGCATTCACTTATGTAAACCCTACATGAAGGGATGGATTATAAGTTGGGATGCAAAGCTAGAGTTAAGTTGATTAAGATACTTATGTTGTGGAATTGGAAATTTATACTTGATACTAGGTTATTGTGTTGCTTACTGCATTTATGACATGGTACGAAAGGATCTTTGGGTCAAGTTTTTGAAAACTTAAATATTACTAAGCTGGGTTTTGAGCATATAGATTTTTATTGCTCAATCAACTTTGGCCACTTTATATGGTTTCAACTAGGCCAACTATATGTTAGATTTTCAAACCACAATAAAGTAGATTCTATTTTGCTGAGTTTTAGGGGTCTTACTCTAAGGTAGCTCCTTGTTACCTCTAGGTTCTTGAACGTTGTATGTAAATACCCTTGTATGTCAATTAATCAGATGTGTAAATTGGAAGAGCATAGGATATCGATACCAATGTATGTCACATGTATGAGCTTAGCCTCCTTACATAGATAATTTTTCTTGGCAACTCTTAATATGAAATTTGAATATCTTATGATAACAACATTTGTGAATGTGTTATACTTATCCTATGTTTTGTTTTTATCCACTCTTACTTAGCTTAGAGAGAGCTAAGGGGATGCTTGTGCATCCTCTAGTTATGTAGAGAACTAACTAAGCATCACCATCGGTAAGGGAAAAGACTTTTGAGATCGTGCATGATAGAGTCAATTACTTTTAAAGAAGCCTTACTGTATTTAGATCTTAGTTCCAAGAAGGATCTATAAATATGCAATAAAAGAAAAAACAAATTCTATGTTTTAGACCTAGTTATGTTTATAAAGACATGCTCTTTTGTATAAACTAGTGTAAAGTTAAACACCATTATAGTACTCTTTTGTTACAAATAGAACTTTGTTAAATATAAATGGGTATTCTTGTATGATGGTATATTTTGTGCAATGTCAAAATGTAACAAGCTAACTCAACATCGAGCAAATATAAACTATGAAGGAAAGATGGTAGTATTCAAGAAGCTTGATGGAAAGGAATTTTATTTTAAAGGAAGCTCTAGAAAAGCAACTTCTGAAATAGTCTTGGCAAGTAAAGCGTAGAAGTTATTAAGTAATGGTAATATAGGATTTCTTACCTTAGTAATGGATACCTAAGTTTAAGAAGTGAGTTTAGAAGATATACCAATAGTATCGAAATATCTCGAGGTTTTTCCTAAGGAATTGCCTAGGTTACCACTAGATAAGGAGATCTAATTTATCATAGATCTTATACTTGATACTATACCCATCACTGAGACACCTTATCGCATGGCTACTATTGAATTGGTAAAACTAAAGAAGCAACTGCAGGAGTTAATAGACAAGGGATTTATAAGGCTAAGTACATCGCCATGGGATGTACCAATGCTCTTTGTTGGAAAGAAAGATGGAAGTTTGAGGTTATGTACAAATTATTGAGAATTGAACAAAGTAACAATAAAGAATGAATATCTACTTCCTAGAATTGATTATTTATTTGATCAATTGAAAGGATCTCTAGTGTTCTCAAATATAGACTTATAATTTGATTACCACCGATTGAAAATTAAGGAAGAGGATATACTTAAGATTGCCTTTAGGACTAGGTATGAACATTACGAATTCTTAGTGATGGCGTTTGGGTTAATGAATGCTCTTGCTACATTCATGGAAATGATGAATTGTGTTTTTAAAATGTACATAGATGAGTTCATAGTTATGTTTATTGATGATATTTTAGTATACTCAAGGAGTAAAGACAAACATGTGAAACATTTTAGGATGGTGCTTCAAACCCTAAGGGTAACTAACTATATGCGAAGCTAAATAAGTGTATGTTTTGGCTGGAGCAAGTAAGATTTCTTAAACATATAATATTAGGCATCAGAATAGTAGTTGACCTTACAAAGCTGAAAGCAGTAACGAAATGATCAAGACCAATTACTATAACAAAAGTAGTTTCTTGAGGATGGTTGGTTATTATAAGAGATTCGTATAGGACTTATCCAATATAGCCATGCCATTGGCCTAATTAGCATGGAAAGGCATTAAATTTGAATGGAATGATAATTGTGAAGAAAATTTCTTAGAGCTTAAGAAAAAGTTGGTAGCCACACTAATGCTAATACTATTGGATGGATCTAGAGAGTATGCAATCTATTTTGATGCCTTGAGAAGTGGAATAGGATGTGTATGGATGCAAAATGACAAGGTGATTGCTTATGCTTCATGATAGTTCATACCAAACAAGCAAAACTATCTGACTTATGATTTGGAGCTTGTAACTATAATATTTGCTTAAATTTGGAGGTATTACCTATATGGTGAAAAATGTAAGGTATACACTGATCATAAGTGCTTAAAGTATATCTTTACACAAAAGTAATTGAATTTGAGACAAAGGAAATGGTTGGAACTACTAAAAATTATGATCTTATGATTTATTATCACCAAAGGAAGGCTAAAATAGTAGCTAATGCATTAAGTAGAAAGAAGTTTGTTCTGTCACTACACTCGTTATAGATAAATGAGAATTGACTAAAGAGATGGAGAAATTAAGCTTGGATGTTGTAATCGTAGAAGAGAATAATATGTTGGCTAATTTGAAAGTAAAACTTGCATTACTTGAGAACATGAAGGAAGCTCAAAAGGGAGATGTAGAGCTATAAAGGATTAAAGATTGTATTAAGCAACACCTTGACTTTAGAGTTGATGATGCAAGAATGTTGAGATTTAAAGAAAGACTTTGTATACCAAATGATTTGGAAGTTAAGAAGGTGATTTTGGAAGAAGCGCATAATGCGATATATTCCTTACACCCTAGAAATAATAAGATGTATAAGGAATTGAAATAAAACTTTTGGTGGATAGGAACGAAAGGAGATATGGCATAATATATATCACAATGTGTGACCTACCAAACAATGAAGATCGAAGATCAAAGACCAAAAGGATTGTTACAACCTTTACTTATACCTGAATAGAAGTGGGAGTATATAATAATTGATTTTATGAGTAGGTTACTAAGGACAAGGAGACATCATGACATGATATGAGTTATAGTGGATATGTAATACATTGGGCTTTCTAGCTAGTTTAATAACCCTAGGATTTGAGCTTCTAAATTTAGGACGTTAGGCTATGTTATCCCTTTTATTTTAAACTTTATAGTAAGGTTAGAAAAGTTAGACGAAATAATTCAAATATAGTCAATTTCTCAAAATAAGCTATATAAAAATATTAATTTAAGAAAAAATCAATTTATTGATAAAGCCAATAAATATCTAAAACATGATATTTGAACTTTTTGCTATAGCGAAATATTAGAGATAAGTAAATTAACTTTCAAAAATAATAAATGAAGTTGAATTATATGTAATAAACACGTATTTGCATGTGATATGTAGTGTATGTATTAAATATATACATATAATAATAATAAATTATCAAAATAAGGTAAAGTAATAGAAAATTAATTAAAAAATGAATGGATGAGTCATAAAAAAATGTGGCAACATGGGATTAATTAGAAGTGAAGAGTCAATACCTAATTAACTAGAAAATTACACATAGCGCCTCGGAAATTAGAAAATTGACATGTGGCATACACATATCTAATCTTTATTAAATCAAACAAATTTAAAAAACTATAAATAGGACCCAAACCTTCTTTTAAAATATTTTAGCACTCAAAAAATACAATAACATAATTTAAAAAAATTAGAAAAAATAAAATAAAAATAGAACATAAGATAAGGTCAGAATTGGGCTAAGGTGGTTCAATAAGCTATCTATTGCCTAACTTGGAGCAACTTGGGGGTCCAACAAAAGGTAGCTGGAGAAGTTCTTCCAATAAGGCGCTATGGCTAGGTGGTAGCCGATTTAGATGAATCAAATTTCCGACCGAATGTTTATTAATTTTCTAAAAATAAAAAATGTTATTAATTAATTATAAAATTTGGTTTTCTTAGGTTATTTAAGGTGTAGGTTAATGTAGTAATTTTATTTTAATTAAATAATTAGTGTAAATATAGGATCCTTATGAAAAATACCTTGTTTGGGAGAAAATTAAACTAATTTTTATAAATATTAGATGATATTGTTTCAAGCTTAATTCTTGTATATAGTATACCTAATATATATATATATATATATATATTTAATTATGGTAATAAGAATTTTTTAAATTAAGTATGTTTTACTATTTTTTATAATTATTTTGAATAAAATTGTCAATATTACCAAATTATTGAAATAATTAGTTTTTGATGACATTAATGAATGAGCCCTATTTGTTTTGACTTTTGGAAGTTTATAATAATGTTTGGAACACTTAATTTTTATCTCACACATAAATTTGTTTATTTTACCCAATTTTTCATAATTTCAAGCTAAAATTGTTATTTTTGTAAAAATAGATAATAGCTAGTTTCATGTAATTCACGGTCAATAATTAAACTACATATTTTTGGAAGTCTATAGGATTTTTCGTGAAATTTATTGGGCTCATATACTATTTATTGTGTATTTCCTACGTATGAACCTATATATTAACTCAATATATAAAATGGTAACTAGTACTATTAAATTATTTATCAAATCCATGTCAAATGAACATTTTAGGGTATATTTAAGGTTGTTGGATAAGTTTGGAATGTACAATTTTTAAGATTTTTAGTTTAAAACTAAAGCCTAGTCGGGTTAATTATAGAGTTACGATAACTAACGATCGAATTAGTAATAGGAAAGGATATTTTTGAGTTTTTGACAAATAATGATTGTAACGATATAAAGTTACTGAAATCAGATAGGAAATAAGTAAGATATGGTCAAATGAAGTTTAAAGGCATGGTAGGGAAAGTTTATGAGAATTTGGATTCGATCGGTACTTGACTTGAAAACTATATTTATATTTTCTTAGATGTGATAAGTAAGGAAAGACCACATGGCAAAGTTTAAGATTTTATGCTATTATTAAGCCCAAGTAAGTAGATCTAACTCATGCTTAGAGTTAATATATTACTACTCATAACACTATGTATTGTTTGATGCTGTAATGATTGAATATGGTTATATATTGGGTGAATTGATATGCTACTATAGTAGATGCTGATGTGGTGGTTTTGAATGATAGTAATTGTCTGTTAGTTAAGCTATTATGCTGCTATGTTGGGTGATGATTTGTCTTTATGAATAATTGTGTTAACTAGAGAAGTTGAATGATTGCTAACTCAATCTTTTGGGTGTTCACCTAAGTGAACCTTAAGTGAGATATTAGAATTTCACTAAGGAGAGTTCAAAAACTAGAATTAGATCATTAGGTTGAATAAAATTGAAAAACTAGTTGTGCTAAGTAATATACTTGAGTTGTTATTGCATATCATGGCATGGCATGGCATGGCATGACATGATATAGCATAAAAAGGACCTATGGGTCAATACTTTCAGAATGAAACTTCCAAGTGATCGTGAAAAAAGTATGGCTTTATGAACTCAGTTTTTGGAAGCATATAGATTGCAGTACCTAAACATTGTGATTATTTTGATAGCCCAAATTCGGTAGATTGCAATGTATGGTCTAATTTGGCATTGTTGCCTCTTTGATTTGATAAACTATAATGTATAGTATAATTTTGTAAAGCAATGTTAGGGGTTCTACTCTTAGGTAGCTCCATGTTGCCCTTTTTGATATTAGTAAACTACTATAGTATGTAGTCTAATTTGGTGGGAGTCCTCCTCTTAAGTGGCTCTTTGTTGCTTATAGGTTCTTAGACGTCATATCTAAATACTCGGCTATGTTAACTATCTGGATGAAAATTAGAGGGCATAGGATATCAATATTGATGCATACCACATACATGGGCATAGCATGCTGTATTGCAAGCAATAAATGCCTAGTTAGGTGAATGCATATGTGAAGTTGAATCTACAGGTTATGGTTAAAATGTTTTAAATGTGATATGCAATATTGTCTATCATATTGTCTATATCATCATGGGCATAGCATGCTGCATTGCAAGCAATAAATGCCTAGTTAGGTGAATGCATATGTGAAGTTGAATCTACAGGTTATGGTTGAAATGTTTTAAATGTGATATGCAATATTGTCTATCATATTGTCTATATCATCATGTTTGTTATCCACCCTCACTTAGCTTTAGTTGCTAAAGGAATAAAATGTTTTATCCTCTGGTTAATAGTATGGTGAAGGGCCCAACACTAAGAAGGGATGTATACTAAATGCGTTAGCCAAAGTCAGCAACTTTTTGATGGAACTTGTACTAAGTCAAGAATCCTGCTATTTTGAGATAACAAACGAAAAGGATGGTTCATGTTTTGATGTAATATTATGCTATACACATAAGTTATAACAAATTATCTAGTTAAACTCCGATGTAGCAACTCCTTTATTATGTAAACAAAGTTATCTTTTTGATAAATGAGCAGGATAAGTTAAGTTTTAACAGGTATTCCTGTATGATGGTGCATCTTGTGCTATACAAGGATGTCAAATCTTTTAGGTGGTATCAGAGCATTAATTAGGGACCATAACCTTTAGGTATGTATGAGATATGTGTGGTAGTTAGGTAATGAAGAGTCAAAGTTTAGTGAAACAATTGTAGTAGTTATCCATAGAATTTTATGTGATGTTTATTTAGAAGGTGATTTGTAGGGAACATGGAATATCACCAATGAATTGAGTATTTGAGGAGCAAAGGGAAGAAATACCACAACAACCTCAACCTAACTTTAAGCAACTACAACATATGGAGGAATTAGCACAATAGTTTAGGGCTGCATGGATAGGAGTTAGAGAAGATAGAGATAAGTTAGCTTAGGTACAATGATTAGTGAAACCATTTAACAAAAAGAACACTGATCTTTTGATTGTAGAAGAATGGATTGACTTGTTAGAGAAAGCTTTAAAAATTCATGAAGTTAAGGAAAATAAGAAAGTCGAGATAACTGCTATTTTATTAGATGGAGATGCAAGTAATTGGTAGGAGGCAAGGAGATGGAATTTACTAGAGCCAATTGGTTAGGATTCATTTAGAGATACTTTTCAAGAATGTTATTTTCCTAAGGGTGTAAGAGAATAAATGTGTAAACAACACTATATTCCAAGACAGTAGGGCAGGACAATTAAAGGATATGTGAGGGATATTAATAAGTTATTGAGGTTTTCTTCTAAAGTTGTGTAGAATAATGAGGTTTCTAAAGTTGAGAGGTTCAAGGCAAGACTTGATCTTTATTACTAAGTAAAGCTAAAGAAGAGTAAGGTGAAAGGATATACTAATGTTGTTAATGAAATTAGTCTAATAAAAAAAGTTCATAATGTTTGATAGACCACATTTGAGATTGAGAATAGATGTTGGTTCTCGTAGTAAAAGTAATATAACTAAAGGAAAGAAGTTCGTTCAATCTGCAAAAGGAAACAGAAGACCTCTATAAAAAATACTACCTTATTGGAAGTGTAATGGTAAGCATCGAGCTCAAGAATGCATAAAATTGAGAGGGAAGCATTATAGGTGTGGAGAAATTAGGCATCTAGTCAAGTGGTGTGAAAACCCTAATCTAAGAGGTATATATTGTTACCAATGCCATCAGTAATGGCATACTATTCGACATTGTGTAAGATAGCAACAAGAGAGACTAGTTCAGTAGCAAAACCAAGCTAATAGATCAAGATCGAGTAATAAGAATAAACGACTTAGAAGGGAAGAACCTAAGCCTAGGGAGCAAGGTAAAATATACGCTTACGCTGTTCTCCAAGATAAAGCTAGAGATGACTAAGGTATAGTAGGTATGATCTCTAAACTTGATAACTTTAAGTAAATGTATACCTGGTAGCAAATAGCAAATAAATAAGAAATGCTTAAAAGTAGTAATATAATTATCATAAAAATGTTTTAGAACTAATATGTGTAAGAGATAGTTATGCCTATACATATACTTTATTTGATACTAGGGTAATTTGCTTGTGTATTTCAAAAGAATATGTTAGTAGAAATGAATAGACCTTAATATATGAACTAATAATTACTACCCCTGTTGAAGGAAAAAAAAGCAGTGCAACATAAAGTGAAGAGTGGGAAAAGTGAATCTAAACACTCATGAGATGATTGTAGAATTTGTTGTCTTGGATATAAAAGGATTGAATGTACTGCTGGAGCAAATCATGAATCAACTATTGACTGTGAGGAAAGGATAGTGGCATTTATGTGGCCTAATGAGAAGAGAATTGTAGAAGATTTATAGAAACTTAAGTGATGAGAGACGTTGTCAAAAGAAAAAGAACTTGTAGAGAAGAAGTATTGCAAACCCTAAATATGATATAAAAGTTGCAATGAGGTAGGGAAAAGTTGTTATTGGAATGAATGGAATAGTAAGAATTTTCCAAGGCGGATGATCATGAGCAAGCTTTGAGAATAAATCAAAATTTTATTGGAATTATAATCAAAGATTAATTTAGGGATTGATCTTGTATAGAATGAAATTATGATTCATAAAGTAATAGCTAATGATGAGATTAAGGAGTCAAATGATGATAAAGTATGTGAAGTTAATAGGATATATAACTATCAAAACTATGAGATGTATACCTTTCATGTACCCTTGGCACATGTGATAAGTAAGAACAGTATGGCAAATCTATGACTTTCGTGACTCTTTTGTCAAGTCTCATGTTTGTTATGACTCTTTTCGCTTTTCATGACAAAATTTCTTGTCATTGTGAATCTTATTGTGTCCATTGTTAGCTAGAAAAGTGTCTAAAGTCTTTGTGAGTCTTCTTCATCAAGAGTCATGCCAACTTATGTCAGGTCCAGTTGAGTCCACTTAATCTGAGTCATTCTTTATCTCTTTGATGTATAAGTTGGTGAAAGTTCAGATTTGCTAAACTCATTTTTGCTAATATATGTGTTAACTATAGGAAGTGCCTAAGATCTTAATTATGACCATTAAGTGACGACCGTAGTATAAAACCTGTATATATAAAGAAATTGAATTTGTTATGTTCATCCTAAGTGGAAATTGAGCTTAAACAATGCATAATGATAAGGATGAGGTGAAATGACATGTTGGCCAAATTACGAGATGAATAAAGAAATAATGGAAAATATGACTGTAAGTTCTATAGGACTAACACATATAAGAGTCTAAAGTAATTGAAGGGCTGAAATGAAGATTGAGTGAAGATACTAGTTTGGATAGTGATAAAGGAATGGTGTAGGAAAATGATAGTTTGTTATGAACAAAAGGCAGTAATATGATGATTATGGTATTTGAATAAGAACATAATGAAGTTATAGAATGGACTAGTTATTGTAGAAATATAACTTGAACAAAAAGGAAGGAGTAGAGTAGGATTAACTATATTAAGCTTATACAATGAAAGTTAGAAACATAAGATGTAAGAAGAACAAGATAAGTAATCAAAACAGAAAGCTTACGAGTTGATAAATTTAGGGTTAAGATACAAGAGTCAGTATTGAAGGATTTTACCTTAAATAATAGTTGATGATTGTAATGTGATGTGCAAATCAAAGTTGCATAAGAGAAGCATAGTATTAGGTAATGAACATGAATGTCCTTGATTGTGGAAGTTTCAAGGACAAAACCTTTTATAAGAGGGGTAGGATATAATACCCCGGGTTTTCTTGCAAGTTATAACCCTAAGATCTAGACTCTAAATTTAGGGTGTCAGGCTATATTATTCATTTTATTTCAAACTTCATAGTAAGGTTAGAAAGGTTAGATAAAGTAATACAAGTAAAGTAATTTCTTAAAATAAGCTATACAAAAATATTAATTTGAGAAAAATATCAGTTTATCAATAAAGTCAATAAATATTGAAAATATGAAATTCGAGCTTTTAGATATAACGAGATATTAGAGATAAGTTAATTAACTTTCAAAAATAATAAATGAAGTTGAATTATATATAATTTAAATGTATTTACATGTGATATGTATTATATGTATTAAATATATGCATATAATAATAATAAATTACTAAAATAAGGTAAAATAATAGAAAATTAATTAAAAAAAATGAATGAAAGAGTCATCAAGTGATGTGGAAACATGGGATTAATTAGAAGTGAAAAATCAACATGTAATTAACTAGAAAATGTCACGTGGTACCTAAGAAATTCGAAAATTGACATGTGGCATACACATGTCCAATCTTTGTTAAATCAAATAAATTTGAAAAATTATAACTAGGACCCAAATCTTCATTTACAATGTTTTAGCACTCTAAAAATACAACATAATTTAGAAAAATTAGAATAAAATAAAATAAAAATAGAACAAGAAATAGAGTAGGAATTGGACTAGGGTAGTTCAATAGGCTATCCATAACCTGACTTAGAGTAGGCTGGGGGTCCAATAGAGGGTGGCCGGAAAAGCACTTCTAATAATGTATGCTAACTAGGTGGCGGCTAGTTTAGGTAAACCAAATCCCCAACTGAATGTTTATTAATCTCGTAGAAATAGCAAATTTTATTAATTAATTATGATATTTGGTTTTTAAGAGTTATTTTAGGTGTAGATTAATATAGTAATTTTATTTTAATTAAATATTTAGTGTAAATATATGATCCTTAAGAAAATACCTTTTTTGGGCGAAAATTAAACTAATTTTTATAAATATTAGATGATGTTATTTCAAGCTTAATTTTTGTTTATAATACACCTAATATATATATTTAAATTTGGTAACAATAATTTTTGAAATTAAGCATGTTTTACTATTTTTTATAATTATTTTTAATAAAATCGTCAGTTTTACTGAATTGTTGAAATAATTAGTTTTTGATTAAATTAATGAATGAGCCCTACATGTTTTGACTTTTGAAAGATTATAATAATCTTTATCTCAAACATAAATTTGTTTATTTTCCCTAATTTTTCATAATTTTGAGCTAAAATCGTTATTTTCATAAAAATAGACAATAGCTAGCTTAGTATAATTCATGGTCAATAATTAAACTATATATTTTTGTAAGTCTGTAAGATTTTCCATGAAATTTAACAAGCATATATACTATTATTGTGTATTTCCCCAGTATAAACCTATATATTAGCTTAATATGTAATATAGTAATCAATACTATTAAAATATTTATCATATCCATGTCAAATTAACATTTTGGGGTATATTAAAGGTTGCTGGATAAGTTTAGAAAGTATAATTTTTAAGGTTTCTAGTTTAAAACTAAAGTTTAATTGAGTTAATTATGGAGTTACAATAACCAATGATTGAATCAATAATACGAAAGGGTATTTTTTGGGTTTTGACAATATTGATTAGTTTTTATTCTTAAGATACATCAATAGTAATTGAAATAATGATCGTAACAATATAAAGTTTATTGAAATCAGATAGGAAATAAGTAATATATGGTCAAATGATGTTTAAAGGCATGGTAGGAAAAGTTTATGAGAATTTGGATTCAATCAGTACTTGACTTAGAAGCATGTTTATATTTTCATAGGTGTGATAAGTAAGCAAGGACCATATGACGAAGTATAGGATTTTGCACTATTATTAAGCCTAGGTAAGTAGATCTAACTCATGGTTAGAGTAGATATATTGCAACTCATAACACTGCATGCTATTTGATGCTGTGTTGATTGACTATGGTTATATCTTGGGTTAACTGATATGCTACTATAATGGATGTTGATGTAGTGATTTTGAATGCTAGTAATTATCTCTTAGTCAAGCTGTTATGCTGCTATGTTGGGTGATGATTTGTGTTTACGAATGATTGTGCTAACTAAGGAAGTTGAGTGATTGCTAACTTAATCTTCTAGGCGTTCACCTAAGTGAACCTTAAGTGAGATACTAAAAATCCACTAGGGAGAGATCAAAAACTAGAATCAGATCACTAAGTTGAAAAAAATTGAAAGAATTGTTGTGTTGAGTGATATACTTGAATTATTATTGCATATCATGGCATGACATGGCATGGCATGGCATGGCATAAAAAGGACCTACAAGTCAATACTTTCAGAATGAGGCTTCTAAGTGATCATGGAAAAAGTATGGCCTTATGAACTTAGTTTTTGGAAGCATATAGATTGCATTGCTTGAACACTGTAACAATTTTGATAGTCAGATTTGGTAGATATTAGTATGTGGTCTAATTTGGCATTATTGCCTCTTTGATTTAGTAAACTATAGTGTACAGTCTAATTTTATAATGCAAAGTTAGGGGTCCTACCCTTAGGTAACTCTTTGTTGCCCTTTTTGATAATGGTAGACTATTACAGTATGAGTTCAATTTGATAGGGCTCCTACTCCCAGGGAACTCCTTATTACCCATAGGTTCTTAGATGTTGTATTAAATGCCCAGCTAAGTCGACTAACTGAATGAAAATTAGAGAGCACAGGATATTGGTATCGATGCTTGCTAATTGCATTAGCATAACATACTGCATTGCTAGCAATAATTGCTTAGTTTGGTGAATGTAAACCTCGCGAATTTAGCCTTCTAAGTATAGAAACAAACGTCCAAACTGTAGATGATTTCCTAAACTCAAAAGAGCCAGTAAGATTTAAAACCGATTAAAATCTCAATCTAAAACCTAAAGTGGATACGAAAAACCTTAAATCATCAATTGAACCCCTAACCGCATATGAAAACCCTAAAACCTCGAACCTCATCAAAACCTTAAGATGACAATCGAAAATTTAATCGCGTAAGAGTATATGAAACCCTAAATGTGTAAAAACATTAAAGATTGTGCCCTAAAGTAATAAGAACCCTAAAACCATAACTTTAAGGATATAAAAGCACTAATTCACCATAATTTACCCTAAAACCCTAAATGATAATATATCCTCCACATTTTGCCATTTCATCGGTAAACGACTGAAGATAACCCTCAATCATTCATAAACATTTAGAATGCATAAATATTATGATCCCTTAGAAACTAAGATATTGAATCATAGATTACATTTATTTCTTAAGTGTATGATTCAGATAGTCTTACTTAGAGTTAGAGGTATAGTTGGAGATTAGGTTAAATGTAGTAAACCTTAATACCCTAAATGCTATTTTTCATCTCAATTATACTAAGTAGCCTACCAAATGACGTATATAGAATATAAATACCTAATGGAAGACCTCATTATCTATTTTTACTAATCAATTTACTAAATTTCTTATTTCCCCTCATTTCCTTCATTTTTCCCTTAATTCCCCTTAATTACTACATTATGTACACAAATTTACATAAGCTTAAGGAGAGTTGACCAAGTCAACACATGTTGACCAAGGTCAAAATGTTGACCAAGTCAACACTTTGAAAAGTCAACAAAAGACTAAAGAGATAAAGAAAATATCTCTTACTTAATGATGGCTTTTCTTTTCTTTCATTTTGATTTTTTTTCTTCTCTTTTACTTCTCAATTGCCGTCCACTACTTCCATCTTCTAGGCCCCACCATTCTCCTTCTTCCATAAGCAAAACAAAGAAAAAGAAACAAAACAAAAAGGTCCCTCCATTGTCGTGAGCTTTCCCCTTCCCTTTCACTTTCATTTCTTCACTTTTGCCTCCTTAAATTCAACACATCTAAAGGTATGTACTTAACTTACTTTATGTTGTTTTATGTTATTCATTAGTTAGTTAATTAGGTAGATTAGATAAGTAGTTAGGTGTTTAGTGTTGTCTTGAAGAAGAGGAAACAAAGTTTCCATCTTTAAGTGTAGAAATTAGAACTTTTGAAGAAGAAGAAAGGAAGACATGAGTATAAGCTTATAAGTATGTACACATAAGGAATTACCAAAAGAGTACAAGTATGTGAAGCTTTGTACATGAGTAATTATCATGTACATAACCTAACTTAAGATCATGTCTAACTATACATACCTATACTACACTAAATACATACATAAAAATACAAAAGAATGGGATTAGGAAGCTTTTCTTAAGGAAAAGCTTAGGCATACGAATTTTAGTATAAAAATACGTATCCAACCGTATAGGTCTATGAGTATGTATACACGTATAAATATGGTATAAGTCTAAGTATAGATATGAGTATAAGTATTTATAAGGCATATGTACATAAGTATAAGAGAAAGGGGTAACATGTACATAATACATATACATATGACATAAGCATGAAGAAAGGCTTATGTAATCATATGATGAGGTAAGTGATGACATAAGCACATAATGACATAAGCCATGACATCATCTAAGCATTACATAAGCCATGACATCATCAATTGATTACATAAGTGATGATGTAAACATAGGTTTATAATAAGATTACATAAGCACATAACATAGGTATATACATGTATTTAGAAGTCGAAAATTCCTTAAACCCTAATACACCTCTTAGATTGAATTAAACTTAATCAAGTATGTGAATTTGTAGCACTAATGTAAAATTTCCTAAGTATCAGAATCAAATAGCTAATTCAATCATTAAATCCTAAACTAGGGCATAAACATAAGCATTAAAAATAATTAAACTTCAATAAAATAAAATTTCAATAAATTTAGCCCATATCATAAAACACGGGTCTTAACATCCAAAACAGACATTACCGTGTGAATGTACATCCGAAAACGATGAAAAACGACTATAAATTCGTAAATATTGAAGATAAAATGAAAATGTTACGTACGATTAGCAATTAGGTTTAATCGAATAAGGGCCGATAGTAATCTAAGTAGAATTAGGTAGATAGATATCTAGAACCCTTAGCTGAGTCAACTACTTATTATCTCTGATATCTCGTAATGATCAGGTGATCTCGACGAGGGCGAGGATCTCCCGATCGGTTATTACGACTAAAACGAGTCGTCATAGTTAAGTGAGTACTCCCGATGACTCTATACTTGTTTGTACTTGTAGTTAGTGCACATAAATTGAATATCAATAACTTAATGCATGGGGTTTTCAGGATATGTGTGTGCTTGATATTGCTTGATTGTTGTGAGAAATATTGCTAAATACAATAACTGATGATTTGATGGTATGATTGATTTTATAAGATTTGGATGGTTTGTTGATATTGATTGGTCGCCTTATAATCTGACCTAATTATATTTGGCTTATCTTTAATCAAAAGGGTCATGCATTATCCATGCATCGCATTACTTATTCTGGCCGTCACTTCACGCGGTTGGTAATGAAGGGCCTTGGAGGGATGGATTCCCACATGATTTGATTGGTACCGTGCAGGAGCATGGGTACAATAAGACCCTACCCTTGGCTCGCGAGTTTTATTGGCGTTGGAGATGCTAACCGTGGGTGGCTAGGGGTCGCGTCTAGAGACCACCGCTATAGGGTGTGAGTGTGGACTGCGGGGGTCACCTCACCGCTAGGCTTGGGACTTTGTGAACTATTGAATTTTTTTTAGAAATGGAAATGTATTTTTTTGAAATACGGGATTCCAAGTTATGGGTAAAAACCCAGGTGCTAGAGCCCAGTCGTGATTGGTGCTGTGTAATCTCCAACCCTTATCTCGGAGGGCGTTAAAATCCGATATTATATGCAGTACTGGTCAACTACATATATTGTTTGGCATTCTGCGTGTGCATGCATTCATATAGTTGTAATAATTTGTTTGATAACTTGTTTGCCAGTATGGTATGAGGGATAGCTCACTAAGCTCTTGTAGCTTATTCCTCCTTAGTTTCTTTTGCAGGTTTACATACAATGGGATTGGGATAAGTCTCAAGTGCTGAGGGCGAGTTAAAGATATGTACATTAGTGTTAGGATTAGTTGAGATTTTTATAGGTGATACATAAACACTCTTTATAGAAAATATTCACATGTTAGAATTTAATATAATTTAATTCTTACTACAGTTTTATAATGTTGGTAATGTTCCTGTCTTATTATTTGGTAGGGGATACCGATTCTCTACGGTTCTGAGGAACTGTGGGATATCGAACATTCATAGTTATTTATAATTATATATTATGTCATGTTATAATAAATTATTTACTTGAAAATCATTAATCTTAGTGATTTATTATTTAGAGTCTTGCAATCTCTGATTTGTAAGACGGTTTTCATATCATGAGTGCACACATGTTATGAAAATTTTAGGTAATCCTACTAGGCCCCCTTTAGGGTCCTGACAGTGAATGCACATGTGAAGTTGAACCTATGGATTATGGTTGAAATGTTTCAAATGTGATATGTAATATTGCCTATATCGTGTTGTTTGTTATCCACTCTCATACAGCTTCAGTAGCTAAGGGGATAGAATATTTTATCCTTAGGTTAACAACATGGTAAAGGGCCCAACACTAGGGGGATGTATATTGAGAGCATTAGCCAGAGTTAGCGACTTTTAGATGGAACCAGTACTAAGTGAGAATCCTACTATTTTGAGATGATAAAAGAAAAAGGATGGTTCATGTTTTTAATGTAAATATTATGCTATACACATAATTTGCAACATAACATCGAATTGAACTCCGATGTAGTAACCCTTTTATCATGGAAACAAAGTTGTCTTTTTAATGAATGAACAGGTTAAGTTAAGTTTTAACAGGAATTCTTATATGATGGTACATCTTGTGCTTTGCTAAGATCTGACAAAATAGACTCATAAAATCAGAACATTTCATAGCCATAAGGTAAACGGTGATGTTCTCTCAGCTAGGATAAGTGTCTGTCATTAAGATAGTTTGTTTGCATGGTGTTTCGATGTTGATAATATTTGATCGTAATTCTCATTTTATGTTTCAATTTTTGCAATCTCTGTAAGTGGAAATGGGAACTAAGCTAAAATTTAGTGCTACTAATCATCCCTAGAATGATGGACAATCGAAGTGAACATTCTAACTTTAGAAGATATGCTAAGAGCATGTGTGATGAATTTTAGAGGTAGTTAGGATAATCGTTTACTATTAATAGAATTCACTTATAACAACAGTTATCATAGTACTATCTAAATGGCTCCATATGAAGCACTATATGGACATAAGCGTAGATTACCAATTTGTTGGGATGAAGTACGAAACAAGCAAGTCATTGGACCTATAATGTTACAAGATCTTAAGGAGAAGGTACAAATAATTATGGAGTAAATGCAAATTGCACAAAAGTCAATAGAAAAGTTTTGTGCATGTTAGAAGAAAGCCATTGGAATTCCAAGTAGGTGATTGGTTATTCTTTTGGTATTAAAGGGAAGTTAATTCCTCAATATGTTAGGCCAATCAAATTAAGAGAATGATTAGGAAAGTTGCCTATGAACTTGAATTACCTAATGAGTTGGTAGGAATTCATAATGTGTTTCACATTTCAATATTGAGAAAGTTTGTAGATGACCCAACAACAATATTAGATGTACCTTTAATGAAGCTAAAAGAAAACCTTGCATATATAGAGCATCCAGTTCATATTTTAGATATAAGGGTTGAAATATTAAGGAATTAGGACATGCAATATGTAAAGGTCCTGTAAAGTAGACACACAATTGAGAAAGCAACATAAGAATCCACTGAGTTGATGAGAGCTCAATACCTTTAATTGTTTATGCAAGGTTAGTAATCTTATTGTCAGTTATTCTTTTTACTAGGATAAGGTTATAAGTATAACTTACTCGACTTGTAGTTAAGTTTCAAGGACAAACTTTTTGTAAGGGGGGTAAGATGTAATACATGGGGTTTCGAGCCCTTAAACATAGGCATCAGGTAACATTATCTGTTTTAGTCCAAACTTCACAATGAGGCTAGAAAGGTTCAAAGATTTATCAAAGTAAAGGCAATTTTATCAAAATAAGCTATATAAAAGAATTAATTTGATAAAAAAATTAGTCTATCGATAAGCCGATATTTATCTAAAACGTGAAATTCGACCTTTGATATATAGGAGATATTAGAGATAAGTTAATTAGCCTATAAAAATAAAAAATGAAGTGGAATTATATATAACATATATGTATTTACATATAATCTACATTATAAGTATTAAATATGTATATATATTAATATAAAATTATGAAATATAGATAAATTAATATAAAAAAATGGTTTGAATTATCCAAAAATAGTTTATGAGTCATTAAATCTATCTAAGTAGAATGTGGCAGCATAGAACAAGCTAGAAGGATGTACCATCACTTGATTAACATGGAATTACCACTAAGCACCTAATGTACATGTAAGAAAATAGAAAAATGACACATGCCAATTTGCTTTTTGACATGCAACCTCCTTAAAACCTATAAATAAGAGATCAGACATTATTTACAATATTTTAGGAGTCTGGAAACACAATAAAATAATTTAGGAAAGCTTATTAAAAAATTAGAAAAATAGAATAAAGACAGAACAAAAATAAAGCAAGGGACTAGTTACGTAAGGTTCATAAGCCAAACCACAACCTTACCTGAAGCCACTTTGGAGTTAGAAGGTCCATCGTTAGAGGAGTTGAGTTGACAAGGTCTAGTGGTCATGGGTGACTGGTTCAAGTAAACTAGATTTTTGCTTATAACTTGTTTTATTTTCTAAAAATATTAATCCTAAGTAATTAATTCTAAAAAAATATTTCTTAAGTTTATTTGAGGTGTTGTTTAATGTAGGAATTTTATTTTAATTAGATATTAAGTGGAAATATGGGGTCTCTAAGAAATTTTGTTTGGGAGAAACTTAAGTGAATTTTAGAAATATTAAACATTGTTTTTTCGAGCTGAATTTTTGTATGTAATAAAGTTAATATATATATATTTAATTATGGTAATAAAAATTTTGAAAATATACCTATTTACTATTTTTTATAATTATTTTGGATAAAATGGATAATTTTACCAAATTGTTAAAATAATTGGTTTTTGAGTAAATTAATTAATGAGCCCTACATATGTTGAATCTAGAGGTATATAACAATACTTAGAACATTTGATTTTAATCTTAGAATGAAATTTACTTATTTTCCTAATTTTCCATAATTTTAAGCTACAACCACTATTTTTGTAAAAATAGATGATAAGTTAGTTAAGTGAAATGGATGGTTAATATTAAACTATATATTTTTATGAGTTCATAAGATTTTTCATGGAATCAAACGGGATCATATACTATTTATTCTGTATTTTCCTAATATGAGCTTATCTATTAGCCTAATATGTGACATAGTAATTAGTACTAGTGAGATATTTATTAAATTCATGTAAAATGAGCACCTTTGGATACATAATAGGTGTTGGTCAAGTTTGGAAGTATGATTTTTAGGATTTTTAGTTTAGAATTAAGGCTTATTCAAGTCAATTACAAAGTTACAATAAAATATTGGTAACAAGAAAGTGTATTTTTAGACTGTAAACATTTGATTAGTGTTGATTCTTAAGATGTCTTAATAGTACTTGCAACAACAATCATGACAGTATAAAGTTTATTAAAATTAAATAAGAAATGAGTAAGAAATGATCAAATGAAGTTAAAAAATGCATCAGTGAAAGAATAGGCTAATGTAAGGTTGTGCGGTTTGGTTTCAACCGGTAGTTAACTTAGGAATTGTGTGTATTTTCCTAGGTATGAAAGGTAATGAATGATCACATCATAAAACTTAGCATTTGCACTGCTATCAAGCCCCAGCAAGTGGATATTTCTATTTTTGTGTAAGTAGACCTGTGTTTACTTGACTTGGAGTCAATTATGTTGTAACTACAATTGTGTGCTTGATTGATTAGATATGTAATCCTATTGAATGTCTATTAAATGAATGAGGCGATTCCTCATGTATGATTGATTTGTCGAGTCGTTTTATTGCTTGGAAACTTAGAAAAATGAATTGCCCTTCTTAGCATCCACTTAAGTGAACTTTATATGAAGAGATGAATTATAAAGTTTAAACACAAAGTCGAGGTTAAGTTAATTGAGATGTTTATAATATGGAACTTGAGATTCGTGCCAAATACTAGGCTATTGTATTACTTGCTACATTCATAGCATGTCATAAAAGGAACTATGGGTCATGTTTTTGGAAACTTAGATATTGCTGGGCTAGGTTTTGAGCATATAGATTTGCATTACTCAATAAATTCTGGTAACTCCATGTGGTTTCAGCCAAGCCAACTACACACTAAGTTTTGTTAACTCCTTGTTGCCATAAGTTCCTAGACTTTGTATCTAGATGCTTAAGAGAGTCGACTGACTAGATGAGAGCTAAGCTAGGTTAGAATATCAGTATTAATACATGTCACGTGGATGACCATAACATGTATTCCTTACGTAGACATCTTCTTTTGGTAATTCTGAATATGAAATTAAATGTCTTATGGTAGTGATGATTGTAAATGTGTCTTACGCAAGTTTTGTGTTTTTTTTTTTTTTATCCATTCTCACTTAGTATATAAAGAGTTAAAGGGATACTTGTATATGCTTAGGTTATGAAGAAATTGATTGGGCACTACTATCAGCTAGGAGGAAACCTTTTAAGAGTGCATAGGATGGGGTTAGCTACTTTTGGAAGGAGCCTTGCCATACTTTAATCTTAGTCATAAGAAGGATCTGTACATATGTAAATAAGAAAAAAGTACCACGCTTTAGGTTTAGTTATGTTTCAAGGTTGTACACTTTTGTGTAAATAAGTGTAAAGCTAAACTTTGTTGTGGTAACCTTTTATTTTGTTGAATATAAATTGTACTTTTGTTGAATATAAACAGGTATTCCTATGTAATGGTATGTCTCATGCAATGTTAGGATATGACACCTTGTCTTTGAAATATTTTCCTTTGATTTTCAATATTTTGCTTAAAGGTAAGCAACAGCATAATTGTAGGGGCATTTGATGACATGAATTATATGCATTAATTTAGACTTTATTCTCATTGATTTTATGTTATTTTGAGCTTAATTTTCTTAATTATTGTTTTCAAGGACTTTGGGAACATTTTATGAAGTTTTGAAGGATTTTATGCAATTTTTAACTCAAATGAAGTAAAAGTGTTAATTAAGGACTGAAGTAAAGGAGTTTCAACTATAGAACAAAGTCTAGTAGAGATCATGGTCTAGGACCACACCCATAGTCCTACCTATGATCCTCTCATCATGAATTTCTAATGGAAATTAATGTTTGCAAATGAAGTGTGAGTATATGCCTAAGCTTCACGACCATATACTTTAGGCATAGAGTTGTAGTGATTTTCAAATCTTCTACTTTTGTTAGGTTTTTCTTTTGTAACCTTAGACCTTAGCTTAAGTTTACAAAGAGCCCTTTGAGCATTAGTTGTTAGATTTTAGAATTACCAAGGGGGTTTCTCTATTCTTCTCTCTTTTACTTCAGTATGTATTTTTTTTAATTATTTAGTAAATTGTTGTCGAACCTTATGTTCTAAGGGTGATTTTTATTAATGAAATTCAGTTTATAATTTTGCTTATTGTGATCTAATTATACAGTTCATGTTGTCATCAAAATAATATTTACCCAAGTTATTAATTTGATGTTTGAATTTGCTATTGAGGTATGATGCCTTAAGTGAACAGACAAGTATAATTAGAAAGGATTGAGTATAGAGGAGATTTGGGGCTAAATTTCTCCAGATTAGGGTAACTAAGGAAGCCAACCTAATGGTAGGATCCAAGTTCTTAATATGATCCTACGATACTCTATTTCAAAGCGATTCAGGTAGAGAAGGTTTCAAGACTAGGAATTAGTTAGAGACGTAAGTTTGGTTAATTCAAAATTCAATTTCCTTATGAATAAGATTAGGAATCTCCATGGTTTAGTATAGCAATTGAGGTTGAATAAATCTCTTTGAATTAGGTAATAAACAACAATAAAGATTTACTAAGGAACATGTTATTTCTTTACTAATTAAATTAAGTTATTATGTATTTAGTTATTAAGTTATTTAGTTATTTTTATTTGATCTTAGTTAATTTTTTTAATTTGATTTCTTTGCTTTTAGTTTAAACTTCTATTTTATTGCAAACTTTACATTCTACTTTTAGTCATTCTATTAAATCTTTTTTATTGTTAGAAGTTAGGAAATTGAATAATTTAAGGTATCATTACAGAAAATAATTAGATATACTCACATATATAGTTCCTTAAGAGATTGACACTTGGACTCAACATTCGTTTTATCTATAATATAACATGGCTAGATATACTTGCCTATTGAAGCAATATATGCCACGTCACCTACTGGATGGGTTTTGTCCACTTATTCTAAAAATCCAAACCCTTTCTCTAATCTTATTGAAATATACTTGTCATACCATTCATGGATTTCAAATTTCGACCTACTCTAAAATTTCCTTCTATACTAAGCTATGGCATAGTACCACCTATTGAATTAACTTTAAATAGTAAAAAATTACCTAATTAATTGTAAAGTAGCACTAAGCTCCACCTCCTCATAAATCATCTCAAAAGTAGCTAGGATTTTGTATATACTTAATGAGAACATGCTCAATGAAATAGGAAAATAATTGGAAAAAACCCTCTAAAAGTTAGCAAAAGGGGGACATAAACCAAACTCAAGATATTTAAGACAAATGTGAAACTCCCCCTTAATTGGGAAACTAACCTACTCATGTCTCTTTTTTTTTCCTAAGATTCCAATCCTCAAGAAGTCTTGAGAGGAAAGTACCATACCTCACCACAATCTCCTTATAATCACTATCATTAAGGTATACATCTCTTGAAAAAGCTTTGACATTAGCTATTGTCAATGGCATTACCATAACTTGAAACCGAGTTACCATTGGTTGGAAAACTTCATAGCCTCATAGGGGGTAATAGCCTTGAAGGAAAGAGAACAAACAATCCTAGTTCTTGTAATTCATGTATGTGATGGATTTATAATGAAAGTATAAAGAAAGAAGTGGCAAAATTGAGTTGGAAAACTTAAAGGTGAAAGGATGATTATATATCTTGAGTGTAAGAAAATTTGTAGAGGAAGTTTAGAGAATCTAGAAAAATTTGTAAAGAAGGAAGAAGAATAGGTTTTCGAGTGTTTTATAGGAGAAGGAAAAGAGTAATTGGAGATTTTATGGAAATTAAAATAGCAGTTTTTAGGAACAAGCATCTAATTTGATTTTAGATGGCCTTAATTGTAGGTGCATGCGTGTATTGTAATCTAATGGTTAGAATCTTACTGATAGTTATTAGACATGTAAAGAAATGGCTATAGAAAAAAATAGTTGCCTTGCATGATTTGAGAGAGTGGAAAAACAAGGGGTCACGATTCTTAAACTAGAAGTTTTAGTTTTTCCTGAAGTTAGTTCAATATAAAAGTATAGGAAAAGATTGGTAAAGTGTTTGAGAATAACTCAGTAATTATATTGCTTTGAGCATAGCATAAGTTCAACCACTTGCTTGCTTTGACTAATGCTAAAAAATTTTCCAAAATACTACCCACATACTTGAGTAATCAACCATAGGGGTCAAGAGTCAAATGTTGACAAAAGATTTTCATCCTTACAACTAGTTGCTTAACATAATGCCCACCTATCATAAAGTAGGAGTTAGCATTAAGTGTAATGGTTAGTTCTAATTGAGCCTTATTGTAGCCTTCGCTTTATCAACACCACTAGATCAACATTCTTACAATTGACCTTTTATTAGAGCTTCAATAGCTCATCACAGTTCTTTAGACCAACAATTTCTAAGGCTAAATCACCAAGGCTAGCCTAATAGGTTCATATTTTAAATATCAAAACAAGTGCACGAACAATTCAATAGTCATCCATGCAATAATTACTAAACCCCCCACTTCTCCCTAGAATTTGCATATATCTAAAAACAAGACATTGCACGTGTTACTAGTGCTTCAATTGCCTTTTAATATGGTACTTGGACATAATTCTATAGATACGGGAGATTAACCCTTATAAGAACTCTTTATGCATTCTGCTTACTCATTTTACTGTTGGATAGACAAAACAGAATAACTAACCATTCATATGATTCATGTTGAGTTTTAAATGCCATTTTCCATTCATCACTTGCCTCATCTTAATTTAGTGATATCTAAATTTGAGGTCAATCTTGCCAAATACCAATGCTCCATGTAGCTTATCCAACATATCATCAAGTTAAGGAATGGGACACATGTACTTAATTGTAATTTTGTTGACAGCCTGGTGATCTATATACATTCTCAAAGTCTCATCCTTCTTTATTATAAGCAATGCCGCAACCATGCATGAGCTAAGGCTCTCTCTCACATGACCTCTCTCTATCAACTCATTGAATTGCCTTTATAGCTTAATGACTTGCTTAAGGCTCATCAATTAGGTCAGTTTGTTTAGTAGGGCGGTGCCTCGTACTAAGTTAACATAATCCTCTATACCTCGAAATGGGTGTAATTCCTCAATCAATTCTTTAGGGTACATATTAGTAGACTCCTTAATCAACTCCATGACTTCCTTAGGCAAATCAACTTGCTCCCTTAATTTTGGTAGTCTTCGTATTAGTAAGAAAGCTAGCATGTCGAACTCCATCATTTCCTTAACTCATATCATCTTAAAACTAAGGTCTTCTTAGAGCCTTGAGCTAGCTTAGCTTGCAACTTACTCACTTAGCTTAAAGTAAATGGGTTTAAGGTAACCTTCTACCTTCCTTCTCAAATGTATAGGTATTCTTATAGCCATCATGGATGACTCATCGGTCAAAAAGCTAAGGTCACCCCAATAACACGTGCAATGTATGCAAGGGAAAAACATCATAAAGAATCTGATATGGCATGCCAAGGGTAAATAAGGGCAACTATATTGAGGGTGGGTCCAAGCTTATAAAAATTTTGAAAATGAGGGTGGAAATGCTTGAAAAACAATGAAGTAAAACAAGCAAACCACGAATGAATCCAAGGATGTAATGCAATAGGGACCTCCATGGACTCATGACTTAACTCAATATGACCACAAGTTAACTCAGTGAGGGTACATACCACCTGGCCTTACTTAAGAGTTAGGATAAGACTAAGCTAAGGAAAGAGAATGCTCATGAAAATTAAGTATATTTTATATTGAGAGATGTGACAATGATGTTTGAGGCTTCACTTATAAGGGTTTTTATACTTGAAATATTAGGGAAACTACTAGAAAAGGAAATAACTAAAAGGGTATTGTCCAAAATAAGTAATGTACAATGAATTTAAGGGGTATAGATGAAAAATCAAGAAAAGCATCCATTTTATATAGAAGATTCTATCACATGGGTGTTTAAACACTTAGCTAGTAGATAGAGGAAGGACTTCTAGCAAAAATAGAAAAAATTATATGATTAACCTAGTTGTTGCCGAATAGTGATGCCAAACTAAGCTCATGATTCTCTTGAATTGAATTTAGTTTAAGCATGCTCTAAGCCGTTCAAATTTAGGTCAACTAAGCTAGTAGTCAGGTGGGCTAAGTTGTTGTCTAAGTGCGTCTCAAGTTGGCAGTTAGTAACTATTGATAAGTATGAGAGAGTTCGGCTTGGATAAAGCAGCAAGTTGGTAGATTATAGTAGCTTGGACTCTTCAAATGTTTAACACAAAGAGAGAATCTGCCTTGCCATACTTTAAAGTCCTTAAGCTCAAGCTCGAGTCAAAGGTCTAGTGACTTAATTCCTATCATCTTTGCTTGGTAGATTGAGGTTTGGGATCAAATTCATTTGGTCCTCACTCAATTCTTCCTTGGATAAATAAGGGCTAAGGTCGACAATATTAAGCACAATAAACATTTCAAAGACCTTGAGCAACTCTAAGTGGTGGGCATTATCATTAATTTTTTAAAGGATTTTAAATGGTCCTTTAGCTCTAGCAAATAGTTTGTTCTTTCTCTTATTAGAGAACCTCTCTTTACTCTCATGTATAGCCATACTTAGTCGCTAAGGAAAAATTGCTGAGTTTTCTTACCTTTACCTTTCTCTCTTAAGTTCTTAGCAACTTTATCAATTTGCTGAGCAACTCGCTAGTAGATTTATTGAAGGGATTGAGCTCGAGTTCATGCTTCTAGGTCTTCTTAGTTAGTTGAGGGCATCGAGGTGTAATTGAAGGATAGCTCGAGATTGAAACCATAGACGACTTCAAATGGGGCATGATCGAGGGTGGCTTAAATGGTTTGATTGAAGAAAAACTTTACTACAGGTAGGTAGATGTCTTAGTCGGCTAAGTTCTTTCCTAATGTAGCTTGAAGTAGTGATCTAAGGGTACGGTTGACAACCTCTATTTATCCGTCAGTTTGGGGGTAACAAGAGGTACTGAAAAGTAACTTGGCTCTCATCTGACACCAAAGAGTTAGCTAAAAATAGCTTATGAATTTTGGGTTGTGATTTAACATTATACTCGGCACTACATGCAAGCAAACAATTTCCTACAAAAAGAAAGAAGTAATAGTCAAAGCATCATTAGTTTTGGTACAAGGAACGAAATGTGCCATCTTATTGCATATCTCCATGACAACCATCATAGAGTCTTTGCTTCGAGTAGTTCGGGGTAGTTTGAGGACAAAAACAATACTTAGGTCAACCTATGGTTTAGTTGGGATAGGTAGAGGCATTGCTTTACCTTGCTCAGCATGGCTCTTTGCCGTCCTATAAGTTGCAGAACTCTCAACCATACGATGTATGTCTTATCTCATTTTAGGTCAAAAGAACCTTGCATTCAATAGCTTAAATGTCCTTTTCTCTCCAAAATGCCTAAAGAGCCCTCTACTATGAGCTTGCCCCACTAATAGCTTTTGTATAAAGTAGGTCAGCGCACATAGCTTACTACCTCAAAACAAGAAGCCATCCTCTATATAATATTCATAGACTGTTCTTTCTTCTCTACAACATTTTTATACCGGGCCTAAATGAGGGTTACATAGGTATTGTTCTTTAATGATCACAAAACCCAAGGGTCCAATCAGTAGTTCAATGAGAAGAACATGTCTTCTAGATAGAGCATCGGAAACTACATTGGTCTTCCCTTGTTTGTATTTAATCATAAAGTTAAATCCCTCTAGAAATTCAATCCATTAGGCCTGTCTCTTTGATATCTTCAATTAGCTCATCAAATATCTCAAGGACTCATGTTCAATGTATACAACAAATTCTTTTGGCAAAAGATAGTGTTGCCATACATGAAGTGCTCGGATCAATGCTAAGAGTTCCTTGTCATACACAGAGTAGTTTAAATATGTTTCCTTAGGCATTTCACTATGATAGGTAATAAGTCATCCTTCTTACATTAGCATAGCTTCGATGCCGACACTTGATGCATCACATTCTAGCTTGAACACTTTCTTAGAATTAAGTAAGGCCAAGACTGGGGTAGAGGTCAACCTTGCTTTTACCTCAATAAAATTCCTCTCCTCTTTCTCTCCTTAAATGAACTCTATGTTCTTCTTTGTCAGCTCAGTAAGGGGTATAGCTATTGAACTAAAGCCTTGAATAAAATGGCAGTAAAAGAAAGCCAATCTATGGAAACTCTTCACCTCAGCCCAAAAGGATGGGGTTAGCCACTTAACAATGGCTAGAATTTTCTCTTCATCAACCTTCAATCCTCCTTCACTAACGACATGCCCTAACATGATCACCTCTTCCTAGTAAAAACAATACTTCATTATATTTCCAAACAATTTCTCTACTTAGAGGACATAAAAAACTACTTAGAGATGGTAAGTATGATTTGCCAAGTTGGTACTATAGATAAGGATGTTGTTAAAGTATACCACAACACATCTTCCAATCAGGTCCCTTAGAGCATGGTTCATCAATTGCATAAATGTGCTTAGGGCGTTTGATAACCTAAAAGGCATGACCATCCACTTATACTAACCATGTCTTGTCTTGAAGGCAGTTTTCTATTCATCGCCTTGCCTCATATGAATTTGGTTATATCCCAACTTCAAGTCAATCTTATTAAATACTCTAACACCACTTAGCTTATCTAACATATCGTCTAGCCTTGGAATAGGGTACCTATACTTGATTGTGATCTTGCTTATAGCTTTACTATTCAAACACACTAACAAAGTACCATCCTTTTTTAGTACAAGTAATGTAGGCACAACGTAAGGACCAAGACTTTCTCTTACATATCCTTTCTTTAGTAGCTCATTCACCTACTTTTGGAGTTCAACAACTCGCTCAGGGCTTATCTGATAAGCTAGTTTGTTTGGTAGAGTAGCACTAAGTATCAAGTCAATACAGTGTTCAATGCTTCAGAGAGGGGGTAATCCTTTAGGCAACTACTTGGGAAATAGGTTTACATAATCATCCAATAGGTCTTTAATCTCTAAGGGTAACAAAACTTACTCCTTTAGCTCTAATAGTCACTTGATCAATAGAAGGTTCAACATGTCAACTTTAATAGCTTCTTAGAGCTTAGTATAACTTAAAATCATGGCCTTCTTTGATTTTCAAGCAAGTTTAACTTGTAGCTTGTTGACATATTCAATGTCATAAGGTTCTAGTTGATTTTTCTCCTATCTTTTTCAAACACATATGTGTTCTGAAGCCCATCGTAAATAACCCTCCAATTAAAAAACCAAGGTTAGTCTAGCAATACATAAGATGCATACATAAGTAACACGTTATAGAGAATTCCATTAGAATAGTTCCCAATGGAGATTGGTGGTAGTACTTGCTAAGTGACGTATAATGCTCTCTTCTCATTTAGCTATTACAATTTTTATGGCCTTAGGTGTGAGATAGTTGGTAATTTTAGCTTCTTAACTAGGTCGGTAGATGTTACATTAGTGTAATTCCCACTATCTACTTTGAGTGTACATACTTACTCATCCACCTTGCAGGTGATCTAAAATAAGTTGTCGCATTACTCTTTCCTCTATTAATGGTTTAATGCTCGTTGCTCATCTAGCAACTAAGGTTAGCTTATCCAAATCCTCAACAAACACATCTTCCTTAACTAGGCATCATTATCCTTAGTTTCCTCCTCTAACTCTCTTTTTCTGTTCAAGTTCCTTATCCGTGTTGTCTACTTTAATGTTTGAGGTATTTCCCTTGATGATCATAGTTTATCTGTTTGGGCATTAGGTAACCATGTGCCTAAATTCTTAGCACTTAAAGCACTTAATGATCATTGTCCTCCCAAATCCTTACCCCTTCTCATAAGTTCTCTTTGCCCACTCCTGGTTTATAGGGTGACCCTTCAATTTAGTCATTACCTCAGCTCTTCTACTAGGGTCAAAGCTCTAAGGACCTCAGCTACCACTTTAAGTAGGTCGGTGAGATTGGCTAGGTTAGTCTACTAGTGGTTGGCTCAACCTATTCTTCCTCTATCTCTCTACTCATTGGGCAATTTTGATGGTTTATCTACTGTAGTAAAATGTTGTTATTCCATTATGTCTCAAGTATCATACCTCAATCTAGTAAGGAATCTAGAAACTGTTTATGCTTAAGGTTCATCTACTTTACATTAGATCATAAACATTTAGAATTCTCAAACATACTCATCAATAGTTTGGCTTCCTTGTCTTAGCTCTTGGAGTCGAGCAAAAGCATCATGTAAGTAGGTATCCAATACAAATCTATTTTTGAGGACCCTTTTTCATCATAAGCTAAGTGCTAACCTCTCTTCATCCTTCTCTCCTTCTTATGGTTTAGAAGTTTCTCTACCACATCATAGCATATCTTGAGAACTCTAAAGCAGCAAATCTCATTTTCTCACAGTCCTCATACTGGTAGTAGTCACTGACTCATTCTACTTTCTCTTCCCAGTTAAGATAGAAGTCATTAGCATTTCTAGAACCATTGAAGCTTAGAATTTGAAGCTTCACAAGATCAATAGCTTAGTATACTTGAGCTCGTTCTTCTATTTCAACATACTATTCTTCTTCGTCCTCTTCATTTACTTCACTCTAGTCAATCCTTCTTCGCATATGCTCTCCTACTCTTTCACCTCGATTTTGTTAAGCTAGGATCTATCCTCTTGCAGGCTATGTAACTCAAGGAGTGTTTTGAATAACATCAATAGGTTAAAAGGCTAATGTATGAATAGCTTTGATTAGGTTAACTATCAAGTTAGCCATTTCATCAAACCAATCGTCAATACTTCTAGTTATATTTTAAGGTTCTTGATCATTGTGGACAACACCACTATTACTATCTCCAATACTAGCGTTTACACTCAAACCAATCATCCTTTACACAACATTAATGCTTTATATAGAACAACACATGTATGGTTCTTAAACAACTACACCTTCTACTAACTCAAAGACTCATAGTTAATGTACAATCACTACTAGCTCCATTTTCACTACTTAAAAAAGAGTACATGCAATAGCAACCCACTACACCTTCTACTAACTCAAAGACTCATAGTTAACTCTAGAACAACTACAACTCAATTTACTATAACCAATACCACATACTATATGGTAATAATCACAACTAAATAACGTATTTGATACCAAGATGATACGGTGCACCAAGGGCAAATAAAGGGTGGGTCTAAGCTTGCAAAAAGCTTGAAAATGAAGGTGGAAATGTATAAAAAACAATGAATTAAAACAAGTAGACCATGAATGAATCTAAGGATAGGATACATAAGGTACCTCTGTGGACTCATGACTTAACTCAATATGATGCATGAGTTAAATCAATAAGGGTACACATTACTTAGCTTTGCTTAAGGGTAAGGATAAGAGTAAGGTAAGCAAAGAGAATGCCTACGAAAATGAATTATATTTTGTATTGAGAGATGTGACAACGATGTCTGTAGTTGCATTTAAAAGGGTGTTTTTAACCGAAATAGTAAGGTAACTAGGATAAATGGAAATGACTAAAAGGGTACTATCTAAAATAAGTAATGTACAAGGAATGTTAAGGGGTATAGATGAAAAATCAAGAAAAGCATCCATCTTGTACAGAAGATCCTGTTACATAGGTGTTAAGATACGTAGTTGGTAGATAAAGGAAGGACTTCTAACAGAAATATACAAAATTGTACAATTAACCTAGTTGCTAAGCTAAGTTGATGATTCTTCAAGGGTGCATTCAAGTCAGGCATGCTTTAGGTAGTTTAGATTTAGGTTAGCTGAGCTAATGGTCGGGTAGGCCAAGCTATTATAAGAGTGCATCTCAAGTTGGTAGTTAGTAAATATTAATAAGTACAGAAGAGTTTAGCTTAGACAAAGTAACAAGTCTGTAGATTGTAGTATCTTAGACTCTTTAGATGTTTGTCATAAAGAGAGAATCTACCTTGCCATACTTTCATGTCCTTGAGCTTAGGCTTAGGTTAGAGGTCCAATGGCTTAATTCCTATCAGAATCTCATCAAAGTAGTTCCCAATGGATATCAACATGAGCATTTATATGGATATATGAAGTTAACCTTTCTCATTCAGCCAATATAGCTTATATGGCCTTGGTTGTACAAGGTCAACAAATTGAGCTTCTAAACTAAGTTAGTAGAAACAACATTTGTGAAATTTCCACTATCTACTATGGGAGCACACAATTGATCTATAACTTTACAAGTAATGTGAAATAAGTTCCCTCTCTACTCGTCCTCCACTAATGGTTCCATGTTCATAACACATTGAACCACTAAGGTTAGTTTGTCTAAGTCACTAGCAAACACTTCCTCTTCAATAAGTACTTTTTAGATCTTCTCTACACCATCCTGTACTTCAATCCTTTCCTCAGGCTCCTTGTTTGTGCTATTTGCTTCAAAGGTCGAGATTTCTCCCTTTAAGAACATAGTACATTGATTGATACACTAGGCTACCATGCATCTAAAATCTTGGCATTTAAATAACTTAATCCCACTTGTCTTCCCTCCTTATGACTGACCCTTCTCAATTCTCCTCGGTGCCTCATTCTCAATTGGTATGCCTTTATGGCTAAGTGGGCTATCATCCCTTCTATTTGATTCCATATTAGAATGAGCTTAGATGCTACCTTGGACAAAGTAACTAGGTGGAATAGGTCTACTCAATGGAGCTTGGATTGGTCTATTCCACCTCTACCTTTTCATAAGTTAGGTTATTTTAATAGTCTCACCAAGATTAATAAATTGCTAAAGTTCTACAACATCTTGAATTTTGTACATTAACCCAATAAGAAATCTTCATAAAGTCTATGCTTCTAGTTCATTGACTTTATAGTGAATCATGAGCATTTGGAAGTCTCGCACATACTCATGTATTGTATGGTTACCATGCTTCAACTGTTGTAACCTAGCAAAGGTGTCTTGTAAATAAGAATCTAAAATGAACCAAGCTCTAATAATCCTCTTCATCTTCGGCTAAGTCCTAATCTCATGTACTCTTCTCTCCTTCTCATAACTAAAAAATTCTTTGATACAATATAGCATATCTTATAAATTTAAGGGGGACTACTCTAACTTTGTCATAGTCTTCATATGGATAATAATAAACAATGCTCTCAACCTTTCCTTCCCAATCAAGGTACTCATCTACATCACTAGTACCATCAATGTCCGGCACTTGCAACATCACAAGGTTAGTAGCTCAAGGTACACGAGCTCTCTCCTCTACTTCAAAATATTTCTCATCAACTTGCTCTTCTACATCTCCTAAGTTAATCCTCCTTAAAGCCTATCCCCTTACTCCTCCATCTAAGGCTTACTAAGCTAGGAATGGCCTTCTATCTTGTTGAGATTCTTGGGCAGCTTCTATAATCTTAAGTACAGCTTAGGAAGCACTATAAATGACTTCAATAAGTCAGGGAGCCAAGTCAAGAGTTGCTTAAGTCGACTCAATAATTTTTATAGCTATTTCCTCAACACATTCATTTGTACTACCATGGGTAGCTAAAATTCGCCTTCCACGATGGTGAACACCACTCTTGTTATCTCTTATTGCTATGTTCACACATGGATCTTATGTTTTCTTCAATGGTACTCTCAACTATTTCCACCAAACAAACCTTAGTACTTACTCAACACAATCTAAATATAACAATACAAGTCAAGCCAAAACAACCCAACCACTACAACTTCATATACAAATTCAAATAAACCTAAAGTTTTAGTCACTAACAACTTGCTTTATTTCACTAGTTTGAAAATAAAGTATAGTAGAGCCTTCTTCTAAACATAGCAAAACACCATTCATGTCTTCAAACACCTGCTTACAACTATTGTAATTACTTGACAACCCTCAAACACTCTAAGCACCAACATTCATAATACAATTGCAACTTCCACAATACACACACTTCCATGGAACACATATAATATAATAACTACCCCTTACAAACCTTTGCTCTAATACTAAGATGATATGCTATGCTAAGAACAAAAAAAAGTAATGGAATCAAGGATAGGTTTGAACTTATTGATGGAATAAAAGATAAATGGAAGTAAAAGGTTTTAGCAAAACTTGCTTACTAATTCTACAGATGTGACACACTGTAGAATCACACATGGACCAACTAGTTTGCTAGATGTCATGCAATAAACTTGATGGGAATCAACCTCCAACCATATCCAAGTTGAGGCCGACTAATCCGAAGCCTAGATCAATTAAGTTTTGATAAGGCTAATCTAATAACAGAAGACTAAGGGGAAGAAAAGGAGATACTCGGTACTAAGTTGATTGTCTACTGAGAAGCCAAGTGATTATAAGACCAAGGACTTGAGGCTAAAGATCCACTCAACATAGCACCAAAAGACTAGTGTTGGTTAATTCTATCACTTGACAATTATAGGCTGACCTTTCTATTGTTACCACCAAGTACTATGAGACTTTAGAAGCTCCTCCTCAGACTTGGACATCCAATTGTTGACCTTACCCAGTTCGGATCTTACTCCTTCTAGGATAACCCAAGTGATTGCATGTCGACTTCTATTAACACATAGTTTTGTATTTTTGTACATATTTTCTTTGTTTTATTTATAGGTCCAATTCTTTAGGGTTTAAGGCCTTGTACATTATTTGCAGTTTTGCCACTAAGGTTTAAGACTTGCTATAAATAGCAATACTTATAATCATAAAAGGACAGTTCATACAAAAAAAGAAAAGAATATTCCCATACAAAGAGTGAAACTTTTCCTCCTTTGAGCTAGGCTATACTTGAGCTAGCAATGCTTGCATTTGCCGGATTATTGAGTATTGATTAAACTGTTTAATCTTTCCTATGTTCTTATTAACCTTGACCCTAAGATTGTGGTGAAACTTTCATTTGAACTAGTTAGTGAGTTGCATCTAACCCTCATTTGAATCCCAAGCAATATTTAGTGTTCGTAAGTTATATCGAACCCTATTTCAAGCTCAAACCCTTGACTGTGTTTAGGGTACATGATATCCATACACATTTACACTCAAAACCCCTATTTTACTTCCTATTCTTTATACCTGCTCGAATCTACAAATGCCCATTCTGTTCATCTAACCCACTATAGTAACCATATGCACCAAAACCAAACTAGGTAGGTCATTCGTTATGAGTAAGATGGTCTTACAATAAAATAGGAACAAATTCAAGAGGAAAATGTAGAATTTTTTATTATTTGATTATGACTGCAACTTACATTTCAAGTGTTTTTTATAGTTAGAATTCTAGGGCAACTATTACATTTTGAGAATTTACTAAAATGGGTGTTTTACCCTAAGTGGAAAAGTACCATAAGGAATATGCATGTAAAGGAAAAATTCATAACATACTAGGGGAGAATATCATTCCTACATAAGTATAGATGTTAAAGGACACGTATTGCAACTTAAGTGGTTGAGGCCTCCTTTAAGTAGAACTTAGGATGGAATTAGACGGGTCGGCAACTTTTGAATAGCTCTACATGGGGACTTTGGTTGTTAGTTCCAATAAATAGTTTCCTATCATGAAGTGGTAGTCTAAAACATGTAGGTATATAGTCAAGAAGTTTGGACCTTTGCTATCATAACATGAAATTAAGGTAGCTAAGTTGTTGGATAGATTTGCCGAGGTGTTAGATGGATCCCTTGGCTTAGTTTAAGTCGGCACTCCATGACCATGGTTAGAGTATATGGTCCAAAACAAGAGGAAAGACAAGGAAGGTTGGGTTTAGAGAATAGCTCAAACTCCTTGGCACTAAGGTCGGAAGTAGGAATTCACCATACTATGTTCTCTAGACCTTGGGATCAAGTGAGGAAAAGGGGTTCAATTAACTAAATCCTATCAATTCATTAACAATATCAATAAGAAGACTAAAAAAATAAAGCAATACCCATTAGTGATAGTAACACGTAAGTGGTTTTTGGACAACTTGGCTTATGTTAAATAGGCAATTGGAAAAAAAAAGAATAATTAAGTCAAACCTTATGATTGGAAGAATACCTTTGTTGTGTAATCAAATGTAGGTTTTGTGTTGTTATTGCAATAAAAGGCTAAGGTTTCAAAACTTAAGGGGATAAAGTACCAATTTGTGTTTTGTTTAGGTTAGTTTATATTTTTTTATTATTGAAAATGGACAGCGGATCTTGTTGTGCTAATGTTGGTAATGGCATGATGGGGTTTGAAAAACTTGAGGAGATGAGCTCTAGGTTTAGGTTGCGGCTTGTGATGAGAGAAATTAATGGTAAGATGGAAGGATAACGTTCAACCATCTAAATTTAAAAAATTTAGGGTTAATGTTGTAAACACTACCTAAGCTCTAGAAAAATATTCAATTTATTACCTCAACATTTTAATTAATAGTCATTTTATTGCCTTTGTACACTTTTAGTGGTCATCTTTAGTACCTAGCTAAACTTCATTAAGCTCTATTAGCTAGGTGAACTAGGGGACTAGTTATGAGTTAATACATAGCCATTGTTCATCTAGAAGCTAAGTAAGAGTTGTAATACCCTAGGATTATGAGCTAATTTAATAACTATACGATTCGATCCCTTAAATTTAGGGCACCGGACTAAGTTATCGGTTTGATTTCAAACTTCACAGTAAGATTATAAAAGTTAAATGAAATAATTTAAGTAAATTCAATTTTTCAAAATAAGCTATATAAAAATATTAATTTATCAATAAAGTCAATAATCATAAAATTTAAGCTTTTAAATATAGCAAAATATTAGAAATAAGTTAATTAACATTCAAAAATAATAAATGAAGTTAAATTATACATAATATACATGTATTAACATAGAATACACATTATGTGTATTAAATATACATATATAATAAGAAATTATTGTCAAAATAAGGTAAATTAATATAAAAAAAGGAAAATCAATAAAAAAAATGAAAGGATGAGTCGTCATACCTTTGTGGCAACCTAAGATTAATTTAGATGATGAGTCAAAAGCTAAGAAATGAGGAATTAACACCTCATGCATTGAAAATTCAAGAAAATGACATGTGTAAGCCACATGTCCAATTTTTATAAATCTTAATCCATTTGGAAAATATAAATAGGGTATGTACACATCAAAAACAACATTTTGGAAGTTTGAAAAAAATAGAAAACCACTCAAGAAAATTTCAAAACAAATTAGAAAAAAATAAGAACATTAGAGTAAAAACAAAGCACGGAATCTAATCACGCCGGTTCAATAGGTTGTTGGTCTCTGATTATGGTGGCCATTTGGGGTTAAAGGAAGCACCACCAGGAGATGTGTTTCGATAAGGTTAGGTAGCAAGAGGTGGCTGGTTCAGGTAAACTAAATTTCCAGTTAAAATTTTGTAAAAATAGCAAATGATGTTATTTAATTATGTAATTTAGCTTTTTGGAGTTATTTGAGGTTTAGATTAATGAAGTAATTTTATTTTAATTAAATAATTAGTAGAAATATGGGTTCCTTAAGAAAATACCTTGTTTGGGTAAAAATTGAATGAATTTTTATAAATATTAGATGATGTTATTTCAAGCTCAATTTTTGTGTATAATACACCTAATATATATATTTAATTGTGGCAACAATAATATTTGAAATTAACCGTGTTTACTATTTTTTATAATTATTTTGAATGAAATTGCAAGTTTTGCTGAATTATTGAAATAATTAGTTTTTGATAAAATCAATGAATGAGCTCTACATGTTTTAATTTCTAGATGTTTATAATGATATTTGGAATACTTAGTTTTGATCTCACACTTAAATTTGTTTAGTTTCCTAAATTTTGCATAATTCCAAGCTAAAACCATTATTTTCGTAAAAATAAATAATAGCTAGTTTAGCGTAATTGATAGTCGATAATTAAACTACATATTTTTGTAAGTCTATAGAATTTTTCGTAAAATTAATTGGGCACGTATACTATTTATTACATATTTTCCTAATATAAGCTTTTATATTGGCTTATGTAATAGAGTAATTAGTATTAGTAAGATACATATCAAATTACATAAAACGAATACTTTGGAGTATAATAAATGTTGCTGGACAAGTTTGGAAAGTATAATTTTTTGGGTTTTTAGTTTATAACTAAAACTTACTCAAATCAATTTCAGAGTTAGGGTAACGTACGGTCAAGTCATAATATGAAAGGGTATTTTTGGGTTTTTGAAAATATTAATTGATCTTGTTTCTTAATATATATTAATAGTACTCAAAATAACAATCATGATGATATAAAGTTTATCATATTCCAATAAAAAATGAATAAAATACAATTGAATTAAGCTTGGTAATGGATAACAAAAATGCATAAGAATTTAGTATTGACCCGTAGTTAACTTAGGGTCTCTGTGTTATATTTTTATAGGTATGATAAGTAAGGAAGGACTACGTCATGAGGTTTAAGATTTTACGCTATTACTAAGCCTATGTAAGTGGATCTAACCTATGTTTGGGGTAGATATATTGTTACTTATAACACTGCGTACTGTTTGATATTATATTGATTGAATATGAATATATCTTGGGTGAATTGATATGCTACTTTGGTGAATGTTGATGTGGTGATTATAAATGACAATAGTTGTACCTTGGTGGAATTGTTATGTTGCTATGTTAGGTGATGAATTGTATTTATAAATGATTGTGCTAACTAGGAAAGTTGAGTGATTACTGACTCAATCTTCTAAGTGTTCACCTAAGTAATTACTACAATTCAACTAAAGAGAGTTCAAAAACCAGCATCAAATCACTGGGTTAAATAAAACTTATGGATTGATTATGTTGATTGATATTTTTGAGTTGCTATTGCATATCATGGCATAGCACAAAAAGGGACCTACAGGTCAGAAATTTCAAAATGAGGCTTCTAAGTGATAATAGAAAAAGCATGGCTTTATAAACTTAGTTTTGAGAAGCGTATAGATTACATTGCCTGAACATTATGACTATTTTAACAATCAAATTTGGTAAACTATAGTGTGTAGTCCAAATTTGGTAGTGTTACCACTTTGATTTGGTGAACTACAATGTGTAGTCTAATTTTGTAATGTAAGGTTGGGGGTCCTACGCCCAAGTAGCTCCTTGTTGCCCTTTTGGAAAATGGTAGACTACAGTATGTAGTCCAATTTGGTGGAGGTCCTATTCCCAAGCAACTCTTTGTTGCCTTCAGTTCTTGGACATCGTATCTAGATGTTGGCTATGTCAACTAACCAAAAGAAAATTGGAGGGCATAGGATATCGGTACTGATGTATGCCATGTACATGAACGTAGCATGCTGCATTGTTAATAATAAATGCCCTGTTAGGTGGATGCATATGTGAAGTTAAACTTATAGGTTATAATTGAAATATTTCAATTGTGATATGCAGTATTGTCTATATTATGTTGTTTGTTATCTACTCTTACTCAGCTTCAATAGTTGAGTGGATAAAATATTTTATCCTCAAGTTAACTACATCGTGAAGGGCTCAACACTAAGGGAGGATATATATATACTGTGATCATGAGTTAGAGTCATGACTTTTGTATGGAACCTGTACTAAGTCAGGAATCTTATTATTTTAAAGATGATAAAGGAAAAAGTTAGTTCATATTTTGATGTAAATATTATGTTGTACACATAAGTTGTAATAAAATATCTAGCTGAACTTCGATGTAGCAACCTCTTTATCATGTAAACAATATTGTTTTTTAATGAATAAGCAGGTTGAGTTAAGTTTTCAATAGGTATTCCTGTGCAATGGTGCATCTTGTGCTATGTTGGGATGTGATAAGAGTTCAGGTAGTATGACAAGAAAAAGTAACACATCAGACATGAGTAACTAAACCTAAGAGAAAGCAAGGGAATTTGACAATAGCCTTTACCCTAACTACTGGATAAGAAACCCATTTAGTAGTATTTACAAGAAAGCATAAGGTTTTGATTGAAGAGTACTATCATTCTTAGACACTAACCCAAAATCAAATATTGTAATCCCAAATTGAAGGAAGAAAACCTCCTTTTCTTCACCTAATCATGACGAGAAGTTAAAATGTTCCAAAGTTATGAGTATATAAGAGACAAAATCTACTTAAAACCTTAAGTGAATAGTAGCCCTAAAACCTTAAGTTAACAATTAGAAATCCTATATAGAACTTACTATTTGTTGAAGGAAAAGGGATTCCTACTTAGATAATGAAAACACATGTGACTACATGGTGTTTTTTATAAGAATTAGTCCACGACAATCTTAAAGCTAAGGACAACTTGTTAGAAGCTAATGTAAACTTACCAGAAGCTGAAGTTGACCTATCCTAACCTAAGACCAACTTGCTCTTACCAAGGCTGGATTGATAACAGAAGGATGAAAGGAGGAAAAGAAACCATTCAACATCAGGTTTGTCATCTGCCGTAGTAGTAAGAGACTAAATGGCTAAGGCCATAAGGCTAAAGAACAGCTTAGCATAGCACGAGAAAGCTAGCACTAAGCAATCTATGAGTGTAACAATTATACACCAACCTCACTAAGAGCTCGGCCAAGCATAATAAGACTTCCAAACATCCTACCCCAATTCGAACACCCGACTGCTAATTGGCCCCTACTCGGGTCTAATCCTAAAGACAGCTTGGATGATTGCATGTCGACCACTCTATTAAATGTGCAGTTTTGTATACTTTGTAAATATTTTCCTTATTTCAATTGTAGGCCATTCTTTAGGGTTTAAGAGCTTTGTATATTCTTTACACGTTTGCCATTAGGGTTTTAGAATTTACTATAAATAGCAACTTTTGTAATTAGCAATGCATGATGAGGAAAAGAATTCACAAACAGTGATTACACTTAAACATTCCTTTTAATCAAGGATATTCTTGAGCTCTTAGAGCTTGCCTCTTCCAGATTATTGAGTGTTAATTAACTCTCTAATCTTTCTTATGATATTATTAATCTTGACCTTAAAATTGTAGTGAACCTTTCATTTGAGCAAGTTAGTAAGTCATATCTAACCTCTCATTTGAAACCTGAGTAACATTTAGTATTCATAAGTTATATCGGACCTTATTTTGAGCTCAATCATTGATTGTGTTTTTATCATGGTGTGTGATATCCATATACATTCGTAGTCAAAACCCCCTTCCACTTCCTATTCCTCATCCCATTTGAATGTCAAATACCCATTCGTAGTTCATGTCCATTGTATGTTCATGGATTCGCATCATTTTTTGTCCTACAACATGACATGGCAAGAAGAATCTTACATAAATAAATGGTTTCATTTGGTCTAGATGAAAATGAAGGGTAAGTTCTTTTTTTTTTTTAATTTTACTAAATAGAAAACATTTTTTGAGTATTTCCTGTGTTTTTGTGATATGTTTTACATATATATTGGTTTACCATGCTTATTGGTGTTTCTAATGTAAAGTGTATTTGATGGTACATGTCAATGATTGATTTGAAGGAGAAGAGGACATAAGAAAGTATGTAGGAGGTCAACAACTTATGTAAACTATAGATATCAACGCTATTAGTGAAGTTATGATACTATGCTTTCATGGGGATTTCAAGTCTGTAAAATTTGAATAAGTAACTTTTAAATACTTGGTAAAACCAATGTAAATAGATTATTCAACCTTAGGTTAGGAGAAAATGGTCCTTACAATGATATGGTAGCTATTCTAGGTGGTCATTGTAGTAAACATCTTTAAGTTGAGCATGTTGTTGGGGAGATTACTAGGGAAAGGGCTGAATTAACTTTAATGAGCATATTTTAGAGTCAAAGGTGGAAGAGAATGTAATTGAGGTAGATTGTCTTCTTGATGATGATGACGACAAAGTGTTGGTGGCATGGAATAAGAAGAAGGTATTCATAGAAAATAATAGTTGCAATGAAATTGAAGGGTTTAATATTGTTGTGTACATTGTTTTTTATTATTACGAGGATGAGTGTTGTTGGGTAAAGGAGGGTATTAGGGAGGGTACTATTGAGAGTGGTGAGAATGATGTGGAGAGTTTGCTTTAGAAGGGTAAGGGTAGTTTTGAGATTGACTTTAGTGAGAAAATAGGTGAAGATAAACCATAGAGGAGAAGACAGACGAAGGAATGATCTTACTACAATGAAACCCCATATTTATGTGAGGATGGTATTTGAAAGAAGAAAATTATTCAATGAATAATTAATTCAAGCATGATTAGTGGGACTTAAGGATGATGTTGAATGAAAACACAAGGTTTAGTTTAAGTGGAAGAAAGGGTTGCCCGTTTGTCATATATAAAATTTAAAACTGCCTATGATATTGTTAAGTTCTCAATGTTCACTTTGTTACAACAATTTACAATCCCAAAAATAAAAATTTCATATTTAGTGTTACTGAAACATGAATTGAGATTAGCAATAGTAATTTTTACAGCACATAATAATTAATATATTATATATACATACACATACTATAGATACTACAATCTTACATAAAAGTTAACATATTATGCTCCATTACACCAAACATATAATATATGAAATTCAAAATTACCTATGATGCTAAAGGACACAACTATAATATGAATTTGAAGTTTTTGATTAGTTTTCATTCTAGTAAGTCTTCACATAAAATTGACTAAACTACATACCAATATACAATTACACTTCGCTAGGTTTTCACATAGCATAAGATTTACTACATAATATGTACATGCACATAATACTTCCTGTCAGGACCCTAAAGGGGGCCTAGTAGGATTACCTAAAATTTCCATAACATGTGTGCATCCATGATATGAAAACCGCCTTACAAGTCAGAGATTGCAAGACTCTAAATAATTAAACACTAAGGTTACTGATTTTTAAGTAATCAATTTACTGTAGAATAAGTAATCAATTTACTGTAGAATACAAATATAAATAACTATGGGTATCCGTTATCCCACAGTTCCTCAGAACCGCAGAAAATCGGTATCCCCTACCAAATAATAAGACAGGATTACCAACATTATAAAACTACAAGAAGAATTAAATTATATTAAACTCTAACATGTGAATATTTTCTACAAAGAGTGTTTATGTATCACCTAAAAAAAAATCTCAACTAATCCTAACACTAATGTACATATCTTCATCTCACACTCAGCACTCAAGACATATCTCAATCCCATCGTATGTAAACCTGCAAAGAAAACTAAGGGGGAATGAGCATAAAACAGCTCGGTGAGTTCGTTCCTCACCACTACCGGTCAAGCAAGTTTTCACACATTATTATCACATATGCAAGCAAGCTATCTACATACATAATGAATGCAGGCGCGATTAATGCAAGCAACACATCCATAGGAGTCCGGAACTATGGAAGGTGTAAAATTACATCGTCCACACTTCGATTATCTCCTGTACTTACCCGCACAGGGCACCTCAACTTACCCGCAGAGGCTACCTAGGGGCACCACCCCACTAGGTAAAACTCGACTATTACCCTAGCCGAGAAAAGAGTTTCAATCCAAATAGGGGGAGTCCGAACTAGGACTATCCACCCTCCAAGGCCCCTCGGGCATAAACATGTGAGTCCTCTCGCAACCAAAAATAACCAAGGCTTTTCAGGCACAATAAAACGAGTCCTCTCACTATCAAATGGAGAACCCATGCTAGCTTTGCCTTAACGTTAAAAATACTATTTATGGCTCCACAAGCCCTTACAGCAATCATGCAAAAATTTGTTTAAGGATAGAAAAGCTTTTGCCAAAAATACCTTTCTTAAGATTTTTGCAAGGCTAGCACTCTCCATTCATACCTTTACCAAGTCATAGACATGCGACGAGTAAAACCGGTTATTTGGGTCAGATATTTGTATTTATCAATTTAAAAATGTGATCACACAGATGATGGCATACAAACAGAACAGTTATTCAAACATACAAGCAATAGCAAACAACAAACATCATACAAATAACACGCACAAGCAAGTAGCAGGTCATCAGAACTCCCTCACCTGGATTATTGCTCATTCTCCAAGCCTTTAGGATTTCCAGGACTCGATATCGAATGCCTAAATCAAAATGGCAAACCTTATAAGTGTTCTAAGAATTTAGACTCCTTAGTCAACTAAAAGTCTATTGTAGTTTGTCTAGTTTCCTCCAATATAACCCGAGTATAGTGTATATAGGGTTACCATATTCCATGAGATTAATAGTAACTATTTTCTTATATTAGTAAGGTATGAGGCTTTCTTTATGTATTTTGTAATTTTTTTGTTCTGATTCTGATATTTGTAAACTTATAGTCGTTTTTCATCATTTTCGGACGCATGTTCACACGGTAATGTCCGTTTTGGACGTTAAGACCCGTGTTTTATGATATGGGCTAAATTTATTAAAATTTTATTTTATTGAAGTTTAATTACTCCTATTGGCTAGTTTTATGTTCCATTTTAGCTGTTAATGATTTAATTAGCCATTTAGTCTTACACTTAGGGGCTTTTACTTTGCTATTATTAATTTATGTACTTAATTAAGTATGATTCAATTTAGAAAGTGTATTAGGGTTTACTAATTTAGGATCCTAATTATGATACACTCTTCTTCTTTTCTTAGTTTATAATCTATGCTTATGTCATGCTTACATCATCATTTGCTTATGTCATTGCTTATGTCATCTATCTTTTGCTTATGTCATGGCTTATGTCATCTTTTCTTTATGTCATCATATGCTTATGTCATCATCCACCTCATCATTTGATTACATAAGCATTACATCATGCTTATGTCACATGTACATTTATTTCTTACTTTATACTTATGTACATATGCTTTATACTTATACTTATGTACATATGCTTTATACATACATATACTTATACATCTACATATACTTATACCGTATTTATACATGTATTCCTACTCATATACTTAATGTCTTTTGTTGACTTTTCAAAGTGTTGACTTAGTAAACCTTTTGACCTTGGTCAACATGTGTTGACTTGGTCAACTCCTCTTAAGTATATGTAAATTTGTGTACATAATGTAGAGATTAAGGGAAATTAAGGGGAAAATGAAGGAAATGAGGTATTTGATGAATTGATTAGTAAGAACAGATGATGAGATCTTACTTTAAGTATTTATAGCCTATAAACATCATTTGGTAAACTACTTAGTGTAATTAAGATGAAAAATGTCATTTAGGGTATTAAGGTTTACTACATTTAACCTAATCTTCAACCATACCTCTAACTCTCAGTAAGACTATCTTAATCATACACTTAAGAAATAAATGTAATCTATGATTCATTATCTTAGTTTCTAAGGGATCACTTAAGCATTCTAAATATTTATGCATGATTGAGGGTTATCTTCAGTCGTTTACCAATGAAAGGGCAAAATATGGAGGATATATTATCACTTAGGGTTTTAAGGTAAATTATGGTAAATTAGTGCTTTGATATCCTTAAAGTTATGGTTTTAGGGTTCTTATTACTTTAAGGCACAATCTCTAATGTTTTTACACATTTAGGGTTTCATATATTCTTACGCGATTAAATCTTCGATTGTCATCTTAGGGTTTTGATGAGGTTCGAGCTTTTAGGGTCTTCGTATGCGGTTAGGGGTTCATTGATGATTTAAGGTCTTTCGTATCCACTTTAGGTTTTGGATTGAGATTTTAATTGGTTTTAAATCTTACTGGCTCTTTTGAGTTCGAAAAATCATCTACAGTTTAGACGTTTGTTTCTATACATAGAAGGCTAAATTCGTGGGGTTTACACTTCCTTGCTATTACATGGAATTTTTAGTTTTCAAATTACCACGAGGAATCTCGTACATGCATAAAAGTTTCATCGATTATATGTTACTAGCATTGCAACTGAAACCCTTACATTTAGTATGCATTTAAAAATATAAGCCTACTACTATCGAATGGTGATCTTTAGGTTGAAGCTATAGATGTATTGAATGGCTTCCCCATTTCAACAATTTGATTTTATCTCCTACATAAGTTTCGAGTTTCCCTTCAATAGCTAGGACTTTAGGCTTATATTATTTGGGCTTTCTCGAGTGTTTGGTGGTTTAATATTAAGCAAATTAAATTGACGAATAAGAGATTGCATAAAATGAATTAAGGAAAAATCAAATAAGGTTAGGATTTTAAGCTTCTCATACCATGGTTTCTTAGGTGATAGATTTTAGGAAAGTAGGTTTATTTTAATAAGGGTTAAGCTATTGGTTTCAGGTTACTATCCATTTTTTTTTCTTTTAGCTAACATCATAAATGGCTTTTTCATTATTAAACCATTATGAAGTTATAGGACTTGTCATTTCATGATAGGTCTAATTATCTAGCTCAACTAACGACAACTAATACAGTTAATGTAATAGTATAGATGTTGATGAAAACTTTCACCAGGTATCGAATTGATCTTTTCAAACTTTTGATTATAATGTGCAAGTTTCACCTAACTTTTGATAATGAATGCACACTTACTCATAAATTTAAATCAATGCTAAAGTATGATGGACCAATCCTATAAATTAAAGGACTAGACCATTGAACTCCCCATTTTTTTGTACCAATGGTTGCAATAAAATTTATAAAATGTGAGAACTTACTTTTAATGCAAAAGGATTGAACATTGCTGTAATAAAATTAATGTAAGAAGTTGGACCTACACAATGTGACCCTTGAAATGATGCTCTCAACTTTTTCATATACTAAAAAATACTTTCTTAGAATTATATATGAGAATTTAGAAATCCTTGCAATAATTGTGGTCTATGCTACAAACCAAATTCCCTTAAAGTTACTAACATTTATCAACCATTGACAATTTAAGGCAATCAATATCACATAAAAATTAGTCATTTTTGGTAATCCATATAATGCAAAAGGAGCTAAGATGTGTCTATCCTATGTGCTAGAAATGAATCCTCACAATATGCAATATTTTTTTTTATATACCTAGCATTACGCTTAATCAATTGAACGTTAGATAATACCTTGTTCATTAAGCATTAAACAACAAAAGATGGTAACCTATTCATGAAATATCAAACAACAAAAGATGGTACCTTGTTCTTGAAACATTGAACATCAAAGTACAGTAAACATTTAACAATAAAGCATTACATTTTCTTTTCCAATTTCAACATTTTAGACTAAAAAACATGACATGTTGTTCATATTGAATCCCCATCCCACATATCATCATTTGTTGATGCAACGTATACTGCTCTATTAGGCAAGCGCATCTAATCAAGTTATAGTATAGATTTAAACAAATTTTTAGTCTCAGTGTCAAGCCTATGAGGAACTAGTTATATAAGCATATCTAATTATTTTTAGCAATAATACCCTTAAAATATTCAATTACCTAACTTATAACAACAGAAGATTTAATAAAATAATCTAAAGACAAAAAATAAAGATTGCAATAAAATAAGATTTAAACTAAAGGAAAGGAAATCAAATAAAAACAATTAACTAATAATAAAATAACTAAAGAACTAAATAAAAACTAACATCAATTAATTAATAAGGAAAAAGAACATTTTCCTTAGTTAATCATTATAGTTGTTTACTACCTACTTTTAGGGGATCATTCAATCTTAATTTCTCTATTGGACCGTAGAGATACCTATTTCTATTCTAATGAAAATTGGATTATGAATTAGTCAGACCTGTGTCTCTAGCTAATTCCTAACCCTAAAACCCTCTCTACTAGAATCACTTTTGAATAGATCATCTTATGATCGCATGAAGCACTTGGTTCCCACCATTAGGTTTCCCCAATCTCTTAGTATACTCAATCTCTTCTAATTACTCTTGTCTATTTACTCCTATAGCAAACTCAAACTTCAAATTAACACCATATGTAATATTAATTGAACAACAATAAAAATGATGTAAACAAATTACAATAAGCAAAATCATAGAATGAATTTTATAAATAAAGATCACCCTACAAATGTAGGGTATAACAATAATTTACTAAGTTAATAAAATAAAGACATAAAAGCTAAAAAGAAAAGAAGAATAAAGATGGAGAAGCCCCCTTATAATTCTAAAACCAAACAACTACTCAAGGGGCTTTCTTCTCCTTTTTCATAACCCTATGCTTAATAGTCTATTTATGAGCAATGATCCTAAGATTACATAGAAAACCTAACAAAATTAGAAAAATGGAAATCACAATATCTTCACCCTTGAAGTACTCCACTATAGTTGATGATAGTGGAATTTTGCCTTACATTAAGCTTGGTACATTACTTGCTGAGTTGACTTGTTTTGGCAAGGTTGGCAATGCGATCTAATTTGATGATCAAGGAAACATTAAGCCTAACCAATTTGATGCATTAAAAATCCTGTCCTGCGTATTGAAGTACATTTGAATAATGGCATGGACAGTTTAGCATCTACTTAACTTAACTACGTAACTACTTACTCCCCTTGTCTTTCGACATTTGCTTAAATTATGAAGCCACTATGTGGCCTATGACCAATAGGCTTCCTATCACCATAATTATTTGGTAAACACTTATAAATATAGAGACAACAATACTGTAAGAACTTTCTACACTCCTTTAACACTTAGTTACCTATTCCTTTACTCTCTTATACACTAACTTTGGCATCGGAATGGCTATGTCAGACTAGCCTCAGTGCCCTTAACTTAATTTTCTTTCTCATTTTTAAGAACCAATTTGCAATACTAATTCTAAGTAACATCATTTTGGCACCGCTCGTTTTGAACCTTTCTACTTATGGCTAAGATACACTTAACTAAAAGTGCAGGTGCTAGTGCTTCTCCCTAGCGTTTTCAAGGGGTGAGTAAGCATCCTGATGAAGATCACTTAGCCAGATTAGAAAAACTTTATGTTAATTTGGCTAAAGAAAACCAAGAATTGTTTAAGAAGAATGATGAAACTTTGAATCTTATTTAGAAAAACGGTTTGCTTAATCAAAATTAGGAGCATAGAGACAATAGTGTTGAAGACTCTAATAATTCGGTCCATTTACTTGAATTACCAAGAAAGCAAGCCAAAGTGACTCTTGGAACTTCATCCTTTATACTTAAAAAAATGGATAAAGGAAAACAATCATAGCAGGCGCACCATGTTAGACCATCACACGCTAACACCCTTGCTACTACCAATCGTTAATTTACAATTAAGAAAAATCGTTGTATTCTAGAAATTTTGGTGGAAGTTATCCCACGTCATATTAAACTACCACAATTTGAGACGTACTATGGAACAAAAGACCTAGAGGATCATCTTAAGTATTGTTGCACTCTTACTAAATTGCACAACTTGAATGATGTCATAGCTTATTAGGCATTTCCTTCAACCCTGTAGAATGTTGCAAGTATATGTTTCAAGTACTTAAAGTCGAAAGCTATCACATGCTTTGAGGATTTTTCATAGATGTTCTTACAATACTTCTTTGTAAGAAAACTCTTAGTTAAGGACTCATCAGTTCTTAACACCATTAAATAGAGATCTAATGAGCCCATCAAAGATTATTTGGCTCAGTTTATGGCCTAGATGGTTCAGATCTCAATGTTAGATATGAGTGTTGCCCTAATCGCAATGATTGATGGAGTCAAGCTACATAGAGATTTCTTTAAATTACTAGATAAAAATAAGCTAAAGATATTGTATAATTCAAAGACAAAGCTACTTCTTACATTTAGCAAGAGGATAATATAAAAACTTGACATGAGATCGATCAGAATAAAGGTGATTAAAAAAATGATAAGAACAAGGAAAATTTAAAGGATCGACTTAGTAGACATAACGACCAATTCTCGAAAGGTAGTAGTGGTGAAAGGAAGAGATTGCATATTCTGACCTATTTCCTTCACACTCCCCTTAACCATCCAATATCTAACATATTGATAGAAGGAAGAAATCAGAGAGTGTTGCAACAACCTTAGTGTATGAGAGAAAATCCATTGCATTGGAATTCGAACTAGTATTGCAACTTTCATAGTGATAGAGGCTATAACACTGATGAATGTAAACATCTCAAAACTACTATTGACGATGCAATCTAATGAGCATTTTTGAGTAAGTTCTTAGTTTATGATATTAAGAATATCAAATGGTTGATGCAAAGACAAAGAGATGAATAAGGTAGTGTTGATCAACCTCCTCAAGCTAGAAGGGAGGCAAGAGAAGGAGGTGATAACAATAGGGCTCCGAATGGTATCATAAACATCATTGTTGGCGGTTTCCCTAGTTTAGGCCAATCTTGATCTTTGAGCTTGACTAATGATGTATAATATTTTTATAATGTGTAAGGCAAGAAGGTGAAGGTCAACAATTCCATCTGTTTCACAAAGAAGGATTTCGAAGGCATGCAAAGGCTTCATGATGACATGTTAGTAAACGGTATGAGAATTGCTAACTTTGGGATCAATGAGATCCTAGCTGATAATGGAAGTTTGGCAAATATTTTTTTTCAACATGCCTTTGATTAAATGAAGTTAAATATTAAAGCGTAATTAACATCCTATGATCATGACTTATATGCTTTCAACAACCAACCTGCATGGGTAATTGGAGTGATCTCTCTTCCGATCCAAATTAGAGATGACGAGAATGTAGTAGAAGACAAAATGGATTTCCTCATCGTAAAATGTTAGCCTCCTTACAATATGATAATGGGTCAATCATACCAGCACTTGTTTGGCATGGTCCCATCAATTGTAGATTTAAATGCTTAGGGTATATGGTAACTCAGCACTACATTAAGGTAATCTCGAAAAAGATCAATGCAATAATGAACAGGTGGATTACCACCTTGAACATAATTGTTTTAAAAAGTGTAGATAGATGTATAGGCTTCTCTAAGATTTTGAAGAATCAAGAGAGTTTCAATGGACTAATGAATGTGAGGTCGCATTCAAAGAACTGAAGGATTTTTTAGCATCATCACCGGTACTTTTGAAGCCTATTCTTGAGGAAGATTTGCTTTTATACCTATTTGTTAGGAGCCGGGCTCTCTCCTCTATCTTTGTTTGTATAGAAGGAAAAAGCATAGGTTGATCTAGTATGCAAGCCATGTAGGCATTCCATTTTCGCCCCCTTGTAGTTATAATTTTTATTTTTTCAAGGGTCCTAATTAAAAAAGAATAAAAAAAAATTTGAAAAATGATAAAAAAAATGGAAAATTCTCAAAATGAGAAAACATTATAAAGAATTTTTTAAGAAAATTGACTTTTAGAAAATAAAACGTTTTAGGGTCAATGGATTTGGTTTTAACTTATTTCAAATAACTTTATTTTTTAAGGTCATATAGCTTAAATATAATTTAATTGTACTAAATATCGAGAAAAACTAATAGTTCATATGGATAAGTACTTGAACATGATATTGGATTTGGCTTAGGCTTAGGGTTATGGGTACAAATCTAATTAGGCACACATGTGTCTTATATTTTTTCTTCTTCCATTGTGAACATCGGTTAAGCTTACAGGATTTAAATCAAATTATAAATTTTGGCAAATATTTTGAATCTAATAGAATTATATCATTATTAAAGATAACACGAATATGATAATGTTAAGTTCAATGTGAAAACGATTTGTAGTATTCAAATCCGATTTTGATTTTTATCAAATTAGATTTGAATCTATATAAAAGGTTTGTTTTTAACTTTTATAAATGTTAAGTATGTAACCTAAAATTATTCAATTACATGCCCAAAACCCCCTATACCAAAACAGCCGAATCCGAGATACTGTTAGACTCACTACGACTCACTACCGTACACATGCACATCTCCTGTCCACACTCCACGGGAGACACGCGCCTATTAGCTTCATCCGCAGTTTGCGACTCACTCGCCACTAATGCACACACGATCCAGTACACCGAAACAGCCTACTCTCCAGCATAGTCACCCACCCTCACATACATCTCCCCTGCGACAGACAATCACCGACACACATAGTCCTCTCCCTCCATTGTCACATCTCTCTCTCTCTCTCTCTACCAACACAACAAATAACTTCATACAGCAAACACTCATCCACTACAGCATCTAGTAACTTGACGTCGTGAACCGCTGAACCCCATTCCTATCTTGTCTTCGTTCGAGCACATCTCTTTCACTTCACGCTGATTGCCGCACACAAACCAGGATGCCAACACATCGCACACACATCTACTGAATAGCACAACAGCATGTCAACGCCTCATCCTTGCCACAGCAACTGCAGCATCTCATGTCCTGCAACAAATGCTATGAACATAACAGCAAACCCTGATCATATCAAGCCCCAACTGGCTGCAGCTATCCATCTGTGACCACACGCAAACGCATCAGCACTTCACCAACCATGCACTCTTAACAACTCACGACAGCAGTCCTCTCCATGCTCGTACGCTTCACTAACCACAACCAACAGCCAATACTCAACCCCTGACCACTTTCACTGAAACAACCCGAACACCAACCCACACTCCACCAATCACGACTGAGCACAATCGGCTAAGCTCCATTGATCATCCACGCATCCACCAATAAACAGCCATCGTGAGTTGAGGCGTTGGTGTAAATATCAATTTCACCAACCACTTTTACACCAAAATCGAAAGTCCTATTTGATTTGGTGTTGGGAGAGCTTGGTGTAGCTTGAACTATTGTTGATTGAAGAAGGATCCGAATTTTCTTGAACCAATTGCCAACTCGGATATGTGATCCGACCCAGAACCGAGGACCACCGGCTCACTCCAAGATCCCTGCACATAGTTGATTCAAGTCTAGCATCTTTTGCTTCTTTTGTTTTGTTTACTTTTTATTTATTTATTTATTTAATTATTTGTTTAGTAGTTGTTTTAAAATATATAAAAAATATATATATATCATATCTTAGGAAAATTTTTTTTAGCGTTAGGTCTTTAAAACTTCTCATTTAGAATGATTACTTTTTAGCAATAAAAAATAATAATAACGAACCCTTTTTAAAATTAGGATATTTTAGAAAATTTTTTATAGAATAAAAGTACTCAACAATTAAGACCCTTTTTAGAATTTTCTTTCAATAAATTAATTGGATTGAAAACGTAAACCCGGCATAAGCACCTCTAGGGCAACATGAAATCTATAAAAAGTTAGCTTTACTTTATTCTATTTTTTCTTAAAAATAAAAAAGGCATAATTATAAAAAATAAGCTTAATTTCAAAAAAGTGACAGTAGAACTTGTTAAGGTTTAATAGGTAGCCCCCAAATTCGGTGTGACTTATTTTGAAAAATGCGGTGGTCATAGAACTTAAGATTGCATGTATGAAAACCTTTTTCAATAATTTGGGAGAACCCATAATGTGGCAGACCTAATTGTATAAGGGCAATTGTGAAGTTATATCCCCTTGTATATTCCCTGTATTTTTTTTAATAATCTCTTGTTGTAATATTTCCCTATAAATATTTTGTAATAAGTTCATGTAAAGTTTAGGATAGGCTTTGATTGTAATTTTAATTTTTTTTAAATAGGTGTAGCTAGATCAAGTCAAGGGGTTTTTGAAGAGATCCATGTCTACTCGCCTCATTTGCCCCAAAAATTACTCTAGATGTGGTTTCGACAGTTTAGTTTAGATAAGTAAGAATTTATTAAGAATAAGATTGGGCTCATTTGGTCTTTATAGAAGATCCCTATGAAAATTACCTTACTACAGACCTTAGTGCATCTATGGGAGTGCAAATCTATTGCTTTTTGTTTAGGCCTACATCAATTGAGCCTAACCCTCAAAGAATACTCCCAATTGTTATGGGCCCCTACTATTTTCAATAATATTTATGTCCCAGATTTAGAAGCTACCATACCATAGATCTTTAGTAAGTTGTTGGGAGTTAGAAAAGCTAAGATAAATCGGATTTTGGTTCAAGGGAAGACCATTTAGATAAAAGACATCATTGACTGGTTTTCTACCGAGCTAAAGCATAAAGATAAAAGGGATATTTTTTGTACAAACCTGGAAACCTAGCATTAGCACTGAGTCAATGCCTATATCTTGGTGGTCTTTAATACCATCTTATTCCTTGATGATAGATGCCAAGTCCACTTTAAAGTTATAGAAATTGTAACCTAGTTTCTTAAAGGGAAGTCATACATCCTTACCCTCTTAGTTGAACAAATCTGATTGCTAAATCATCTCAAAAAGAAGAAACATAAAGATCTAAATACCAATATGGTTCTGCTTATGGTCAAGTTCATCAGCCACATGAGAAGTTACCAACTTGATATCAACTGGGCCAACTTTATGCAATAATATGATCTTATCAAGTCTTTTGAAGAATGAATTGAGCTACTTGAAGACATAGCTATTCATCATTGGGTTCAACACTTTCAAGGTATGAAAGCCGAGGAACTATTATGGACACCCAAGTGGTTTGCAAACAAGGAAATGGTAAAAGAATATGAAGATTTCAAGGTAGTACCTCTGATGGGCGTCAACCTTCGTACCAAATAAGTTCTAGCTAATGGACTCACTCAAGGCATGATTCCCAAGCCATCATTAGAAGCTATTTTACTTGACTTTCATAACCCTGACGCGTTGGTGGCTAACAAGGTGTCTAAACTCCTAAGCATTTGAGCTCTTTGGTGCAAAAGGAAGACCACCCCTACTAATAAGAGGATACCGGGTAGAAGTTAGACAACCAAAGGACTTCTCTATCGCCAAACTCAATAAGCTAAAAGATATGGAGGAGACAAAGGGGAACGAAGAAGTCCAAGTTGAAGCTTAACCTAAGAAAGCAAGTGAAAGAGAACAGGAGCTAAAAGGCCATTGTGAGGAGTATCATCAGAAGATAAAGCATTAGAAGCATCACTAAAAAGGATTATGGGCAAGGAAGTGGAGGCTCTTAAAATTTTCATGAGGACGAAAACTCAAGACAAGCCTAATAGCCATAAGAAGAATAGGACATAGTTTTTTTTTTTTTTTACTTTCTTTAGGAATTCTTTTCTAAATGAAATAAGTGATGTAAAGCTTCATAATTACAAAGATTAATAATAATTAGTTAGGTTTTGCACATTAAGGGTCTCTTACCAATTTAAATTTCCTTGCATCTGTGTGTCTTCGTTTTGCTCCAAATATTCATACTTGATAATTTCTAAAAGTTAGGTTTTGCTACTCTATAAAATACCACACTTCTTTTCTTAAGCGATCAAAAGTGAAAAGAAAAAACAAAATAAAAAGAATCAAACCTATAAAATAATTTCAGGTAGTTACCATTTTGGCAAGTATTCTACCAACTAGGAATATTCAATCTTTTAGATAGATTAACATTTTGTAAATAGCCTTTCTCATTTAAAATAAATAGAGTCTAGAAATTTTCTCTATTTCTTTTTGCCATGATCTTTTAGTCTTTTATTCTTCATTCTTTAGAATTCCACTTTTGTAAATAGACCCTCAACATTGTTGTTCTATATGTAAATAAATTTTTTAGGCTTGTATATAGAAGTCTAAGAAAGCAATCCCCCATTTACAATTTGATTACTTAATCTCTATAAAATAAAGCCTTATCTCTCTCACTCACTCTTTTCGAAAAAAAAGAAGAAAAAAGAAAAGAAAAGGAAAAAAAAAAAGAGAAAAAGTTGCTAACGGTTACAAATCCTTATGAAACTTAGGATAAACATGAACCACATGGCCCGTTAAGGCAACCAATTGAAAATGAACCCCTGGCCCATTAAGGTAGCCAAACCAACTCAAAACCCCTAATCCATTAAGTCAAAACATGAACTAAGTGAAAACACAAGTCCATGAAACACCATCTTAAGCTTGATCCCTAGTATAAAAAAAAAAGGGAAAATGAAAAAAAGAGGGACAATTCATGGTACCTCAAAAGACGTCGATGTCGACCCATTCAGCTTTAAAGAATTGAGTCCGTAATCACTCATGGAAGCCAAAGGGCATTAAGACCTATAAGTCTAGGGCTATTTAAACAAGAACATAAAAGGTATGAGGCATTTGGTCTTTGAAATTTAATGAAAGATATCATTTCACAATTGAGGCATGTTTCGAGGAACTAGGGTGTAAGGTCAATTTCCACCCTAAGGCAAATTGACATGGGCTCTTACCTAAGGAATCGGTAGCTCACTTTTAACAGGTTTGGAATGAAAAGAGGCAAATTGCATCCTAAACACTAACTTTTAAACACTTTGAGAGATGAGAGATATCATGGTGAGGGATTTTTAATCTCATTCCTTAAAGGAGGTCCGTTTTGAATGTGATATATAAATTAAAATGAACTTAGGCATCCATTTTCAAATCCCAAACATAATTATCCTTTGTTAACCCTATTAAACCAATTTAGAGTGCTTTCAAACGTAAACACTAGCAAGAACCACCGTATAATGGGGCAATTTGAAGGTTAGGATTGTTGATTAGGAGAAAAGGATAAAACTAGTTTGTGCTTATCTTAGTAATAACAATTCAAGGATAACTTTTGTTTTCAATAAATTGTTCCCTTTGATGATGAGTTAATATTTTTCCAAATACCTTAAGAGCACACATACCTTACCTAAGTCCATACACTAAAACCTATGGATTTAGGGCCTTGATTCATCTAATGATAAAGAGTTGATAAAAGAGATCATTACCTATGGGGAGAGAAAAGCAAGAAATGATGGGCTTAGAAAAAAAAAAAAAGAAGAAAGAAAGAAAAAGGAAGAAAGGCTCAAACATCGGCCTTGAGAAAGGCCTTAACCAAAGAAGGCTTAGAAGCCTAAGTTGCTCTAAAAACGCAAGGTCATGAATTACATTCCCAACCATAAACACAAAACCCCATATTCATTTCAAAATCATGCTCCAAATCACGAACACAAAACCCTCCTATTCATCTTGAATCACACAGGACCTCCTAACCCATAATAATTCCCTGCTCAAAGTTCTTCTCATCTTAAAGAATAATTTATCTATAATAAAATTTTTTTTTGAAACTGGGGCAAGCATACATCTAATTTTTTTTTTTCCTAAGGGTTCTTAACTTATACACTTAGGTTGGATGAAAGTACTTCTTTCAAAATAAGCCCTCTCATTAATCACTTTTAAAACCATTTGACCAAAAGCCCAATTCATAATACTGAACCCAAAAATACCTAATAGATTGATCAAAGCATATCACTTGCAAACTGGACTATAATTTTTGTAATAATAGTCAAGAGAGAAATTTAGACCGAAAGTGAACAAGGAAGTCCTCTTCAACTAGAATAATCATAAGTTACCTTTTCCTTAGGAAATGAATGTTTAAAATCATATGGCATCACAAAGAAGCTCAGTATGAGGGCCAGAAACTAAGACGGACATGAGATGCCCCACATGGTTACTAAGGAAAGGGATGGTTATAACACTTGCTTCTTAAATAAGAATTTATATCTATTAGTAGACTTCAAGAAAAATAAAACAACAAAAAAAAAACGAGAGAGACAAAAATATACAACGGATGAAAGGAAAAAGAGGGAGAGAAAGTAAAAGCATGTTACAAGTTTTTCCATCCATGTCCACCTGAGTGACCAAATCTTTAGTTCATGTCATCTACTTCAAAGTCATTCTCTTGATGTAGTTTTGATGTCCATTAATCCTTTTCCAAGTTAAAAAACCTTATCCTTGATACCTTGTTGCATCATAAATGGTTTTCACCAAATTCCTCATTTGTAAATTTCTTAAGTTAAGAGGTTTTTCAAAAGGTTACATCCCTTAATTTTTCTTTTTAGGGTCCTTAGCTAGCTTAGAGGGCGCTTACCCTTTCTATTATTTTCTGTTAGAGTCTTAGCTAGCTCAAGGAGTATTTTGCCCATTTACCTAAGTTAGCTAATTAAGAGGAGTATAACTAGGTTTTCATTTAAGGTCTTAGCTAACTTAAGAAGTACTTTGCCCATTTACGTACATTAGTTAGCTTAAACGAGCACAACCAAGTTTTTTTTTTTAGGGTCTTAGCCAGCTCAAGGAGCACATTGCCCATTAACCTAGGTTAGTTAGCTTAGAGGAGCACATCTAGGTTTTCATTTAGGTTCTTAGCTAGCTCAAAGAGCACTTTACCCATTCACTTAGGTTAGTTAACTTAGAGGAGTACGACTAAGTTTTTATTTAAGGTCTTAGCTAGCTCAAGGAGCACTTTTCCCATTCACCTAGGTTAGTTAGCTTAAAGGGGTACGGCCAAGCTTTCATTTAGTGTCTTAGCCAGCTTAAGGAGTGCTTCACCGAATCACCATGGTTAATCAGCTTAAAGGAGCACAACTAGGTTTTCATTTAGGGTCTTAGCTAGCTCAAGGAGTGCTTTGCCTATTCACCTAGGTTAGTCAGCTCAGAAGCGTATAACCAAGTTTTCTTTTAGTGTCTTAGCCAGCTTAATGAGCGCTTTGCCCATTCACTTAGGTTAGTCAGCTCAGATAGGATTCTCATGTAAGGTTTTAGCCAGCTTAAGGAGCACTTTACCTATTCACCTAGGTTAGTTAGCTTAGAAGGGCATGACTAGGTTCTCATTTATGGCCTTAGCTAGCTTAAGGAGTGCCTTGTCCATTCACTTAGGACAGCCAACTTAAGGAGAATTTTGCTCATTCACCTAGGTTAGTTAACTCAAAAGAGCACAACTAGGTTTTCATTTAGGATCATAGCTAGCTCAAGAAGTGCATTGCCTATTCACCTAGGTTAGTCAACTTAGAGGAGCATGATTAGGTTTTCATTTAGGGTCTTAGCCAGCTCAAGGAGCACTTTATCTATTCATCTAGGCTAATCAGCTTAGAGGAGAATGACCAGGCTTTCATTTAGGATCATAATCAGCTCAAGGAGCACTTTTCCCATTCACCTAGGTTAGTTAACCTAAAGGAGCACGACCAAGTTTTCATTTAAGACCATAGTTAGCTCAAGGAGCACTTTACCCATTCACTTAGGTTAGTCAGCTTAAAAGAGCACGACCAAGTTTTTATTTAGGGTCTTAGCTAGCTAAAGGAGCACTTTTCCTATTCAGTTTGATTAGCCAACTCAAGGAGTACTTTACCCATTCACTTAGGTTAGCTAACTCATAAGGAGTTACCATCTAGCTTAAGGAGCGCTTTGCCCATTTACTTAAGTTAACTAACTCATAGGGTGCTACCATTCTTTTAATACTTTTAAGGTTCTTGCTAGCCTTAGGGGCACTACCCTTACAATTGTTCTTTTCGAATTTTTTGTCACCGAATCCCCAACAGACTAGTCATTTAAGACAAAGTCATCCCTAAGGCAAAAATAGTATCTCTTTTGTCTTTGTAGCAAAGTTTTACTTAAATATCACCACGAAGAGGAGTAGCTATAGATACCCCATTTTGGCTCCCTCGTAGTTCTAATTTTTGTTTTTTCAAGGGTTTTAATTCAAAAAAAATAAAAAAATTGAAAAATGATAAAAAATACAAAAAAATGGAAAATTCTCATCAAAAGAAAACATTGTAATGATTTTTTTAGGAAAATAGATTTTTAGAAAGTAGAATGTTTTAGGGTTAATGGATTTGCTTTTAGCTCATTCAAGTAGCATTATTTTAGAGGGTTACATAGTTTAAGTACAATTTGATTGTACTAAATATCAAGAAAAACTAATTGCTCATACGGAGAAGCACTTGAACATGGCATTAGATTTGGCTTGGGGTTATAGCTTTGAATCTCATCAAGCATACATGTGTCTTTTATTTTTTCTTCTTCCATTACAAAAATCGATTAAGCGTATGAGATTCAAATTTATTATAAATCTCATCAAATCTTTTGAATCTAGTAGAATTATATCATTATTATAGATAACACGAATATGATAATGTTAAATCCGATGTGATAATGATTTGTAGGATTCAAATCTAATTTTGATTTTTATCAAATTAAATTTGAATCAATATAAAAGATTTATTTACGAGTTTTATAAATATCGATCATATGTTACAAAATTATTCAATTACATGGCCAAACTCGCTACACCGAAACTGCCCAATCCACTGCACTATCGGATTCACTACTGCACACATGCACATCTCCTATCCACATACCATATGAAACACATGCCCACCAACCTCATATAAAGTTTGCGACTCACTTGCTATTGATACACACACAATCCAGTACATCGAAATAGCTTGTTCTGTAGCATAGTCACCCACCTTTATACATGTCTCCCTTACGATAGACAATTACCAATATATATAATCCTCTCCTTCCATTGTTGCAACTCTCTCTCTCTCACACGACCAATCCTCATCCGACCAATACAGCAGACTGCTTCATATAACAAACACTCATCCACTATAACATCTCCCAACCTGATGTATTGAATCGATGAACCCCATTCCCATCTTCTCTTCATCTAAGCACATCTCTTGCACTGCATGCTGATCACAGCACACAATCCTTGATGCTGACACAACCTACACACATCCATTGAATACTATAGTAGCATCTCAATGCCTTACCCTTACCACAACAGCTATAACAGTCGCACATCTTGCAATAAATGCCATGAACATAATAGCAAATGTCAATCATATTAACCCCTAATTGGCTACAGTTACCCATTTGCGATCACACGTGAACACATCAACACTTCACCAACCATATACCCATAACAACTCGTGATAGTCGTCCTCTCTATCTTCACATACTCCACTGATTGCAACTAAAAGCTAGTACCTAACATTTGACCACATTTGCAACAGTAACTCGAACATTAAGCTACACTCTACCGATCACAACCAAGAACAATCAGCCAAGCTCCATTGATCATCCATGCATCCATTGCCACTCCAATTTGTAAATACCCAAAAATAGCTACCTTGAGTTGAGGCATTGGTGTAAATATCAATTTCACCAACCACTTTTACACTAAATCAAAAGTCCTATTTGATTTAGTATTGGGACAGCTTAGTGTGGCTTGAATCATTATTGATTGAAGAAGGATCCAAATTTTCTTAAACCAACTTTCGACCCGCATCTGAGATCTGACTTAGAATCAAGGACTACTAACTCGCTCTAAGATCCCTATGCATAGCTGATTCAGGTTTAGCATCTTTTACTTCTTTTGTTTTGTTTGCTTGTTTTTTTTTTCTTATTTATTTATTTAATTGTTTATTTAATGATTTGTTTAGTAGTTGTTTTAAAATATATAAAATACAAAATATATATCTTAGCTTAGGAAATTTTTTTAGCATTAGGTCTTTAGAACTTCCCATTTAGAAAAAATTAATTTTTAGGAATAAAAACAAATAATAACAAACCCTTTTCAAAACTAAGACATTTTAGAGAATTTTTTATAAAATAAAAATACTCAACAATTAGGACCGTTTTTAGAAATTCCTTTGAATAAATTAATTGGATTGAAAACGTAAACCCAGTGAATTTTTAAAATTAAAATAAGCTAATACACTAAAGTTTTTTAAAACAACTGTAAATGTCTAATCTTAACTAACAAGTATGTAGGCATCTCTAAGCAATGTAAAATTTATAAAAACTTTCATTTTATTTATTTTCTTAAAAATAAAAAAGGGATAATTGTGAAAAATAAGCCTAATTTCGGAAAAGTGATAGTAGTACTCGTTAGAGTTTAATAGGTAGCCCTCGAATTCGAAACCCTTTAATTTTTATCAAATTAAAATTAAAGACCGATAACTAAATTGTAATTAATCTACCCAATTGATTACAATTTCTCTTTTTTCTAACTCCGGTTAGGTAGCAACTCTAAAAGTTTTTCTAATTTAGAACAACGAATAGGAATTTCCTAATTTCTCTAGTAAAAGATTAATATTAAATGGGTTAGGTATAGTATTAGTTAGAAATTGGGAAATGAAATTAAAATAAAAAACTAAAAAATCAAGCTTAACAAGCCATATCTAGTAAGGCTTGGAGCAATGGTATACAAAGATTGAAATGTTTGTCCTAACTATGGTAATTTCAGTAAGGAAGTTAAAACCTTATTTTGAAGCTCATTAGATTATAGTCCTTACTGATCAACCATTATAACAAGCCTCATAACAACCTGATTCCTTAGGAAGGATAATAAAGTATGCCTTTAAATTAAGTGCCTAAAACGACATTAAAGGCCTAAGTTTTCGTGAGTTTTGTGGCGAAATTCACTAGAGAGGAGGATGGTGTCGATATGGTTGAGAAACCTACTTAGAATCTATATGTAGATGGTTTTCCACATGGGAAGGAAGCGAAGCAGGCCTTATCTTGCAAGGGTCACACAATGTAAAGTTACAATATGCACTAAAGTTTAGATTTTTGGTAAGCAATAATAAAGCCAAGTATGAAGCTTTGATTGCAGAGAAAAAGTTGTCAAAGGAAGTTGGAGCCAACAAAGTTGAGGCCTTTTTGGACTCATAATTGATTTCGAAGCAACTAAAAGTAAACTATGTGGCTAAAGAGGATATGATGATAAAGTACTTAGTTGTTGTACAAACGCTTAAGGAAGAGTTTCAATTTAGTTGAGAAGATTCCTAAAGCTTGGAATATCAACACTGATAAGTTTTCAAAGTTGGTTAGCACGTCACTTTCTGATATGAATAAGGTATAGCCTTATACAAAAGAAAAATCATGGATAGACTGGATCATTAAGTATCTAAGGAATGGGGTCTTACGTACAAACAAAAAAGAAGTTTGGAGGCCTGTATATCAAGTTGCAAACTAGAAGCTTATATACCAAGCCGTAAATTATACCTTGGTTGATGATAACCCATGTAAATGTAGCTTTGCTTAACCTTATCTTTGTTTCCTTGCATTGAAGGACATTTAGCAAGCTCTTTTTTATTTACATGTAGGAGTGTGTAATAACCATATGAAAACTCAGATTTTATATGTTCTAGCATTAAGACTTGGCTATTATTAGCTGACCATTATGAAGGATGCCACAATTGCAATACGACAATGCAAGTAATGCTAAAACAATAAGGTTTTGAGCCATATACCCTCTAGTAAATTACATAGCTTGACTAGACCTTAGCCTTTTACCAAATGGAGACTAGATGTACTTAGACCTTTTCTTAAGACTATTGTATATTAGCAATTTATAATAGTTGCAATAGATTATTTTACCTAATGGGTCAAAGCTAAGGCAAAAGCAAAGATATAACAAGTAGAAGGTTAGGTCGTTTATATTCAACTTTTTCTTATCAAGATTTAGAGTCCCTTTCATGATAATCAACAACAATAGTTTACAGTTCGACAACGACAAGTTCCAAGCATTCTATGAGAAGTACAACATTTGATTGAATTATACTTCAGTGGCTTATCCTTAAACAAATAGATAAGTGGAAGTTGTCAATAAGATCACCTTATACAACATAAAGGTGAGAGTTGATCAAGCAAAAGGAAAATGGGTTGACTAGCTAGATGAGGCTATAGGACCACCTAAAGGACTTCAATAAGGGAAACTCCTTTTAGGTTGGCTTTTGGATTGGAAGCTATCTTGCTAATTGAATTAGAGTTGCCTAATCTATGTACACAAAAGTTTGATATTATGGCAAATCAAGTCTGCATGATGGCCAATTTGGACACCATAGAAGAGCTAAGGGACATCGTAAGAGCAAGGGTTGCTACCTATTAGCATAAGGTAGCAAGATATTACAATTAGAAGGTCAAACATAACATATTTCAACTTAGAGACTCGATTTGTAAGAAGATGGATGCAATAGGTGTACAAGACAATTAGGGGAAGCTCTATGCAAATTGGGAGGACCTAATAAAGTTATGGGAAGTCATAGCTAGTAGGGCCTACTGACTAGAAAGGCTGGATAGACAAGTTATTCCTTAAGCATGGAATGTCAAGAATCTTAAGATATACTTTGAGTAGTTGTTCTTTATTATATACGAATGTTGTGTATTTGCATTTAGTAATCATCTTAAAGCTATGTAAGGTAATAGCCTAGTGTGAAGTGTTTGTTTCCCAATCTGATGTACCGATCCCTATTTATAATCTTATTAATTCTTAATTTAACTACAATCAACAGATGATATAGTTCAAGCCTATACGGAAAATAAGTTACTACTTACAAAAGTTCTAACCTATAGTGGTTAACAAGGTTAATTGTAAGTGGCTAACTAGCCTAACTTTTTCAAAGAAGAGTTCTAGCTTAGTACGGCTAACGAACTCAAATTACCTCCAATAAGTATTAATTTAGTTTGATTAACAAACTCTATCTAAAATAAGTTCAGATCTTGCATGATTAATGAACTTCTTTTATTTATGTCTATGGATAAGTTGATGAATAAATTGTGTACGAAATAAAGCATGCAGCCAAATAAATTGCAAAATACTAGTAGAAAAAAGTTTCATTACATTTACCAAATGGTTGGCATCCTAACTTGAATGAGCATTAAAACAAGTTTTAGGAAAAATTGAAATATTCACTAACAAGAAATCAATTGTTAGGTTATGGATTAGGGACATTCTCTTTGACAGAATTGATGGAGCTAAGGTTTTAATCAACTACACTTTCCTTAGTTAAGTCTGAGTTAGGATCTTCACTGGCTTTAATCATCTCAATTGGGGTACTGGGGACCTCTTCTCATTCATAGCGGGTCTCTTTTGCGGCTGGTTCTTCAATAGGTGCAAAGGTTTCGTTTGTCCATCATTGTGCCCTTGATTTTTTGCTCTTTCCTTGATGCCAATCTCTTTGCCTTCAATACTATTAGCATCATCATTATCTATATCAACAAAGTTGAGGTAAGAGAGTTCATAGTCAAGGTAAACTTTTAAGATCTCCTCATTAGCCACCTATACCCCTTCCTAAAACTTCTTGCAAAGTAACTTCTCACGTTACCGGTTTAGAGTAACAGTTGATAGTGCCTCCTTTACGAAAAGTTTTTCCTTAGTAACCTACTCTAGCTCAGCAACACGTGCTTCAAGCTTAGAGTTCTTAGTCTCCAAGTCCTATATTTGGACCTTTAGCTTATCTTGTTCCTCACAAATAGAGGCAATCATCTACCCTAACCTCTAGTACTTTTCTGTTCCATCCCGTAATTGATCCTTCAACTCCTTAACCTCTTTAAACAGCTCGTCATTCTTGGCTTTTAAGCTTATCACTTCATTGGTTACCAATTCATGTGCCAATCGCTTAACAACGAGCTCTCCTTGTAGTTTTTCAACCACCATCTTAGCCTCGATTCTCGCATTCTTAATTGCAATAATTTCTACTTTCAAGGAGTTGTAAGCCTTCTCTACCATCTACACCCAAATGATAATGTAATGAGTTGATGTGTATTCAAGCACACACATACACATACATATATATAGGACTAAAAGTACCTTCCTCATCTCCTCCTTTGCCTCATCTATAGTTGTTAGAACATGACTACTAATTTGTACAACAAGGACAAAAGGTCAACAGCCAAACAAACAATACAATCTAAAGCAAGAGACAACAATTCATAAACTTACATCATATAATTTGGTAGCAATGTGGCCTTTGTTATTGTAAATCTTGCAAATCTAACCTTATGAGTATAGAATTAAACTCATCTACTATAGATAATTTCCTTAGGTTAATAGAGCTAATAAAATTTAAAACTGATTAAATTTTCAATTCAAAACCTAAAGCGAATATGAAAGACCTTAAATCATTAATCGAAACTCTAGTTGCAAACAAAAACCTTAAACCTTAAATATGTCTAACTGTAAGAGATTAACTTTGAACTAGATAAAAAGCTTAATCGTGTATGAAAACCTTAATTTCCATATATGTATACATATGAGAAATCGAATTTGAACTTGATCAAAACTTTAAAACCATTGTTTTAAGCATATAAATGCACTAATTCGTTATAACCACGATAAAAACCCTAATCCAGTATAAATACATAACGATGTGCTAAATCATATAAAATCATTAACAAATGATCAAAGATAACTTCCAATTGTTTGTAAATGGGTACATAATAAGTTAATTTATTGGAAACTATAATATTACATTACAGATAATATTAAACTTATAATAATACAAATAAGTTAGTATTATGTAAATTTAAGTGTTTAGTTAATATTTAGGGTATATATAGCCAATGTTAATATTATAAATTGTACTTTTCATGATAATTATATTAAGTATGATCCTAAACATGATATATAGGATAGAAATACTTAGAGAAAGATTCCAATAATTATTTTTTTCCAATTATTTCATTTAATCCCATATTTCCCTTCATTCCTTAATTTTCCCCCTAATTATCTTCAATTCCATTATCATGTACACTAATTACATTTAAATTAAGAAAGTTCACTATGTTGACCAAGTCAAAGTGTTGATTAAAGTCAACAAGCGTCATTATCAAGCTAGAATCTTCTCCTCTTTTCTATTAATTTCTTAACTTTATGCACATGATTTTTTTTCCTTTCTTTTTCTTTTTAACCATCTAACTCATCCCCTTCTAGAATTCACTTTATCCTTCTTTTCTTACACATTTAAAACACAAAAACACATACCTTTTCTTCCCTCATCCAACCGTATCTCCCTCTTCCTCTTTCCCTTGCAAAATTTTCACTTTCATCTTCCATTTTACTCTTACAACTAACCTAAAAATCTCTACTCTAGGAATCATAAGCCTTCATCCACTTTTGAAAGCAAAAGAGGTACATGTAATATACTCTCATTAGTTATTTTATATGAATTTGATTATGGTCTCTTTCCATCTAACTTGTGAATTAATAAACCTATGGCATTTGTAAATACTTAGTTTATGTTTTAGATGTTGATCCTAATAGTTACATGTGTTATCTTGATTTTCCCAAAACTCCTATATTATGTACATGTACAAATAAATATAAGAAATACCCATACATATGTATATAAGTGTAAAAACACATGTACACATATAGTACATATACTTATATGAACTAAAAATGTATAAATCTTAGTAGAATACATAATATAACTATACATATACATAGATAAGAATACGAAAAATACACGTACACATATATGGGTATTCCTATACGTAAGTATTCTTGATGTACATAACCTAAAATAATGAAAATATTAAGTATATATACATATAACATACTAACTGAACCTATAATATGCATATATAAGAATAATATAAAAAATCTCTTAAAATTATACAAAGAAAATATGAAAATATGTATATAACTATATGTATATGCATGTATATGTATAAGTACATATACCTATATGCTAGAAGCATATATATACATAAATCGTGTACATACATATAAATATAACATAAGCATGTTATAATATAAGTTTCTAATATAAGATAATATAATATAAGAAAGTAATTATATTTATGTATACATGTATGTATAGGCCAAAACCCATAATAGATCCATATTACATATATATTAACTTATATTAACCTTATATGAGTAATAAAAATAATAATCATAGTAACAATAATAATAATAATAATAACAATAGTTCAAATTATAAGAACATAATAATTTAGAAATTTATTGTATCATAAATCATCAAAAGTAAACATAAAATTTGTAGATAAATACATTTAGACTAAAATGACAAAATTTATAATAATTTAAATACATATTGTAAATCGCAGGTCTTAATGTCCAAAATGGACCCTGCTACACAAATGTACATTCGAAAATGATGAAAATCAATTATAGGATCATAAAAATCAAAATTAGGATGAAGATGTTACATGCAACTAAAGATTTAAGATCAACCGAAAATAATAAGTAAGATAACTAAGTTAATTGAACTTGTAAACTGAAAATGAGGAGAAATAAATAGCTAAGTACATAAAGTATCATAACTTACAAATATACAAATATAGTTACTATTAATTCCATTAAATATGGTAAGCCTTATACACGCCATTCTTAGGTTATATTAGGAATAATAGACAAACTATAATAGACTTTTAGTTAACTGAAAAGTCTGGTTTCTCGTAATACTTATAAGTTTTATTATCTTTTAGGCATTTATATGTTGAGTTTTGGAAACCTCCAAAGACATAAAGAAGGAGTAATAATCTAAGTAAGTGAGTTTTAATGACCTGCTACCTACTTATGCGTGTTACTTATATGATGCTTTACTGCTTGTTGTTGCCTACATGTTTGAATGAATGTTTTGCTTGTGTGCTATCATCTATGTGATCATCTTTTTAAATTGATAAATATAAATATCTGACTAAAATAACCAGTTCGATTCGTCGCATGTCTATGACTCAGTAAATGTATGGATGAAAAGTGCTAACTTTGCAAAATTTTGGGAAAAGTATTTTTGGAAAAAGTTTTCAAATCTTAAACATATTTTTGCATGATTACTATATAGGCTCATGGTGCTGTAAATGATATTTTCTCGATAAAGCAAAGCTAGCATAGGATCTCTAATTGATAGCGAAAAGACTCGCTTTATTGTACTCATGAGGCTTTGGATAAATTTTGATTGCGAGAGGACTCGCATGTTTATGCCCAAGGGGCCTTAGATGGTGGATAGCCTTAGTTTGAGGTCTACCTATTTAGATGGGAACTCCTTTCTCGAATAAGGTAATAGTTGAGTGTTGCCTAGAGGGGTGGTGTCCTTATGCAACCTCATGTAGATAAGCTAAGGTACCCCATGTAGGTAAGTACAGGGGATAACCGAAGTGTAGATGACATAATTTTACATCTTCTATAGTTCTGGACTCTTATGAATGTATTGCTTGTATTCATTTTGTATGTAGATAGCTTGCATGTGTGCTAATAACATCTAATAACTTGTTTGAATGGTAGTTATGAAGAATGAACTCACTGAGCTGTTTTATGCTCATTCCCCCTTAGTTTCTTTTGTAGGTTTACTTATGTTAGGATTAAGATAAATCTCGAGCACTGAGTGTAAAGTGAAGATAAACATGTTAGTATTGGAGCATTTGAGACCTTTATAGGTGATATAGAAACATCCTTCATAGGAAATATTTATATGTTAAAGTTCAATATAATTTAATATTTCTTGTAATTTTATGAAGTTAGTATATCCTGTCTCATTAATTGGTAGGGGATATCGATTCTTTATGGTTACAAGGAATTATGGAATATCGGATATCCATAGTTATTTATATTCTACAATAAATTAAATACTTAAAAACCAATAACTTTAGTGATTAATAATTTAGAGTCTTGTAATCTCTGACTTGCAAAGTGATTTCCATGCCATAGGTATATACATGATATGATAATTTCAAGCAATCCTACTAGGCTCCCTTTAGGGTCTTGATAGTTATTGCCATAAACCCTATTTACATCTCTCTTTCCAATCTTTCTATCCTTTGGTAGTATAATTCCCCCCAACAGTGCCAAAGACTTTGCCTTATCCCCCATTGCAAAATCAGTATTCAAAATGGTGTGACTCTAATAAGGTACATAATAGTAACTCTCCTTCATTTGAGGGATAAACTCGATGGATCTAATGCCTAGTGCTTTCTTTAGGAAAGCTTTCTTGCCATTTTTATCCAATTCATTACTCTTCATAAATAAAGGTTACTCAATATGTTCTTTCCCTTTCCTCTTTTTAGGGCTTGACAAGGATGTCAACCCTATCAAGTTATCTACAACCTTAGATGGAATGATCTCCATCACATCATCGGTAGCAGCAACTTGAGTAAACTCATCAATTGTTCTTATCTTAGTAGTATTCTCTATTAGGGGTAGCATTTTACGTTGGATAGGTACTAGAACATTCTCTTGCTGAGTAATCTATTAGTCTACTGGTCAGGTACTCTCCTTCTTCTTCTTTTTCTGAAAGGCATGATCTATGACAACCATTTTCTTCACCTTAATTTGGCTTAGGGCAACTAGTAGCATGCCGATCAAGTTTTTGTTTATTGACCTTGGCTTAGACCAACATCACTTACACCCATGTCTATAGAAAAGAAGAATGTTACAACTTAAAACTAAAAGTGTAGATAACTTACAAATCCTATTTGAGTGAAGCTTAAAGGCAAAGAATTTCCCCTCCAAAGTTGCAAAGATTGGCTTCCTACTCATAACTCGGCTCTACATGGTAAGTAGATCAAGCCTTACCTTCTTTGTCAAAAAATATTGGCTCTCCTTTCTCATAGCTCTCAATAATTATCTTAGCATCCAAGAAGAACATTTTATTACACCGCTTATCTTGTATCTTTTTATTAGCAGTCACATCGTTTAGCAACAACTTTATATTTATGGTCCAAATGAGTTTTGTCTACTTAGTCTAGAAATCAAGATCCATGCTCATATACTTATCATGCCATTAATGAATCTTAAACTCTAAGCCATCCATAAACTTGCGACCATGTCATGTTGCCACATAGAACTATCCATTAGGCTAGCATTTGAATGTAAAGAAGAATCTAAACAACTTTAGAGTAGCCTTAAGTTCGAGCTCTTCATAGATTATTTTGAAAGTAATAAAGAGTCTACATGTGTTTGAAGAAAACATACTCGACGACACGTAGAAATAATTGAAGAACTGTTTTTGAAAAGCGGAAAAAGGAAGATGCAACCTAAACTCAAAATACTTCAAATAGAGATGATATTCACGTTCAATAGGAAATCACATCCACTTAGCCTCTCTAGGCCTATGAAGATACCATTTTCTCCCACCTTTTAATTGTAATATCCACTAAGCTACCAAATGAAGAAGCCAACTTAGTGACCTCATGGGGAAAAAAGGAGTAGCTTTAAAGTTAATAGGAGTAATGGAGTGAATCTTGCTCTTGGCCATACCTGATGAAATGTGGGAGAACATAAAAGAGGAAAGAAAACTGGAAGAGAGAACTTCGAAGTTGTGCATAAGAACAATTTTAAGGGAGAAGATTATAGAATACTAATGTAGACGAAGTAGAAAGTACAGAAAGAGGCCTATGAAAGACTATGTATCACCCTCTGTTTTTGCTCTAAATTCTTTCGCTTCACTCTGTTATCCGTGTTATTACTCCAACAAAGCTCAAATTTGCTAAAGAATCATTAAAATATTTAAAAAGTTCTTCTAGAGTCCCTAAAAACAATTAATAAACAAATACTCACAAAGTATGAGAAAATTAACAAGAATAAAGTCGAAATCAAGGTGAAATCACTATAGAAAATATGTGTCATTTTTGCATTATCATTTGTACATCACAAAACGTCAAAAAATTGGGAGAATTACAATAAAGTGGATCAATATTTAAGGATAAGTTAAAATGGGGGATTAACATTTTGAAAAGTTAAAATAAGGAATCAATATTTCACATAATGGTTCAAACAAGGATCAACATTTCAAAAAATTCAAATAAGGAATCAATGCTTTACAAAATAACTCTAACCATTAGCTATTATGAATCCCTTATTTAAACCATTTTATGAAACAATGATTTTTTATTTGAACTATTTGAAACTTGGTCCTTTATTTGAACTTTTTAAAATGTCGAATACTTAATTGAACTTACCCCTAAACATTGATCTCTTCTATTATAATTCTCCAAAATCCCATCATCTAATATTAACTTGTTATACCCAAAAAAGTAGCCATATGATATCAAACTTAAAAGTAGTATACCCTCATAATATACCCAAGAAATCTAAGCAAGCTTCTCTTCAAAAGTATCTAACAAAATATCACCTCCAAACAAGTCACATGATGAACCAAACAGACAACTAATCAAATTACAGTCAACAACACTACATAAATAGATGAATTCATCAATAAGGTCTGTCTATTAGAGGCTATGGTTGTAAACCCTAGGAAAAATAGTAGTTGAACCTTAACTCGAGTCCGAGTGTTCTAAACTGTACAATAAGTCGATAAGGCTAATAATAATAAAAGAATATGAAGTTTAATAAATTAAATATAACACCGATAACAATACCTTCGAACTTTATCAAAACCCTAAATCACTTACTAAAACCCTAAAACTAGTTTATGCATCATTAATCGAAACCGAACTCAAAATTGCTCGAGACCCTAAAATCATTAACGTAAACCTATAAAATAGTTAAATATTACACAATAGCAATAAAATTATAGTCGAATGTAATTTTCGACTAAATCGCTTGTTTGTATGAAATCGTAATGAAATTAACATAATAACTTGTAAAAATTATAATTGTAACAGGTACCAGTTAAATGGATAAAATTTCACAAAATTTTGAAAACGAATCAACGAGGAGATTTGTTATAATTTATATGATTCGAAAAATTACACATATTTGTTAATAACTTTCATTTTCCTTCTGTTCTATTTTCAATTTCTCTCTTCGTGTCCAATTCAATTCCTTCCCGTGCACAAAACGTAAGAAAGAACAAAAGTTAAGATAAAAAAAAAAGAAACAGCCACATGAACAAGTAAATGACCATGTGTTGAATTTACTTTGTCTTATTTACATTAATAAAAGTTGACTTAGCTTAAAATTGAAGCTAACTTCACGTGAGCAAAAAGAAAACTCTATAAATATGGGAAAAAGAAAGAAAAATCTGCACAAATACACACACAACGTCTGCAAACCATGAGAAAAACAAGAAAGGAAGAAAAGAGAGAAGAAGGAAGAAAAAGAAGAAGGAAAGAAGAAGAAAAGAAAAGAAAGAAATTAGAAGAAATAGGTAAGTATTTTATTTGTAGATGTATATTATATATAGTATACATATGTATAAAAATAGTATTTGTAGAGTATTTTCTTATAAATAAAATATTGTATATGTACACTAAAACATAAATTAAGTAGTGTATGTATGTATAAGATTAGATATGTATACATGTATGTACATAGGTATATTATACATGAGTAGATGTGTTATGTATATTT
>JAMXBB010000003.1:49093964-49275997 GCA_024138015.1 Lumnitzera littorea | reverse complement strand
TTGTTTGTGACTTAGAATGATCACTGATTAAATATGACATAACTTTTATTCGACTAGAAAAGTTAACTTGGATCATTCATGAATCATGCACTGCATAACTATTTCCGGGCAGTCACATTACACGGAGGTAGTGAGAGGCCATACTTAGGTTGATTATTGAATGTTATTGATTTCGTACAGTACACACGTACGATATGACCTTACCCTCGCCCGCGGGATGACTAGGGGTTAGAGGCGCCAACCGCCTGGCTATGGGTCGAGTCCAGAGGCCTTCATTTAGGGGTGAGTGAGGGCTACGTGAGCCTACTCACAATTATATGTAAAACTTGTTTTGATAAAGCTAGTAATGGATGTACCATTACATTTTAAATGCGAAACGCGGAGTTTCGTTATGAAATAAGTTCTAATATGATACCTGGATCTGACTGTACCGATGAAACTCCAACCCTGACTTTGAAGGGCGTTAAATCTGAGTTACATGCAGTACCTGATCACCTGCATGTATTTGTTTGGCATACTATTTGTTATGCATTCATTTGGTTGAACTTAATTGTGGTATAACTTGATTGCTGTATGGTTGAGGGAAAATATCTCACTAAGCTAGTAAGCTTATACCCTTGTAGACTCCTTTTGTAGGCCGACTTATCTATAGAGTTAGGCCATTGTATGCCCGAGGTTAGCTTTCCCTACAGGGTCAATGTAGGAGCTATTTAAGGGTAGAGAGTACTTTTGACTAAATGTAGAATTGAATATGTAATTTTTATATTAATTTGACTTTAGACATGTTTCAAACGCTATATCTGTAAACTTTTATACACATAAATTATGTGATATGTTTTCTATATTATTATTCGTCATGATATGCTATTGCTTAAGCTTGCGCACTCTTGGTAGTTAGTAGTTGTTGTAGCCTTGTGTATCGTATAAAAGGGTCATTGATTGTAAGAGAACTCAATCTACAATCCTTTGTACGGTATATGGCGATTGCCATAACTAGCCCCCTCGGGTCGCGACAATGGTTGCTGCTATTGTTGAACATTAAGGAAAGGATGAAATGAAGCTAGAAAGAAAGAGTGTACATGCCTAATCTATTGCTGTATCGAGGATTAAGATCATGGAGTATTCCTAATTCCAAACCAACCCATAAAAGGTGATGATTAGAATGATTATCTTGGTTGTTTTGGTGGTGTGGTAAACATCGTATGAACAAACCATTATTAATAAAAAGCGAAAAACTATTGCTATTGTAGTAAGTTGTTTTTGTTAGGCAACATTCTCTTCTAAACTTGATATTTTGTAACTCATTCCATAGATGCAATAAATGCACATTGGGAGACTAAAGGGATATGTGGATAAGTTTAAGGTAGCTTAAAGCCACCATAACCTAAACCACAACTATAGCCAGTCCTATGTTCAAGTAGCTCTCTCACGATCCATACTTTGGCTTTTGACCTAATGGTTGTGACTACTGCAAATTCTCTTTATATGCTTCCACCATAGATTTCTATATCATATTAAATATAGTTAATTAATAAAATAAGTTTGTGGTAAAAAAGAAAATAAAAAATTCACTGAGTTGCAATGGTTTAAAAATTACTTCAAACAAGATTATATTTGAAATATAACTTGCAAAATTTTCTTCTAGTATAGAATTCACTCATTCATTTGATTCACCCTTTCTCCTCTTATGAATTTTTTTAAATGTTCCTATCTCAAATAATCCCTAATATATTGTAATAAAACATGTTAAAACCATTAAGCTTGAAACATCAATCATCATGACATTGCATGCAACAACTAGCAAATGGGGATCTTTTAATAAGTTAAAAATCCTAGATATTGTATTATGCTACTCTCTTGTATATGCCTAATTTGTAGTCATTAAATAATAGAATCTAACAATCAAATGCTCACGAGTAGACAAATGCATTAACACTATAAAAAATAAAGATCCTTTTTCATTCCATCTAAATAAAATCATAGCGAATTCTATCATTCCATGAAACTAATAATATAGCAATAACCTTCTTTTATTTAGCTAGCTCCCTATAAAACACTATACACTAGCCATTCACACACTTATTTATCTACCACAACACTACATAAACACCTTACTACTTAAACACATCATAATACCACTCCACAATATACCATGCCTCCATTATAAAACACAATACATCTATACTACACTATACAACACAAAATAGAATATGCCTTTATTACACTAGATAACATTGCAACAACTTAGCAACAACACAATATATAATAACAAATTTTCTTTTGATGCATGATATGTTAAGTTTGTAATATAATGAAGGTAAAAGTTGTATGTTTCCTAAGCAATAATCAAAAGTAACATTGTTACTTAAAGCTAATTATAACAACTTCTATAAAAATTAAATCTAATCATATTAGTTTCATTGAGAAGGTACTATCAACAAACAAAAGTAGTACTTTCATTACAAGCCCATTATGTTCATTACTCTATATTACAACAACAAATAAAAAGATTGAAAATATCACATTCATCTCTCTAATCAAATTATAGCAGTGTAAACAATTCCTTATATGTGTATGAATAGGGAAATTTTTAGCTTCACAACATCTCATATAAAGGAACCTATTGATTATAGATGGTAATCATATTCATAGAATAATATTTCAAATAATGGACGTTACAAGATTTCAAAAGGATAAGAAGAAAAGATCATAGTATTATGGGAATGAAGTATTAACTACAATAAAAGAATAGAGAAGTACTATATACAAAGAGACATTGACTAGAACTCAAAATATCACAACTAAACATATCCTTTCAATGACTTGGAAATAGAACACAATTAAATATTAAGCTTCAAACACAAATCATAATATCATCCTAAGCAACAACCATCGAAAGGGAAATCTATCAATAAGTTAAAAGTCCTAGATATTCTAATATGCTACAACCCTATACATGTCTTATTAGTAGTCAATAAATAATAGAATCGAATAAATACTTTAATTATCTAATATTTAGAAACTCATGAGTACATAAATGCGTTTACACTACCAAAATTAAAAATTTTTCTCATTCCATCTAAATAAAAGCATGTAGTAGTTATAATTCCATTAAACTAAAAAAATAGTAGTAGCCTTCTTTTATTTCATTTTTTAATCAAGTGGTAAAATGTGACTAGAGAAGCAAACTTCCATAAAAAACATAGTAACAACTAGCAACTACTACTCTTTGATCTCTTTACTTACCCTACCTCCCTATAAAACACCATAAACTAGCTATTCCCATATTTATATATCCACTACACCACTACATACACACTTTGGCACTCAAACACTATACAACACCACCACATAACACCACTCCACAACACACAATGCAGCTACTATATAATACTCTACAATCTTGGCCTACTAGCTTTCGTGTAGTTTATATCCTTTACAGAAAAATCTATAATTATAAGTTAAGTCAATAGTATTGTTATGTGATTTTGGATTAGAAATTTTTCCTTGCTAAGAAAAAGAAAGCTTTTGGTATTAAGGCCAGTTCAGTACAGCCACTCTAATGCCTAAGTTAGTGAATGATTATGGAAAAAAGATTGAGTAAGTATTCGAGGGTTATTAGATATCTCTTACAGTGATTCCTCATTGTATTTATAGGTGAATGTTGTGTCTATATTAGTAGTTAATATAGTGATTATTAGGACATGTGGAGGCCTTTTGGTTAGGTGTCTTCTTGTAATGTAGGGATAGTAGGCAATTATGTAATATGATCGTACTATGTGATAACTATTCATACCACTCTCCTTGAATTGAAATCAAATATAGATTTACATTACTCGGCATTAGTTAAGAATAGAGTTACTCGACTGTCAATAGTAGGGTGATTGAGTGAATGAAATTTGACCATAAAAAAATAGGTAGGAAACAATAGTATTCATGACTTGCTAATCTCTTTAACATTTAATCAATAAAAGGTAGCAGAAAGTGGTCTTTCCTTGTAGCATCATTAAGTTTCATGTAATTGATGCATACTCTCCAACCAGCGACAGTACACATCGGTATCAACTCATTCATCTCGTTTACTAGTACTATCATGCCGCCTTTCTTTGGCACTTCCTGAATTGAACTCACCCATAGACTATCTAATATTGGGTAGTGATTCGCTTAAACTATATATAAAAAATAAATCACGAATACTCCAGCAAGTATACTGGGTTGGAACCAAGTAATACAAAGCAAGTAAGGTTATCGATCCCTCGAGGACTAAAAAATTACTAATCCTATGCTAGTTTCAATTAAAATTAAATTAATTAATCTAATAATTACCCCTAAAACTATTGAAAAGAAAATAACTATAAAACATCTAAAACTAAGCAATCAATTAAGAATTGTAGGAAAATAAAATCTACCTTAGATTATGCAAATTAACTTGTTATCATGTTATATAGATTAATAGCTATATGGTTATTCAAATGAAATTATTATTTCTTAAAACTTAAGGATTTAAACCCATAATTAATCAGTCAGCTCTCGCATCTCCAATTAACAGTGGACTCTGAATTACAATCATATATCTCCTAATACTATGATTGTCTAATGTCCTAAATCAATTATCCCTAATGTCTTAGTGAATAATCAATCACCAAATATTTCATTAATCTCTAGATAATTTCTAATTAATTCAATTAACGTTGCTTCCACATTAATTAATTAAATTAACCAAAAGTTTCTAACAAACCCTATATCAACTCCTGTATCATTAGGGTTTCTAACAATTATAATCCATTAAACAACTATAATTGAAATAAAAGAAATTGCAATCATAAATCATCCATTTATCTATTAATCCTATAACATGAACACAATCATCATCTTAACTATCAAAGGTTTCATCAATTCCTACAAATAAATTTAGCCAGCCATGGAATTTGAAATGAAAGCACAACTACTAATTGAAATTGCAAGGAAATTCATAATTGAAGCATGAATAATTCACAGAATTGCATAAATATAATTAAAATAGATGTCACCAATTCTATAATTCAAAAAGATAAACTTCAATTGCAACTTTAAAACTTGGTCTTCACAATAAAAGAAAAATCTTCTCAATGATCCAAGCAATTCTACAGAAGAATTCTTTAAGAACTATCTAATGACTATTCTATGACTCTCTAAGTCTAAGGAAAGTGTGTTTATGTTAAAAAAGTCGCTCAAACGGTGAAACATAAGGCTATTTATAAGAAAAATTATGGTTGGCTCATATAAGGCTTTTTTTTTATGAAGGCTAGCTAATAGACCGACGGTGTAAGCTTCAAGGCCAACGGCATAAACTTTAAAGGCCGCTAGTGTACATTGTAGGCTAGCTACCTTCAATTCCAAATTGCGACATGTTGATTCGAACTTCATTCATTTGCGTAAACTCCTCTAAATTATCCGTCATTCCACTCTTGAATCCTCTAATTCCTAAAATGTCCAAATGAAAACAATTAAGTACCATTTCTTAATGATTTCTATAAAATCAATAATAATTCTATGTAATTTGCACATTAAAACATCAAAATTATGCCTTTGTCAGGTAGATGAGTCCTGCATCCATCAGCTTCACTACCTCTTTCTTAACGACTTCCTTTATGTTAGGATTTAGCCTCCTTTGAGGTTGCACTATCAATTTACATCCATCGTCCATCAAAATTTTTTGCATACAAAATGAGGGACTAATTCCTTAGATATTTAATATCTTCTATGCAATTGCCCTCTTATGTTTTTTAAGAACTGATAAAAGTTTCTCTTTTTGGTAAGAATATAGCCCTGATGATATGATTATCGGTAGTTTAGAATCTTCATATAGAAAAGCATATTCTAAATAAGTAGGCAATTATTTCATTTTAAAGTTAGGGGGCTCCCCAACCAAAGGTTTCATACAAGTAATCAAACTCCTATTAATCTCTTCAATCTCGAAATTCTTTACTTGAGTACTACATGCTTCTAACTAAGTGATCATCTCTTTCACTTCTTCTACTTCATCTACTTCATTTCCTTTCATCAAGCATGACTCCAAAGGATCCTTACTCAAGATATCTTGTAAAAGCTTAAAAATGGTAAAGTTAAATGAATCAATAGCAAAGCATTCATCATCACTGCTCAATGATTTTTGAAAGACATCAGGCATTTTAACCACCATTTCCTCGTTTCTAACCTGGAGGACCAACTTCCCATCCTTGACATCAATTACATCACCCACAGTTGCTAAGAATGGTCTTCCCAATATGAGTGGAACCTCAATATCCTCGTCTATATCTAACACTACAAAATTTATAGGAAAAATAAAGTCATGTACTTTAACCAAAACATCTTCCACAACTCCTCTTGGGAACCACATGGATCTATTTGGCAACTGAATGCTCATTCACGTACTTTTAAGCTCCCCTAAATTCAATCTCTTGAACAAACTATGGGGCATCAAATTTATGCTAGCTCCAAGATCTACCAATGCCTTCTCTACTAGAAGGTCTCCTATCAACAAGGGATAATAAAGCTACCAAGATCCTTGAGTTTCCTAGGTAACTTGTTCATAAGAACTATAGAGCACTCTCCACCCAAGATAACAGTAGAAAGTTCCTCCAATTTCCTTTTGTTGGAAAGAAGCTCCTTCAAAAATTTTGCATACTTAGGCATCTAGCCTAATGCTTCCACCAAAGGAAGGTTAATGTGTAACTACTTGAAGAGTTCTAAAAACTTCTTATAATGTTCATCATCCTTATCTTTCCTTAGTCTAGAAGGGTATGGCAAATGTGGCTTATATTCTTTTGATGCTATTGATAAGACTTTTTCTTTTGGTGATCCATCATTCACTAGGTAATCCCCATTCGTAGCCTCAACTTCTTTTCTACTATCTTGGATCCTCTCAGAAGTTTGTAACTCCTTACCACTTCTAAGAGTCATAGCCTTAATGTGCTCCTTAAGGTTTGTCTCCGTATTGCTCGGTAGTGATCCAAGAGCTCTTTCAGATAACATCTTAGAAATCTGCCCAAGCTGATTTTCTAAGTTATGTATTGAGGCTCCTTGATTTCTTAAGGCTGCTTTTGTGGCTTAGTAGCAGCTCTCAGAGGTCTTGAGGTACTAAGCCAACATTTGCTCAATGGAAGTTGGCTTACTCGGAGAAGGAGGCACTTACCCCTAAAATCCAAGAGGTGGCATGTTAGAACCTTGACCAGTGTTGTTACCCCATCTAAAATTTGGATGATTTCTTTGTCAACACTTCCACCTTACGTGCTAAAGCGGAAGTAGCATCTAATTCATGTTTTCCTTCTGACCTTCTTTTTCTTCCTCTTATAGATGACCACTGATAATGATTATTGGCCATGTCTTCAAACAATTGAATGCATTGCTCAGGTGACTTATGGTTCAAGCTTCCTCCAACAGCTACATCAATGAGTTACTTGGTGTTGTAGTATAGTCCATTATAGAATGTCTAAACTTGATGCCAATCTGAAAGACCAAGATGAGGACACTTTCTTAACAACTCCTTCTACCTCTCTCATGCTTCATATAGAGTCTCTGAATCTAATTGACTAAAAGAAGAAATATCTACCCTTAGCTTAGCTGGCCTTAAGGGTAGGAAGTATTTTCTCATATACAATTCAGCCATTTCTTGCCAAGTATTAATGGAATTCCCTGGCATAGAGTTAAGCCACTACTTTGCATTGGACCTTAGTGAAAATGGAAATAGCTTAAGTCTGATAGTGTCCTCAGAAACTCCACCTATCTTGAATGTGTCACATATCTCTAAGAACTGCTGTAAATGGTTGTTGGGTCTTCATCATTGAACCCATTAAACGGAACATATTGCTAGATCATTTGAATGATACTCGGCTTGACTTCAAATGTATTGGCTTTAACTTTAGGCCAAGCTATACTAATACTAGCCCCATCTTAAGAGCCATAGGTGGATTTACTCCTGGCTCGTTTCTCGTTCGTACTATATTCCAATTTCCTTCAAGACGTAGGTCCAAAATCAATTGTAGATCACCTTAGATACCATCTTCTAGATTAAAGAATTGATTTCCTACGGCAACTCGGTGTTATGATCTGGGTTATTCATTCTAGATCTTAATGGTTCTTGTGCTCTTACTTCCTTACTAGCTGATATTTAATTCTTAAAATATTCTCGAACTTTCTTTAAGTTACTTCAAAGTATTCTCTTAAGTTCAGGATCGAAGTCAGCTAGATCAGTTATGCTACTTTGGGTCATAAACTACAATTCTGCAAATAATCAAATATGAGCACAAGTATTTCGACTAAGCTACTAATAATTATAAAAAGAAAAAAAAAGGCTAGAAGAATAGGAATCCTAATATTCCTAATGATGATGCCGATTTTCCCTAGCAACAGCGCTAAAAACTTGATCACCTCTTTTTAGAGCTTTTGAGTTTTACAATTTATAAACCTATATTTTATCCCTAACTCAGTTCAACAAGTAAGTGTACTTATCATTTTATAGCACATATGAGTATAGGGTGGGTCATCTCTACTAGGAAAATGACTTAAACACTAATACTTAATGATTTTCCTATTATCTAGCAGTCAAATTTATCAAGTGATCAATTATTAAAACTCTAATTGTTAACTAAACTACACTAATCCACAAACTAGGGTGATTAATACAATGATTACAAGAACAACTACAAAAATACAATTAACATGTAGACTTACTTCATCACTTAGTATAATCTTATCGAAATACTTCTCATCCTAATACTTGTTAACTGCAGGAAATTACAGTATATAAGCATTCTTCTCAAAATTGCTTACTTCTAATACTAATTATGTCTATTGGAATCTCTTCTTAATTAATAGTCAACTAAGATTGCATTAATGTCGTGTTAATGTATCGATTCCCCTATAGATGCAGCAGCTCTCCTAATAATATCTCTATTATTGCGAGTAAGTTGTTCCAATAAACTAAATCTATTCAATAGAATTGTCTCTTAACATATTCTATTGAAATCTATACTAAGCCAATGTAGTGCACTATATTGTACTTAGATTCATTAAATGCCATTCATTGAAATTAACAAACGTCAGAAAATTACTTTTCCATGCACTTGATCAAACTAAGTGATGTAGCAAGCCCTAATAGACTACTTACATATGATAAGAGAATAACACAAACTAATAGGAAAGATAATTACACAGAAATAAAGCATGGAATAAGTTAGGAGTAAAAACCACTTTTTTTTCTATAGAAGAAGTTGACGAATACACGAACAACAAATTCCTGTTGTCTCTCTCGTATGATTCTGGGAAAGCACAATACACACTTAGGAAACTATATAAAAAACAATGAAAAAATGCAAGACTAGGTATAAGGATGGGTGAATGGATGTGTTGTGGACAAGTGTGTTGTTCTTGATGTTGACTACTCTCCTAAAATTTGATGTCTGAAAATTGATTCTTCTTCACAAGTTGCAGTATCTTTTTATATTCTCTCCATCAAAAGACTCGAATCTACCCCTTTTATGGCACTACTTGACGTTTCCTACGTTCTGGTTCACGTAAAAGGTTGAAAAGAATAATTGTGCCCATTTCTATCACGCTCGTGACTTGGGGCTTAATAATCTCGAAAAGAACTATTTTTAGCCAATCATGGCCGCGATGAAGGCCATGAACTCCTTATCGCATTATTAGATCTCCTCATACCTGTGACAATGGCCGTAATCATCCTCTTGTTATTCTATTATGGCCGCAATTGACAGGGGGATTGACAAAACTTCCATGATCATGACTGTGATTGAGGGCGTAACCAGGGCTAGATTCTCTATTGCTTCATTATCATGTCCATGATTGATGCTACTATACTAATTTCTTCTCCTTTACGGCCATAACTAACTAAAAAGTTGTTGTTCTTGTGTATAATTCATCACCTTACTCATAATTTACCTGAAATCCATAGTTTATACAATTAAGTATCTAAACTAAAGAATTAAATCACATTTATGATCAATTCTATGCCTAAACATGCTTTGAAAGTATAATTTACACTTATCAAGTGTAGCTCCTCAAAGCTTTCCACTAAAGTAGGCAATAGGTTAGCCCTCCTAGATAGCATGGCACCTATGCCCAATGTAAATGCATTGCATTCTACTTTAAACACTTTGTCAAAGCATGGAGAGCTAAGATCGGGGCAGTAGTCAATTTCCTCTTTACCTCTTCAAAGCTTCGTTGCTCTTTCTCTCCCCATGTGTAATCATGGTACTAAATTCCTTATGAAGTGATGGTAAAATGATGCCAGTTAACAAAAACTACAGACATCGACATTAGCCATTTAGTAATCGTCCTCATCTTCTCCCCATCAACTCGAATATCTCCAACACTCACAATGAAACCTTAGAAAATCACTTCAGATTGGCAAAAGTCACACTTCTTCAAGTTGACATATAGCCTTTTAGCTTGGAGATGCTCATAATGTGTCTCTAGATCGAGGCTATAAACAAGAATATCATTGAAGTATATAATAACAAACTTTCCTATCAAGTCTTGAAGCACATGGTTCATTAGCCTCATTAAGGTGCTTAGTGCATTTGAAAACCTGAATGGCATCATGAGCCATTTATACAGTCCATGATAAATCTTAACTTCAGTTTTCCATTCATCTCCTTCTCACATTTTGATCTGATGATATTCATACTTTAGGTCAAACTTAGAAAAGATTCTTACACCATGCAACTCATCATGTATGTCATCAAGTTGGGGTATAAGGTACCTATACTTAATAGTGATCCAAATAATGGCTCAGTTATCTACATACATTTTCCATGTGTTACCTTTCTTTTGCACTAATAAAGTAGGGATAGCATAGGGGCTTAGAGATTGCCAAACATATCCTCTTTCCACAAGGTTAACAACTTACCTCTAAAGCTTAGCATCTTGTTCAAGATTCAAGTGATATACGAGTTTGTTTAGAAGTGTGGCTATAAGCTGTTAGTCAACGGCAAGTTCAATCCCTTGGATTAGGGACAAACCTTTACGGTGTATTTAGTTCATGGAATAGAATAATGTGGGAATAAAATTACAATTATGGAGGAATGGAATAGATTGGTAATAGGAGGTCAATAGCTAAATTACCCTATTTACTAACATCGTTTACATGTAGGAATTAAGTGAGGATTATGCATTGAATATTAGGTAAAATTTAAAAAATGCCCTTAGGTAAATAAAAAAACAATGACAATATGAAACCCTAAATCAGAAACTAAACCCTAATAAGAAGAAAGACCCATCTTCTTCATGACCTATCCCCATTCAAAGCCCCCAATACGTACGATGTAGCAACTTCTAAATCAAGATCACTACTTAAAATGAGGACCTTTATTTACGAAAGAAAAAAAAAAAAAAACAAGAAGGGGCTCAATTTGAGGAGATTGCTTACTATTTTGATCCTTGATCCTTCAATGTGACTAGGTATTTGCTTTAGATCCAGCAATCAACTTCAAATCTGTCCATTGGTTTGGGTATCTTTTTTCAAGAACAAACACTACGGTAGTAGGTACAACCATCAATGTGGAGACTGAAAACCACCGATTAAGAAAGAAGGTTGCCACAAATGATGACGAATGATCTTTAGAAATGCACTCATTGGTAAATTGATTAGGTTTGAGTCTTACTAGAGAAACCCTAGTCCACGTTCTCTTTTGATGATGGATAGATATTTTTAGGCAATTATCATAATTTTTATTTTTGGTAAAGGGCAATTGTGGACATAAAAAAATTCTAAGAGGGTAGAATACCAATTCTTTTCACACAACTTGGAGTCTGGATGCCGCAAAATGTATACTATAGCTATTCATAGAATTCTAAAGTAATGGATGTCTATTTACAACTAAACAGGAGAATAGTGGGCAACTAAGGGAATGAGGAGGGGAATGGCATTGCTAATCCCCCTTACCAAATGTGCTGTTAAGGATCTTGTTAGGGAATAAGTCAACAAATTACTTTAGCAAACCCTTCACCTCGATTAGTAACTAGCCATTCAGGGCTTTCAACTCGAGCATCCTTTGAACTAATAGAAAGGTCAACACTTCTAGCTTCATTTCCCTTGATACCTCAGCTCAAGTAATCGCTAGGGCCTCCTTCTTCAGAATTCGGTTGAGATGAGCTTACACAACCTTAACATGCTCAAAGGACATAGGACTTAATCATACCCTTCTTCCTTCATGATTAAAAGAATAGGTATATTTCTTTCCATCATAAATCACATGTCATTCAAGCATCCATGGACTACCAAAAAAGATATGTAAAGCATTCATAAGCAACACATCATAGAGAACCTCATCTTGATGCTTTCTAATGCAGATTGGCATTGTAACACGCTTGGTCACTTGTAAGGCTCCCTTATCACTAAGCCAATGCAGCTTGTAAGATTTAGGATGAGGTATAGTTGACAACTTCAATTGCTAAACCATGAACATAAATGCTGCGTTAATGTAGTTGCCACTATCAACTATAAGTACGCACAATGTCCCCTTAACCCTACACTTGATGTGAAACAAGTTCTTATGCTACTTGCCATTAGATGGTGGACTCAAACTCATTACTTGCCTTAGTACCATGGTTACAGGCATGAAATTACCCTCTTCACTGTAAATAACCTCCTCCTTGGAACAGTCGATTTGTTTAGGTTCTTTTTGCTCCTCATTGGTCCTATCAACCTCAATGGTCGATCTTTGTCCATTCAACACCATTGTTCTTCTATTTGGGTACTAAGCTACCATGTGCCCAAATCCTTATCACTTGAAGCATTTGATTTCACTCATCTTTCTAGCTGAGCTTTATCCCTTTTCAAATGTTCTTAAGACTTCTTTCTCCTCTACTTAAATAGTTGAAATAGGTCAAGGTACATTAGTTTTATTTAGTTCCATTCTAACGGGTTTTCTTGGAATAGGTTGGCTTCGAGGAGCTCTACTAATAGGAGCTTGGAATCTATTCATTTGGCACTGCTTTATCCTCTAAACAACTTAGACAGCTTCACTTAATGTGCCAATGTCCCTCGTCTCTAAGATGTCCTCAATCTCATACTTCAATCCACTAATAAATCTAAGGATAGTTCAGTCTTTGGGCTCTATAACTCAAAACAAATCATTAACATTTAAAATTCTTTTACATAGGCATCAACACTTAAGCCTCCTTACCTTAACTCCTGCAATTTCTTAAATGTGTCTGGCAAATAATAGCTTGGCACAAACCTCTTTTCATCTTTGTTTATCTCATCTTATCCTTTAATCTCTCTTTCTCCTTTTCTTTATCTTATTGCTTACATGTTCTTCCACCCCATGGCATTCTCAAGAACTTTGTGACACTCAAACTACTTCGCATTTTTTTCTACCATTTTAAGTAATCCTCAACATCATGACTATTAAAGAGGCTTAGGATTTGTAGTTTCAAGCCTTCTCATCTAGGAACTCAAACATTCCTCTCTTCTACCTCATAATACTCTTCTTCCTCATTGCCAAATTCCTCATCCTCCTATTCCATTTCATCCGTTGTAAGCATTAATCAAACAAGCCCTTCTACTCCTTCAACTTAGTGGATAAAACTAGGAGATTAGCTCAGCTAGGTTGGTTATTACCATGCTCAAGTAATTGATTTGCTTAGCCTCTGTTCAAATCATCCCTAAGTTGCTACCTGCTACCCTGCAAGGTAGTAACTAGGCTCTTAACCAAGTTGATGAACCTATCCAACTTGTCATCAATAGAAATTTGGGTATAACTTCCCTAATGATCATAGCTAGTATGTGTAAACCCTAGAAAATCGATAGTCTAAACCTTAATTTAAATCCAAGTGTCATAAATTGTATAATGAGTCGATAAGGCTAGTAACAATAAAAGATTATAAAACTTAGTAAATCGAATATAACATCGATAATAAAAACCCTAGAAATTGATAGAAACCCTAAATTGCATACTAAAACCTTAAATGTGATTTATGCACAATTAACCAAAATTGAACTCGAATTTGATTGAAACCCTAAAATTATAATTTTAAGCTTATAAAATAGTTAAATATCACTCAATAGTGATATAATTATATTCGATTACAATTATCGACTAAATTATGTAATCGCGTAAAATTTTTAATGAAATCGTTACAATAACTTGTAAAATTATAATTATAACGGGTACCAATTAAATTGATAAATTTTCACAAAATTCCAAAATTAATTTATGATGATTATTTTTATGATTTTTAGGTTTAGAAAAATTACATATATTTATTTTTAATTTCTATTTTCTTCCTTTTTCTTTCTTTCTATTTCTCTTTTCTTTCTTTTCTTCTCTTCTCCTTGCTGCCACGTCTAGAAAAAAATCAAAGAAAAAAAAATCAGAAGTTAGCAACCCACTTGATGTAATTAAAATGCTAAGTGTTGATTTTGTAACAAAAGAAAAATTACAAATGATCACATTATCCTATCTTCATTAATGAAGAGATTAGATTATATATATTTTTTATTTATTTTTGCTGCTGCACACATCTGAATTTAAGGAAAAATTCTGGAAGTTAAAACACAAAGGAGAAAAAAAAAAAGAAGAAGAGCACAACAAAGAAAAAAGAAAACCAAGAAGAACAAGGAGAAGAATAAGAAGAAAAAGAAGAAGGAGGAGGAAGAAAAGAAGAAGAAAATTTAATATAATTAGGTAAGTATAATTATTTTAGTAGTATATATGTATGTTATATGGTATGTACATGTATATACTAAGTATTTGTATTGTATTTTATTAAATATTTCATTAAATATTTCATTACATATACATGTATGTATGCATAAGTAGATAATTTAAGATATATATATGTATGTATAAAGATATGTATGTATATAGGTAAAATATACAGTATGTGTATGTATCCATAAGACTACATATAGTATGTATTTAGTATTTTCACAAAATAAATATAGATATATATATATATATAGTTGTACACGTGGAAATGATTATGTATGTATATATGTATATAAGCTTTATTTTCATATGTATATATATATATATATATATATATATATATATAAGAATATGTATTCGTATAGTATATACAAATATTTTGTAGTTATATATTCATATATATATGTAATCTATATTTTATGTATACATATATATATATATATATATATATCTACATATGGCGTGAATATATGTATAACATATAGTATGTGTATAACATATAGTATATATGTAGTATACCGAATATTAAGTAGTATATATAATATAATAATATTTCTTTAATCAAATAAATTCATAAATATGTAAGGAGTAGATATATATATATATATTACTGTAAATTAAGAATTACTAATTAAATTAAATTATAAAATTAATCAAATATAGCATAAGTACATATATATATATATGTATGTATATCGTAAAATGCAAATGAATAATAAAAATAACAATAATAATAATTATTATTATTATAAAAAGTCTAAAATCTCAAAAATAAGCAAAAATGAGCAACTAAGGTAAAATATGCTTAAAATAATAAAATTATTAATTATATGATTTAAATAATTAGTAAATCATAAATATATTAAGAAAAAGCTCAAATTAATATTTTATAAATTTTTAAATTAAAATAATAAATTTTGTCATATTTTTATATCACAATTCAAACTGTGAGTCACAACATCCAAAACAAACCTCACTACGAGAAAATACACTCGAAAACGATCAAAATGGACTATAAGTTCGTAACGATCTGAGCTAAAACAAAAAAGTTATATACAATTCGACAAAAAACTCGAATCAACAATTTCGTATAACTAGGTGAAGTAAACCTTACAAATTACGATATTAGTTTAGCTTTAAATTTCCAAACTTGCAAATTTTTATTATTCTCAAGTGATCTTGACATTGAACCTAAGGTGCCACTAGATTATTACGACCTTTGAGTCGACTATAGCTGAGTGAGTTTTCCTGATGATTCCATACTTGTTTGTATTTATAATTAATGAATATAAGTTATGATCAATAATTGAATGTTGTATGGGGTTAGATTATGCTTGTGTATGATAATCGGTTGTTAACGGTGAATTTACTTTAAATTACAATAATGTATTGATTGTTGCATAGTTGATTTACTAGGAATTGATTGTTTATGACTTTGAATGATGACTGAATAATAAAACCTAATTTTACTTGACTAGAAAAAGTTAACTTGAAACATGCATAATCATGCACCGCATAACTAATTCTGATAGTCATATTACATGGAGATAGTAAGAGGCCATACGTAGGTTGATTATTGATTGTTATAGATTTCGTACGGTGCATACGTGCGATATGACCTTACCCTAGCCCACGGGATTACTAAGTGTTAGAGGCACCAACCGCTCAGCTGAAGGTCGAGTCCAGAGGCCTCCGTTTAGGGGTGAGTGAAGGCTGCATGAACCTACTCACAATCATATGTAGAACTCGTTTTTGATAAAACTGATAATGGATATACCATTACATTTTAAATACGAAACGCAGAGTTTCATTATGAGATAAGTTTTAGTATGATATCCGGATCTAATTGTGCCAATGTATCTCTAACCTTGACTTTAGAAGGCATTAAATCTGAGTTGTATGCAATACCTGGTCACTTGCATGTATTTATTTAGCATATCGATAGACATGCATTCATTTGATTAAACTTAATTATTGTATAACTTGATTGCTGTATGGTTGAGAGATTTATCTCATTAAGCTAGTTAGCTTATACCCTTGTAGTCTTCTTTCGTAGGCAAAGTTATTTATGGAGTTAGGCCGTCGCATGCTCGAGGTTAGTGGTTCATCAGGGGGTCGATGTAGGAATAGGAAGTGTTCGAAGTATTCACATAACTGTTTATCTAGAATATAGACTTAAATATGTGATAAACTAATATTAGTTTGAGTTAAAAGTTCTAAAAACTTTATATGTGTAAATTCTTATAAAATAGATTATGTGTTATATTTTTATATTTTATTATTATTATCATCAAATGATATTACTTATGCTTACGCAACTCTTGGTTGTTAGTTGTAGTTGTAGCCTTATGTATCGTATAAAAGGTCGTTGATTGCAAGGAAATTCAATCTACAATCCTTTGTACGATATACGGCGACTGCCATGACTAGCCCCATCGGGTCGTGACAGTATGAGCTCCACTCTCATAGTCCTCGATAGTTCCTCGAACGCTAGAGTCTGACATTACTTAACACTTCAATGCACTACTATGTTTAATCAAAGCACTTTTAAATCTCTCGAAGCCCTCTTCGAAACCCTACTTCAAACTATAAGTCAATAACACTTGCTTTAACTTCAACTAAACACTACTAACAACACCGAATACAGTTGCAAACCAATGAAATCCATACACTATGTTTTGCAAGTATAGAAATAAGAGATAACAAAGTATCCTACTTGCAAATAAGCTAAGCTCTAATACCAAGATGATACCAATACTGACATAGATGGACATATGACTAGTAGTACTATATGAATAAGGGGTGGGTCCCAACTGCAAGGTAGTCTAAAAATTAAATGATAGTTGCTATTTAAATAGGGGTACTCATCCATCAAAGACGGATATGACTCGCTAACGCTTATACAAACTCGAGCCATACTTGATATGATGCACAAGTGCAACAAGAGGTTACTCCCTATTAATCTACGCTCGGGGAAAGACTAAATAAGAGTGAAAAGAGCAAGCATACTTAACTCAAAAGGGAAAATTTCTAAATATTAAAGATACTTCATATGTAGCTATAATGATGGAGCATATTTATATGCCCCCAATTAAGGTAAGTCCTCAGCTCTTTCCATTTACTAAATAAGTCCTTTACTAGAATTGGAAAACAAATACAATGTACAAGCAAAGTAGTAGTAATGGAAAAAGGAATATTTTGTACAAGGACAATGTAACTGTTAGAAGGTTGGATACGTTTCAGCTCCTTAATTTATGGTCTCAATAGGTGCTGGATGCAAGATAGAGCTAACTAAGTTGGCATTAGGTCAGCAACTCGGTAGCTCGGGAACTTAGGTGGGGTACTTAACCTGTAAACCCTTAAAATTTTCGATCTAACTTTTGAAATAGACTCAAGTATGTTAGATAATTTAGGAGTTGACAAGGCTAGTGAAAGTGAAAACCCTAAAAGAACTAATTAATTGTGTATGAAACTTTCCTACCCTAAATGTATGTAAACACTAAAGATTTCATTCAAAAGTGATAAAAACCCTAAAATGATAACCTTAAAGACATATGAGCATTAATTCATCATAATATACCCTAAAACCCTAATTGATAATATAACCTTCATACTTTATCAAATCATTGATGAAAGATTAGAGATGACTTTCAATCATGTATATATATTTAGAATCCTTAAGTAAGCCTTTAGAAACTAAGATCATGAATCATAGATTACATTTATCTCTTAAGTATATGATTAAGATAGTATTACATAGAGTTAAGGGTATAGTTGAAGCTTAGGTTAAATGTAGTGAACATTAATATCCTAATTAACACTTTTCATACTAATTATACTAAGTAGCTTACGAAATGATATGTGTAGGATATAAATACCTAAAGTAAGATCTCATCATCTATTTTTACTAATCAATTTACCAAATGCCTCATTTCCTTAATTTTCTTCCTAATTTGTCTTAATTACTTCATTATGAGCATTCAAATTACATGTAATTCTAAGAGAGTTGACTAAGTCAACTGGTCAAAAGTTGACCAAGTCAACATGTTGATAAAGTCAACAAATGTCATTGTCATCTAGAATTCTTTTCTCCTTTCTAATGATTTCTTCTCTTTTCTTCTGGATTTTCTTCCTTTTTTCCTCACTTCTTTGCTGTCCACATCCCCTCCCATCTTGACCCCACTCATTTCTTTTTTGGAAACACAAATTAAGACAACAAAACACTCTCTTCTTCCCCTTCTCAAACTGTAAACCCACCCCCTTTGCTCCTTATTGTCATATTCTTTCAACACTTCACTTTCACAATTTCTACCCATATAAATCAAGGAGAAAGAGGTATGTTATCATTTGATTATCTATTTTATGTAGTAATTAGTTGTGTAAGCTAAGTTAGTATAGAAAGTTGGTATGATATGTGTATATATGTTGTTAGAAGTGGAAGCTCCATATACATGTATAGAAGAGTAGGAGTCTTTATAAAATGGAAAGAGATGCATGTATATATGTTTTTAGGTATATGTACATAAGGATATACTAGAAGAATACAATTATGGAGATCTTTGTACATAAGTATTTACTATGTACATAATCTAAACTAAGACAAATACTAACTATACATACCTATACCATACTAAATACATACTTAAAAACACAAAAGAATGAAATTAGGAAGGTTTTCTTAAGTAGAAAATTTGGCATATGAAATTTGTACAAAAAAACATATATGACCGTATAAGTATATGAGTATATGTATAAGTATAAATACGGTATATGTATAAGTATACTAGTACACATATAAGTATAGCAAAGGTGTAGGTATATAGTTAATAAATGTATAAATGTACATAAGTGTACATAATACACATAGGCATGAAGGTGATGTAAGCAATGAGGTAATCACATGATGACATAAGCCATGACATAAGCAAATGATGACATAAGTAATGACACAAGCAATTGATGACATAAGCAATGATATAAGCATAAGCTTATAGAATAAGAACATAAGTCTATACGTGTACTTAGGATCCAAAACGTTAAACCATAATATACTTCCTAAATTAAATCAAACTTAATCAAGGACATAAATTAGTAATACCAATGTAAAATTCCCTAAGTATAAGAATAAATGGCTAATTAAATCATTAACTACTAAAATGGAACATAAAACTAGCCAATAGGAATAATTAAGTTTCAATAGTTAGAATTTCAATAAATTTAGTCTACATCATAAAACACGGGTCTTAACATCTAAAACGGACATCACCATGTGAATGTACATCTGAAAACAATGAAAAACGACTATAAATTCGTAAATATTGAAAATAGAATAAAAAAGTTACGTATGATTAGCAATTAGGTTTAATCGAATAAAGGCTGATAGTAATTTAAGTAGAATTAGGTAAATAGATATTTAGAACCATTAGTTGAGTCAACTACTTATTAGTCCTGTTATTTCGTAATGATCAAGTGATTCCGATGAGGGCGAGGATCTTCCGATTGGTTATTATGACTAGAGCGAGTCATCATAGTCAAGTGAGTACTCCCGATGACTCTATACTTGTTTGTGCTTGTAGTTAGTGCACTTAAATTGAATATCAATAATTTGATCCATGGGGTTTTGGGATATGCGTATACTTGATATTGATTGATTATTGTAAGAAATATTGTTAAATACGATAATTGATGATTTGATGGTATGATTGATTTTTATATGATTTGGATGGTTTGCTGATATTGATTGACCGCCTCATAATTTGATGTAATTATATTTGGCTTATCTTAAATTAAAAGGGACATGCATTATCCATGCATTGCATTTACTTATTCTGGCCGTTACTTCACACGAAGTTTAAGAGTGGCCTTGTAGGGGTTGTTTATATATATTAAAGTGTTTCTATACGGTGCACTCATACAACATGAGCTTACCCAAACCTATAGGCTTATTAGGCGATGGAGACACCAATAGTATGGCTGAGGGTCGAGTCTAGAGATCTCCGTTGTAAGGTGTGAGTGTAGACTGCAGGGGCCACCTCACTACTAGGCTTGGGATTTTGTGTACTATTAGATAACTTAGAAATGGAAATATATTTTACGAAATATGATATTCAAAGTTCTGGGTAAAAACTCAGGTGCTAGAGCCTAGTCATGATTGGTGCCGATTAATCTCCAACGTTATCTCAAAAGGCATTAAAATCCGATATTATCTGCAGTACCATCAACTGCATATATTGTTTGGCATACTGCGTGTGTATGCATTCCTATGGTTGTAGCAATTTGTTTGATAACTTGTTTGCTAATATGGTACAAGGGATAGCTCACTAAGCTCTTGTAGCTTATTCCCCAATAGTCTTTCTTTTGTAGGTTAACATACGATAGGATTGGGATAAGTCTCGAGTATTGAGTGCGAGATGAAGATATGTACATTAGTGTTAGAATTAATTGAGATCTTTATAGGTGATGCATAAACATTCTTTGTAGAAAATATTCACATGTTAGAATTTAATATAATTTAATTTTTCCTACAGTTTTATAATGTCAGTATATCCTATCTTATTATTTGATAAGGGATACCGATTATCTATAGTTATTTATATTTATATGTTATGTTATGTTATGTTACAATAAATTAATTACTTGAAAATCAGTAATCTTAGTGATTTATTATTTAAAGTCTTGCAATCTCTGACTTGCGAGATGGTTTTCATATCATGGGTGCACACATGTTATGGAAATTTTAGGTAATCCTACTAAGCCCCCTTTAAAGTCCTGACATAACTTGACTATAGAACTTATGAACTTGGCCTCAATAAGTCAACTCGGCATTGGGCTATTGTGGGCTTGGATGTTTGATAACTCGGGGTCATGAGAGTTCGAACCTCAATATAGGTGGGAGTTGTCAACTTCTGTAGGAACTTCCTCCACCTAAGAGATTGTGAACTAGTTGGAACTACTCAAGAAAAATATTAAGTCAACTCGAAGCAATTCCTCTTCTTTCGAAGTTAAGTCCTTCTAAGAAGCTTAATGTACTAGGGTAGCATATCTTCATGCTCGAGATCCCGTAATTGTTCCATGATTCCTATCAGTAAGGACTCAAATCATGACATATCAACATAGAACAGCACAATATTATAATAAAAAGTGATGCACAAAGTTTTTCAACCTAGAAATTCGGTGTGCTACAAGATGGAAGCGACAGGAGTTCAAGATGGCTACAACTAATTAGGAAGATCCAGTTTGAATCTAAGAGAGGTTGTAGGGAATGGTGCATATAGATTGGACAGATTGGGTAGACAAGTTATACTTAGGACATGAAATGCCATGAATTTGAATATGTACTTTCGGTGACACTTCTTTAAGAAAATTCATCGTAATTTTATTTTTATTCTTGCCATTTGAAGTCATCTCCTACAATGATCTTATGAATCAATGCTGTCTGCTATTCTTAATGTGGCAACTTTAAGCTATAATGCAATGAAATATTGCTAGTTATTATGCTATGAAGTCCTATTTTGTCAAATGCTTACATATTATTGTAACTTACTTTATCACATTTGGACCTAATTACAGTTAATGGATTGGCAAATTTTTTAAGCTTAAACTAGATTAGTGGAGGAATTTATTAAATGGTTCTAACCTAAAATCGTTAATGAGCATGCCCAAATCAGTAAATGTAGTAACTAAATAATTTTGGCCTTTTACAGTTGACAAGTACATTTTTAAACCTACATCTAAAGGGTTAACAGGCAAATGCTTTGTGTCTTAGCCTTAAATAAGGAAAGTGGATGCTAAATACTTAATCTCTTCAAACAAAGTTACACTAAAGCCAACCTACAAAGCATAGGCAACGAAAGTACACTAACCAATAAAGCATGTGTAAGGAAGGCACATATAAGTATGATCGATAAAGAGAACGCATTAATAATATTCGTTACAAAAAAATAAGATTAGATTTCCAATCTAGTAATAATAAAGATAACAAAGTTAGGCTGATGGTTAGTTAATAGCATTAACTTGCTACATCTTTCTTGGCTTGGTCTTTCTAAGCTGAAGGGGGAGTTTCTATTAGGGCAAGAGCCTTCGTAGCATCAGTAGTAGCAGGGGTCACTTGAACTTGTCCCTAACTCTTGCCCTCCTCCTCTTCCTCATCATCCTCATCTACATTAGCATAAGTGAAGTAGGAGAGGTCTTAGTCACAGTGCACTTTCAGCACTTCTTCTCTTGCCAGTTAAATGCCTTGGGGGAGTTTCTTCTAAAATAACCTCTCATAATGCTTGCTTATAGTAAAGGCTTCTTTGATAGAAATCACAAGCTTAGCAGAATGCTCCAACTTGATAGATCGAGCTTGTTAGCATGTCGAGTTCTCCTTCAATTGTTTAATCTCTTCTTTAAGCATGAACTCATCACTCAAGGATGAGCAGGATTGACTTGACGATCAACAATTCTCCTTTTGCACTTGAAGTTAATACCTGAGGTCCTTCACCTCTTTGTTGAGTTCATCATATTGACCCTTCATCATAAGAAGCTCTATAGAGACCTCCTGGTCTACCCTCTGCTTAGATGCCAAGAGGCCTTTAAGCTTCTCAACTTCCATCTCAACTGAGATGCGGGCCTTCATGATAGTGATTGTTCAAATCTTAGATGCATTATAGGCCTCCTCAACCCTCCATAAGCATGAATACAAGTGAGATATAAGGAAAGTAAAAAAGCTAGAGGGAAGAAGATTGATGATTATCCTCTACATCTCGACCTCGACCTCTTTGGTAATAGTCAAGATATGCCCATTCACCTATAATAACAAAAATTGGTAACTATCTACGCAAATCGGTATCTAAAGTAGGGCAACAAAAGATAAAACTCACATCATAAAGCTTGGCAGCGATCAATTCTATAATGCCACCTCCAACCTTCCTCTCATTCCACTACAAGATCCTCTAATCTTAAGGAAGGATGATCCCTTCATGACAGTTAGAGACTACGTCCATCCTCGAAAGGGGAGTTAGAGGTGAGAATTCTTTTATCCCATAAAGGAAAAAAATCATCAACATCCTCCCATCTTGACACGAAGTTCACAAAGGCAATGCTAAATGCCTAGTTTTCATGAACTTCAATTAAGGCAAGTAGAGGATCAACGTGATTCTCGACATTAAGGGCATCGTTAGAGGAGTTGATGGTCTTTAATTTCTTGGTGGCAAGAGGCTCCTCATTCTCCTTCCCTTCTCTTTAAGGCCCTAGGAGAAGTAATGGCAAGTGAGTTAGAAGGCTCAACTGGAAGACTCAACTTTAGGGTTATAAGTCACGGCTCTTAGATGCTCTCTCTTAGAGTCACTTAAGGAAGTTTCCTTACACGTGTTGGCTTAAGCTTGCTCGATGTAACCTTTTTCTTCTCAACTACTTTAGAAGGAGCCCTTAACACAGTTGTAGCCTTAACAATGCATACGTTTATCTTTTTCTTTTTAGCCTTAGCTTAGGTTAAAAGCTTTTTAAGGTTGATGTCTCCTGCACCCATATCTATAATAAAAGGATATCATGGGCTAAGTACAAAATAGAAAATATTCACAAGCCATAAAGTTGGAAGAATAAAATCCTCCCATGAAGTTCCTAATCGGCGTTAGTTTAACCAACACAACTCGGTATAGTGAGGAGACCAAGTAGTACCTTCCTCATCACTAAAGAAGATTAACTTGTCCCTTTCATATTGATGAATTATTATTTCAGCATCCCTAAACAAGAATTTCCACCGTCATGCTTATATCTTCCTAGTAGCTCACTTATCATTAGGAAGAAGATTGATATCCCCAATTCGAATGGGCTTCAACCATCTATTCCAAAATTCTTGGCCTATTTTTGACCTTATTGAGACAAACTTATCATGCTAGCCACGCATTTTAGAATCTAACCCTACCAAGAATTTCCTTTTATATCCAATGACAACGTATAACCACTCATCACTTTGCTACTTTATTGTGAAAAAATATATATACAACCATACAGTATCCTTAACCTCTAACTCCTCACAAATTATTTCAAAAGCTATCAAAACTCTATAAGTGTTAAGTGAGAAAATGCTTAACACAATGTGGAAGTAATTGAAAAAAAAAATAAAGCTTTTAGGAAATCACAAAATGGTAATCACAAACCAAACTTTAAGTACTTAAGGTAAGGATAAAATTCATTCTCAATTGAGAAACAAACCCTTTCATCTCTCTAGTGTTTCCTAAGATTCCAATCTTTTAGTAGTGTAGAGAGAAAAGGTTCATACATGTCACACCCAAAACCCAAGGAGTCATAATAGCCCTACTATATAAACTAACTTAAGCTAAAAGCTAGCCATCTTAGCTGCTAACGTAGGTATAATTTACATAAGGTGATCATGACTCAACTAGCTTTGAAGCAATTAGAGGGCACTTATAGAATTTATAACTTATGGAGTATCTCTTTGCAAAGTATGACTTATCATAATATAAATAGTTTAGTCCTTTTTACATAACTTTATATATCAAAAGTTCTAAGCTTACAAAAGAATTGTAAAACTTCACAAGCGAATTTAGTTACATATACTTCAATTAACTAGCAAGCTAAGGAAAATTATAAGGCCTCATAGAAAGACCCTTATAGTTTTCCCACAATGAAAACAAAAACAAAAGTAAGAGGTGATAATTTCATTAGTCTTCACATCTTTACTCCCTAGTTTAGAAAAAATGACCTGTGGGTGATTGTAACAAGGCATCTTTAAGTATTAATCAACACTTGTAAAATAGTATATCGTGATATGAGCATAATTAGCTCAATAAGATGAGACGAAGTCATAAGAATACATTAACAATCATGGTTATCAAATCATTAATTAGATGACAAATGCAACAAGCAAAGGATAATTCATGGTACAATGTTTAACCTTTCCATTGTAAAGTTAGAGAAATTATGTCCACTCTAATGCAAATTGAGGAGTTTATATAGATACCTAATTTTCACCCTCTTTTTTATTTTTCAAATTAGGTTATAGGGTTCTAAATTAGAAAAAGTTAAAAAAAAAATAGAAAATTAAAGAAAGCCACCAAAAATGAAGGAATTTAGAAAAAATAGGAATTCTAGAAAAATATAAAAAAAAAAGGAAAATAGGAAAAAGCACAAAAAAATAAGAAATTTAGAAAAAATACAAAAAAATAAGAAATTTGAAAAGTCACAAAATAAAATAGGGTATTTAGAAAATAATAAATTTTTAGGTTGTTTAAATAGAATATAATTTTAATTTTAATAGTTTTAAATAAAAGACTGTTGGGTCTAGAGTTAGATTTGAATCTAGCTCAAGCTGACCTAGTTCATATGTGCAATTAATTACACATATAAATAAGGAAAAACTAATAGCTCAGCTGGATAAGCATCTGACTTAATATTGCATATGACTTAGAGATCCTCGGTTTAATCCATAGAAGGTGCAAAATGTATCTTTTATTTTCTTTTCTCACTTTATTGCCATGTCATTACCATGTCATTGCCACGTCATTTGCAAAATGTATCTTTTACGAAAACCACTACCATCAAATTTCTTGAGCCGACTCCAAGCTGATCCAAGTCGAAGTGAGCCAACCGAGCCGAAGTGAGCTAACCGAGCCAATCCAAGCCAAAGTGAGCTGATCTAAGCCGACCTGGTTTTTCTTTTTTCTTTTTTTTTTTATTCATTTGTTTATTTGTAAATGTTATAAATGAGAAAAAGAAAAAAGAACAAAAAAGAAAAAAGAAAGAGAAGAAAAACAAAAAGAAAAAAAGAAAGAAAGAAAGTAGTCTGTTTATTTATTTTAATAGAAATAGATAGAATAAGTATAAAATAAATAAGATAATATAATAAAAATAAAAATAAATAAATAGGTTAGTAAACAAAAATCATTTTCACACTTAGAAAAATTAAGCTTTCTAAAAATAAATGAAAATAAAGACCTTTCACCAAATTAAGACTATTTTAGAATTTCTAAAAATAAAACACCAATTAGGACCCTTTAAAAGAATTTCCTTGAATAAATTGAATTGGGTAAAAACGTAAATGCAACTTTTTTTCAAAAATTAAAATCAAACCACCCACTAAAGTTTTTTATAAACGAACTATGAAAGTCTGATCCCGAATAGCAGGTACGTAGCCACTCGTACGCAAGTATAGGGTAACTTAAAATATGAAAAGTTTTATTTTTTTCATTTTTAGATATTTATGTAAATTAATCAATTTAGTCGCATGTATCATAATTAGATGTTTTTAGGAATTTAAAAGGGTATATTTGAAAAGCAAAATTAAATACGGAAAGTCAAAAAGTGGTACCCGTTTAAAGTTTAATAAACTAGCCCCCAAACCTAAATCTCTTGTTTTCAAAAAAAGGTCATTTTACAAATTGGTTTATTTTTTTTAATCGATAGACTGATAGCTAAATTATAGCCAATCCATCTAATTGGTTATAACTTAACCCCTTTTCTCGACTTCGGTCGAGTGGCGACTCTAAATCTTTTCAAGTTGGAAAAAATGGTTTTTTTTAAACCCTAGTTGAGGGCTAGCATTAAATGAGTAAGGGTTTAATACTAGTCGGCTTAAAGAAGACCTAATTTTATAAAAAGAACCGGGAAGGTGAAAAACCAGGCTCGACAGTTTAAATGCGACAGATCAGACTAAATTAAGGCTTGTGCAATGGAAAATACCTTCCTTCTTAAACAACATTAGAACTACAAGTCCCAACCTTGCTATGACCTCCTCTCCTATCACTTAGTTCAACTAAGTATAGGAAAAGGACCATTACTACTATCCTCATCAAACCATCGATATTTGGTCTAATAGCCTAATCGTCGCCCCTATTGGGTTATCGTGAATAACAAGTTAGAACTTAATTAAGTTAAGATTAGTCTAATTCTTAAGGTAAGCAACCAAGTTCAAAACACACCAAACATGATATATTCAATGAAAAAATAGCACTCAAAGATCATCTCCTAATCACAAATCTATATTATGGGCACTCACATAGCATGCATATACAATCTAGCTATAACCACAATCAAGCAGTCTTAATCCTCCAAGTATCCTGAAATGTTACTTCAACATCCCATGAAGCACTAGTCGTAACTCACTTGATGTCAACACTAGTTAACCTTATCGTTCATGCTTACTATTTTTGCAAGTCTCTAAACATTCAACATAAAAAGTTTAGTTTTTGCTAAATGTAAAGTATATGATCTATTTTTAATATGTAATATATAGTTTTGATTTAGTTTAGATAGCTTCATTAAGTCCTTTGTTAAGTGTTACCTCGTTGTTGAAGTCTTTGAACAAGGATCTAAATAACAATCTTAATATAATTTTTATTCCAAAACCCTCTAAAGAAGTGTTTGAATACAACCTTGCTAATTAGAAGCTCTCTAATTAACATTCTAATGCTATATTAGTTAAGTATTTCATATCGGCTAACTTTCTAATCAAGTCTCAGAACCTAAGATTAAGCTCTTATTTTACCATATCAACTCTCTAAAGAACTCTCTAAAAATGGTCGCTTACAAGTTTACTTAAAGCACCTCATTCTAGCATCATATTTCATATTACAAATATAATAAAACATCACCATACATTAGGTTTCTAATACCAAGCAATACTATATTACTCTATCTCCAAATTCTCATATTTACATTTTAATGCATTAAGCCCATATCTAGCAACTTGTCCATATCTCAACTCCAACTCAACCCACACAACCCTATATCATATCCTATAGTATAATATAACATGAATGAACTTTAGAACTAATACAATGGGTTTTCCTGATAGCTAATTATATAAAACCTCTAAGAAAATAGCATTTTTCATAGAATTTAAAGGCTAAAAAATCCCTTAAAATCATATAAAATAATTTGACTTGAAAACTCTTAATACAATTCTTATATGCAATATAGGGACATTCTAGAAAAAAAGTTTGGTTGCGAAACCATACTCATAGGGTTATTTAAAACAACTTTAAGAAATTGCTCAATTTCATGCAATTTCTTAAGGAGATCCTATATTCACTCAAAAATTTTATAATATGGTATGTTACTATAAAAGTACATACAAAAATATGTCAAAATAAATTTTTTCATAATTGTTGGAGTTAAATTAATATTTTTGCAAAATTAATGAAGATTGGGTTAAAATTTGAATAACCGAAAAGTTAGGCTTTCAGCCACCAATGTCAACCACCTCCTTGTCAACCCCTCTAACTGTTGCCACTACTATTAGGTGGTGATGGTGGTTCATGCCCAAGTGCTCTTTAGACTAGTGTTTATAGATAAAGCTCCATTTTGCCAATTCACTTTATATTTTTCCCTAGATTATTCCTTCACTAAACCTCTCCTTCCTACTTTTTGCTTAAAGCTCTAAGAACCTAAGAATTCAATAGAGAGCCTTGGTGATGATTTCTAGGTTGGTTCGTGCAAAAATGAGAGTTTTTTTCTCTCTCATAGGGTTTATGTACCACATAATTCATGCATGGTAACGTGTCATTAGGATATTTCTTTAGTCAACAATTGTCTAAAGTGTCTTCCTATGTCTAATCCATTGCAGATCTAATAGTTTGACAATTTTTTGTTTTTTTCTTATTAATTTTAAGTTAATTATGCATATTTTCAACTATTTTAAGCATTTATGGGTATATATTTATATATAATAATTATATTTGAGATATGCATACTATTTTGATATATTATTTTATTTCATTTTATAATTTTATAGTAAAATTAATTAATTCTTAAAGTTTGGTTATTTTTGTAACCTAAATTAAGTATTTATGACATACAAATTTCAACATAATATACTTTAGTAAAATTAAATAATTTTATCAATAATATTATTATTTTATTATATTTCTACAATCTAGACCCATGGAGTGTCCTTGTTTAACTCCTAAGGCTCACATGTGAAATATTATCTCAATCGATTTACTTTTATGTATGTCCTAACTTACCTACTCGAAATCCAACACATATGACTATGGGGCTCAAATTTCTACCCTCCTTCAGGAAAGTTTTGTCCTCAAAACCTTGATTATCTACCTTATATAATACAATATCTAAACACTTCAACATTTATTCAGTTATCATTAATCAAGATAAGAAGATTTACTAACCTGATTCCTAGAACAACCGTAAGTACTTCTTCTATATCACTACCTATGGTTCCTAAGTTAATTCTACTTGAGGGCCTCTTCCCCAATAGAATTTTATGTATTCCTCATCTCAGTTTTGCAGTCTCTAAGCCCGCTTATCAAGTATTTGAATGTGTTGCTCTTCCATTTTATAATTGCATCCGACTTTTTCACAAACCTCCTTACAATAAATACTTTGAACACATCATGGTATCTTGATAGACTTAGGGTACACGCTACATTTCCAACTCTTTCCAATACTTGAAGGGTCTAATATAACACCGATCATGCCAAGCCATTTAAATCCATGAAATAGACTTATCTTCACATATACATGGTCTCCAATTTGAAATTCCAAAGGTCTTAACTTTAAATCTGCCCTACTCTTGTAATGATCTTGAGCTGCCTTCACCCTTTGTCAAATAATTTTCACCTTACTATTGGTTTGTTGAATCAACTTTGGTCTTATCACTACGTACTCTCCATTATGACAATAAAGTGGTGGTTGGCACTTCCTTCAACACAATTCTTCAATAAAATGGTAAATATTGATCCCAATCTCCTCTAAAGTCCAAATATAGCCTCTATGCATATCTTCTAATATTTGAATCGTCCTCTTCGACTGACCATCCATTTATAAGTGATAAGCTGTACTAAAGTGCAACTTCATTCTTAAAAATCAATGAAAGCTCCCTTACAACTTCAATATAAACCGGTTTTCTCTATTGAAAATGATACTTTGTGTTACACTATGCAACTGAACAATTTCACGTACATATAACTTATCTAATTTCTCCATCGAGTCACCGATTCAATAAGCCATGAAGTGTACATTCTTGATTAACCTATCAACAACTACCCAAACAGAACCATGTCCAACCTTAGTTCTTAGAAGTCTTACCATAAAGTCCATTGTGATGTGATCACATTTCTATAGGGGTACTTCCAATGGCTGCAACATTCTACTAGGTCTTTAGAGTTTGGCTTTCACCTATTGACACATAGTACAACTCGCTACATATTATACTACATCCTTTTTCATTTCTTTCCATTAGTACATGGTTTTCAAGTCTCTATACATTTTATTTCCCCTGGCATATAATTTATATCTACTAACATGTGCCTCATCCATAATCTCTCAATCAATTCTCCATCATTGGTCATAAAGACTCGATTCTTAGACCACAACAATCCTTTTTCATCAACATGAAAATCCACTACTTTCTCTAAAATCAGCTTTTCTTTCACTACATTTAAGTTTGGATCGTCTTCTTGCTATAGCTTAATTCTCTCCAATATAGTCAATTGGACAATTAAGTTCATCAATTGCACATTAGTATCTTTCCACTTAAAATCGATCTTCAATTTCTCAAATTGCCGAATCAAATCCATTTGAATGGTTAGAAAGGAAGCCACTTGCTCATGATTTCTATGACTTAAGGCATCTGCTACCACATTAGCTTTGTTGGGGCAATAATTATTAGTTAGATTACAGTCCTTAATCAACTCTAACCATCATCTCTATCTCAAAATTATTTCCTTTTAAGAGAAGAAATATTTCAAAGTCTTGTGACCAATATAAATCTCATAATGTTGACCATACAAGTAATGTTTCCATATCTTCAATGCAAATACAATAGCTACTAATTCCAAATCTTGCATCAAGTAATTCCTTTTACGAGGCCTTAACTGCCTAAAAGCATATGCAATCACTTACCATCTTGCATTAAAACACGTCTTAACTTGTTTCAATAGGTGTCACTATAAACACAATAAGACTTACTTGGATTAGGTAGGGTAAGTATTGAAGCTGAAATCAAGCGATCCTTCAAATCTTGGAAGCTTTGCTCACATTCCTTGCTCCATCCAAACTTAACATCTTTATAAGTCAGTTGAATTAAAGGCCATCTTATATATGAAAATTCCTTTATAAATCTTCTATAGTATCTTACCATCCTTAGAAAACTTCTTACTTTCATAACTATAGTAGGTTGTTTCCAATTAGCTACAACCTTAACTTTTTCAAGATCTACTGAAATTGCTTCACTAGATATTATGTGACCTAAGAACGCTATCTTTTCTAACTAGAAATCACATTTACTTAGCTTTTCATATAACTTATTGTCTCTCAACTTTTGCAAAGCTAACTACAAAATGTTCTTCCTTCATTTTTGAATAAATCAAAATATCATCAATAAACACTACTACAAATTTATCTAAATAAGGTTAAAAATTTTGGTTCATTAAATCCATGAATGCCATGAGTGCATTAGTCAAACCAAATAGCATCACCATAAATTCATAATGTCCATATCGTGTATGGAGTGCCATCTTGGCTATATCTTCTAGCTTAATCTGCAATTGATGATATCTTGATTTCAAGTCAATTCTTGAAAATACTATAGCTCCATGTAATTGATTGAACAAATTATCAATTCTTAACAATGGGTATTTATTCTTACTTGTCACTTTCTTAAGGCCTCTATATTTGGTACACAACTGCATTGTTCCATCATTCTTCTTTACAAATAGTAGAAGGGCTCCCTATGGCAACATACTAAGCTTGATAAATCTTTTGTTGAAAAGTTCTTACAATTATTTCTTCAACTCTTGTGGCTCTACTAATGATAATCTATAAAGAGCTTTAGATATCAGTTCAATTCTAGGAACTAACTCAATGGTAAAGTCCAATTTTCCTATGTAGCACTAATCCAGGCTCACTTAGAAATACATCTGAAAATTTGTAAACCATAGGAATTTTTGACACATTTAGTGTTTCCTTCCTTCCTTCCATGGCAAATACCAAGCAATACTGCCATTCTACATTATCAACTTCCATTTCCTTAGTTACCTCGATAGCAGCCAACTTTATACTGCTGCTCTCAATCTTACCAGTAAACACAATGTTTCCATTGTCCAATACCACAGTCTATTTCTAACAATCTACTTTAGCCTTATGCCTAGATAACTAATCAATCCCCACAATAACATCATAGCCACTTAAAGATAATACGATCAGTTTAATTGGAAATTCTTTCTTCTGAATCATTACTTGTCCTTCACTTACTACTTTTCGAGTCGATACAAGCTTTCCTACAAGAATTCTCATTCTATAAATAACTTTCACTTTCGCTGTTTCCATTCCATTATTTGACACAAACTCCTAACTAATAAATGAGTGGGAAGCTCTTGTATTAAATATTGCGTACATGACTCATCCATTTATATTTACATGACCTATATTACACTACTATTATGGTTATTTACAACTTTTAAGAACTTACTATAGTATTGCTAATTACTATGCTACTTGACACAAAAATATTCCTCCATCCATTCATCAAACTTCTTAGTGTCTTTATCCATACTTTACAATGCAAAGATATGTATAGGCACCATCATAGTATTCACTCCTCCGGTATTCTTAGCTCTAGGTCCAAACTGCATGCAATATCTTGAAAAGTCTCTTACTCAACAATAGTGAGAACATTTCACAATCTTTGTCCTTGGACACTCTCTAGATACATGGTTTTGGTTTCCACATAAGTATCATTTCCCTTTTAGTTGTGCACATTGATGAAGATAGTGCTTAGTGAAATATGTTGAAATCTTTTACGAAAATTTTCGAATCCAAAAAAATGTTCAATAGCAAGTTGATCAATTAATTCAATAATAGCATTTAATATTCCCTTCCTTATCATAGAAACTAAATCCTTTGCCTAACTATGCTGGTCTACCAATCATCATAGCTAACTTCTTTCCTTTTTAACTCAAGCTACTAGTTCCAACACCAAAGAAGGATCACTTAAAGGTGGGTCTAAATCGATTCATCCTTCTTAACTTTTTGCTCCACTTCGACTGCATCGCTATCTAATTATTTTCAAGCTAGTATGCCTTATCTACTATCTCATTATAGATATAAAACCATAGTCCATGAGCTTACACCTCATTGTAGGTTCAAATCCCTTGAGAAAAAGATCTTTCTTAAGCTCCGAGTATCTCAATATGATTGTGGTGCATATCAAATCAATCGATTAAATTTAGTCTCATATTGTTCCATATTCATTGTACCTTTCTTTAGATCCATCAACTCTTTAGTCATTTCATTTTGGATACATACTAGGAAATCTCTCTAAGCTCTTCTCTAAATTTTTACCATGTAAGTGGTCTTAGTGAAGTCCTTACTTTCAAGTCCCACCGTATCCTAGCTCTCGATTTTAGCATGAAAGTTCCATATGAGAGCTTTTGCACCCTAAGTACTTAAATGGCTTAGAAACTTCACTTGATTTGGGCTAACCAATTGTTAGCCATGGCTAGTTTTCTCATCTCTCCTTTAAAATACCAATTTACTTTAAAAAATTCTATGAGCTTACTTACTTCTAGTGACTGATGTTCTCTTGGCTCCATTTCGAGTTACCTATATAGGTCACACCATTTCCATCAACTATAAGGTACTGAATTAATGCTCCTTGTTGTTGGATCATAGTAAGCATACTCACCATCATCTACCCAAATTGAGCAGGATCCAACACATTAAGAATGGGTAGGGGTAGTGGTAAATTATCCCTTGGTGGATCTTATTATGTAGGTAGAATTGGAGATGGTACCTCATTTCCAAGTTGTCTATACACATTCCTATTTTCTTCATCCGCCATGTTCCTCAATTACCACAAGGATTTACTAACCTATTGTTCCAGTTGCTTTATGATGGGACATCCTATTGAAAAATGTTATGCAAATATATATACTGCTAAAGAACCAAACAAGGATAAACATAAGCAAGGAATTTAGGTTGATAACAATGAACCTTTGTCTAAATTTGATAATCCTAAAAGTATGAAAAAAAATCTATGTCCCCAAATTTGTAATTGAAGCTAATGAAAAAGGTAAAGCAACTATTAACAAGGGACCAAGATCTAATAATGTTGCTATTAATGAAAAGGAAGGTCTAGATGAGTTGACAGGTATAGGTAATGACACAATACCCGAAAAGGTAACAGAGAAGGAAACTACATCTACTTTACATGGAGTGGTAGAAGAGGAACCTGCTATAAAGGATTTTGAGAGCAACATCAATAATAATAGTTGTCCTTCCATCCCTACCAAGAGGGGCAACTAGGAATTGACTCAACAAGGTGTCTCCCTTTTAAATAAGTAAAATTATAATGACAAGAAAGAATTTGGAGACAAAGAAGAAGTAGTAGTGACCTTTTAGATATGGACATAGAAATGGAGGGTAGGGATGAGGAGCAAGAGAATGAGGAAGATTTAGATGACGATCCCACCTCTAACTCCTACAAGCTCAATCAAAAATAGGTATCGAGAGATGACTTGAACATTAAAGCATCCTCAACTTCTTTAACTAAGGAACGAGGTACGTTATCTCTCCCTCCATCTCCTACACACACTAGGGCATGTGCAAAACTTTTTGCCCCATGAAACCAATCACCATGAGATATATGCTTTGGAATATTAGGGGTTTAGTAAATGGCAAATCGCTTAAAAGGTTACATAAACTTGCTATTCTTCATATGCTCCCGTTAGTCATGATTGATGAACCAATGAAATCTCTTAATAAGTTGGAAAAGATCATCAAACCATTAAGATTTAAACATTTCTTTTCTAATATCAATTATAAAATCTAGATTCTTTGGCATGATCACATCACATGTAACATTGAAAAAGAAAATGAGCAATTAATTCATATAAAATGCACTATTGCTTCCTTCCCCTTTTCCTTTTACATTACTATGGTTTATGCTAAGTGTTCGAAAGCCTTGAGGAAATTTCTTTTGGAGGATTTAGCATACATTCAAGAAGCTACTAATGGTCTTTGGATGGTAATTGGTGACTTCAACATAATCCTTTCTCCTCATGAAAGGAAAAGGGAAAGAAACAATATTGAAGCTCTTCGTAGGGTTTCGAAGATATGATTAATTCTTGTCATTTATCTAATGTTGGTTATATTGGAAACCCTTTTACCTAAACAAGAAATAAAACTCATGTGAGGCTTGATAGGGCTTTGATTAATAGTGGTTGGGTCACTAAGTTTGAATCCACTTCTGTTAAGCATCTTAATAAATTTGTTTAGATTATGCTCCCTTATTAGTAGAGATCCTTAGAAGGAATGGTAAGCATCCTTCGAAGTTTCATTTTCAAAACATGTGGACTAAAAACCATTCCTGCCTTAATATGGTTGAACACTCTTAAAAAGAAGATTGTAATGTTGTTGGTCTCATCAAATTTCAATGAAAACTACAAAGACTTAAAAATGTGCTTATAGGTTGGAATAAAAAAGTTTTTAGAAACATACACAAAAAAGTTAAAGAGGAATAATAAAGAATAAATGATTTAGAAAACAAGTACACTATTGAAGATGGGGAGGATGATTATATAACCTTACAAAAAGCTAAAAAAGACCTCCTAGAGCTCGTTGATCATGAAAATAATTTTTGGAAACAAAGATCAAAAGATGGCTAAAAGATAGAGATAGAAACATGAAATATTTTCACGCAATTGTTAAGGATAGAAGACAAAAGAATGCAATAACTAAAATAAAAGATTTAAATAGTCATGGGTGGAGGGTGATACATTAGGTTCTTCTACTGCCATTTTATTTCAAGTCCTCATGTCTAAAGACCAAGAGCTTGAGCAATTCTAATGTCCTCAATGGATGTCCAAAGTCATTAAAGAAGAAGACAACAACAAATTGTTCATAATCTCGTCTTTTGAGGAAGATATACAGGTGATATCTGAACTTGAATCAAATTCTAAACTGGGCCCAAATGGCTTTAGGGGTCTGTTTTTTAAATTTTGTTGGAAGATCATTGGGAAGGATTTATTTAAAGTAGTGCTAGAATTTTTTGAGTGATTTCATCCCCTTAGGTTTTACACTACTACTACTATTGTACTTATTCCTAACTATCCTAACCCCCAATCTTAGAAGGATTTTAAGCCTATTAGTTTATGTAGCACCACTTCAAAAATTCTTTCCAATAGGCTTAGTGGAATCCTTCCTAGGATTATTACCTCGAATCAAATAGGCTTTGTGAAAGGGAGGAACATTATTGACAACATCTTGCTGGCACAAGAACTTTTGTATGATCTTAACCGTAAAGTTAGGGGGGATAACATGATTATGAAGTTAGGCATGGAAAAAGCATATGATAGGCTTGACTGGGTTTTCCTTTATTCTATTCTTAATTGTTTAGGCTTCTATTGGAAATTCACTTATATGGTCAAAAGGATTATGCACAATAACTAGTTCACTATGCTTGTTCATTGTAAGAATTTAAGTTTTTTTACCACCTCTAGAGACTTATGCTAAGGAGACTACCTTTCCCCATCCCTCTTTATCTTAGCTTCTGAATACCTATCTAAAGGTTTGAACAATCTCTTTCAAACGTATTCTTTGCTCAGGTATAGAACTTCTTCTCCTAATTGGATTTCCCACCTCTATTTCACTAATGATTGTATTCTTTCCCTCAATGGGTCTATCCTTTGATATCTAAGGTCCTAGATTTCCTCCATCAATATGAAAGAATCACTAGGCAAAAAATTAACAATCACAAGAGTTCTCTCATCTTACCAAAAAAGTTTAAGTTTTCTAAGAAAAAAAGCATAAAACTCGTTACTGGTATGAATGTTTAATCTCTTCTTTTAATCTACTTAGTTTACCTTCTCATTATTGGCTAGAGGGATAGATACATCTTTAATGGAATTTTTGAAAATGTTTCCTAAAGGAACAATAGTTGAACAAATTTTTGGTTATCAAAAGGGGTGTCAAGACCCTACAGGGGGCCTAGTAGGATTACCTAACATTTCCATAACATGTGCACCTATGATATGAAAACCGCCTTATAACTCAGAGATTGCAAGACTCTAAATAATAAATCACTAAAATTACTGATTTTCTAGTAATTAATTTATTGTAACATAACATAACATATAAATATAAATAACTATAAATATCCAATATCCCACAGTTCCTCAAAACCACAGAGAATAGGCATCCCTTACCAAATAATAGAACAGGATATCCCAACACTATAAAACTGCAGGAAAAATTAAATTATATTAAATTCTAACATATGAATATTTTCTACAAAGAATGTTTATGCATTACCTATAAAGATCTCAACTAATTCTAACACTAATGTACATATTTTTATCTCGCACTCAGTACTCAACACTTATCCCAATCCCATCGTATGTAAACCTGCAAAAGAAAGACTATTGGGGAACAAGCTATAAGAGCTTAGTGAGCTATCCTTCGTATCATACTAGCAAATAAGCTATCAAACAAATTGTTACAACCATACGAATGCATGCACATGCAGTATGCCAAACAATATATGCAGTTGATCGGTACTGCATATAGTATCGAATTTTAATGCCCTCTAAGATAAGGTTGGAGATTCATCGGCACCAATCACGACCGAGCTCTAGCACCTGAGTTTTTACCCATAACTTTGAATATCATATTTCGTAAAATATATTTCCATTTCTAAGTCGTCTAATAGTACACAAAATCCCAAGCCTAGCAGTGAGGTGGCCCCCACAGTCCACACTCACACCCTACAACGAAGATCTCTAGACTCGACCTTTAGCCATACAGTTATTGTCTCCATTGCCTAGTAAGCTCGTAAGTTTAGTTAAGGTCATGTTGTATGAGTGCACTGTACAGAAACACTTTAATATATATAAACAACCCCCGTGAGGCCTCTCTTTATCTTCGCATGAAGTGACAACCAAAATAAGTAAATGCAATGCATAGATAATGCATGACCCTTTTAATTTAAGATAAGCCAAATATAATTAGGTCAAATTATGAGGCGATCAATCAATATCAGCAAACCATCCAAATCATATAAAAATCAATCATACCATCAAATCATCAATTATCGTATTTAACAATATTTCTTACAATAATCAATCAATATCAAGCACACGCATATCCCGAAACCCCATGCATCAAGTTATTGATATTCAATTTTAGTACATTAACTACAAGCACAAATAAGTATAGCGTTATCGGGAGTACTCACTTGACTATGATAACTCGCTCTAATCGTAATAATTGATCGGAAGATCTTCGCCTTCGTTGGGATTACCTGATCATTACAAGATAACAGGGATAATAAGTAGTTCACTCAACTAATGGTTCTAGATATCTATCTTCTTAATTCTACTTAGATTACTTTCAGCCTTTATTCGATTAAACCTAATTGCTTATCGTACGTAACTTTTTCATTCTATTTTCAATATTTACAAATTTATAGTCGTTTTTCATCGTTTTCAGATGCACGTTCACACGGTGATGTCCGTTTTCGACGTTAAGACCTGTGTTTTACGATGTAGACTAAATTTATTGAAATTCTAACTATTAAAGCTTAATTATTCCTATTGGCTAGTTTTATGTTCCATTTTAGTAGTTAATGATTTAATTAGACATTTATTCTTATACTTAGGGAATTTTACATTGGTATTACTAATTTATGTTCTTGATTAAGTTTGATTCAATTTAGGAAGTGTATTAGGGTTTAAAGTTTTGGATCCTAAGTACATGTACATACTTATGTTCTTATTTTATAAGCTTATGCTTATATCATCATTTATGTTATCAATCGCTTGTATCATTACTTATGTCATCAATCGCTTATGTCATGGCTTATGTCATCATGTGATTACCTCATTGCTTACATCATCCTTTACTTACATAAGCCTTACCTCATGCCTATGTGTATTATGTACACTTATGTACATTTATACATTTATTAACTATATACCTACACCTTTGCTATACTTATATGTATACTAGTATACTTATATATATACTTATACATATACCATATTTATACTTGTACATATACTCATATACCTATATGGTCTTATACGTATTTTTGTACAAATTTCGTATGCCAAATTTTCCACTTAAGAAAACCTTCCTAATTTCATTCTTTTGTGTTTTTAAGTGTGTATTTAGTATGGTATAGGTATGTATAGTTAGGATTTGTCTTAGTTTAGATTATGTACATAGTAAATACTTATGTACAAAGATCTCCATACTTGTATTCTTCTACTATATCCTTATGCACATATACTTAAGGGCATATACACATGTATTCCTTTCCTCTTCATCATGATTTTTATCTTCCTACACTTAAAGATGGAAACTTTATGCCTTCTTCTACAAGATCATACATAACATATATCTAGTTATCTAATCAACCTAATCACCTAACTAATGAGTAATATAAAGCAATATAAAATAACATGATCACATACCTTAATTTGTGTTTGAATTATGGAGGCAAAGTGGAAAGTTTTGAAAGTGAAAGGGGAAGGGGATGTCACGGCAATGGAGGTGAGGTTTTGCTTTATTTCTTTTTTTTTTTTTTTTGCTTTTGGAATGAAGAAGAAGGCGGGGTCTAATAGAAAAGAAGTGGACGGCAATTTAGAAGGAGAAGGAAAAAGAAAAGCTAAAAGAAAAGAAAAGAAAAGAAATCATGAGATGGTTAGATATTTTCTTATGCATTAGTGTCTTTTGTTGATTTTTCAAATTGTTGACTTAGTCAACCTTTTGACCTTGGTCAACATGTGTTGATTTAGTCAACTTTCCTTAAGCATATGCCATTTTGTACACATAATGTAGTAATGAAGGAAAATTAAGGGAAAAATTAAGGAAATAAAAGGAAATGAGGCATTTGGTGAATTGATTAGTAAAAATAGATGATGAGATCTCCCTTTAAGTATTTATAGCCTATATATATCATTTGGTAAGCTACTTAGTATAACTAGTATGAAAAGCACCAATTAAGGTGTTAATGTTCACTACATTTAGCCTAAGCTTTAACTATACCCCTATTTCTATCTAATACTATCTTAATCATATATTTAGGAGATAAATGTAATCTATGATTCATTATCTTAGTTTCTAAAGGATTACTTAAGGATTTTAAATATATATGCATGATTGGAAGTTTTCTCCAATCTTTCACTAATGATTTGGCAAAATATGAAAGTTATATTATCAATTAGGGTTTTAGGGTATATTATGATAAATTAATACTAGTATATCTTTAAGGTTATCATTTTAGGGTTTTTATCACTTTTGAATGAAATCTTTATTGTTTACATACATTTAGGGTATAAAAGTTTCATACGCAATTGATTAATTCTTTTAGGGTTTTCACTTTCATTATCCTTGTCAACTCCTAAATTATCCAACATACTCAAGTCTATTTCAAAAGCTAGATAAAAAATTTTAGGGGTTTACAAGGGGTAAGACCATCCTTATTAAAAGTGTCTTGTTGTCTCTTCCCCTATACCTTTTTTAGGCTATTCAACCATCGAAATGGGCTTTAAAAAAGCTTGAAAGCATGTTCACTAGTTCCTTTTGGGGGGATTTCTTAGACTTTAAAGCCACTCATTGTGCTTCATGGGATAAACTTTAACATATAGTGGAGAAGGGTGGTTTAGTATTCAGGTCTCTTAGGGATGTTTCTAAGGCTTTTGAAGCTAAAATCTAGTAGAAGTTCAAAATGAAAAATCTATCTTCTCTAACTTAATGAACACCAAGTACCTAAAAGGAAAACATCATACTAAATTTATGTCTTCTTATACACTTCTCCTCTTTGGAAAAGACTTCTTAAGGCTAGGTGCTGAAAGGCACTTTTTCTTTTCTTTTATTATTTTTATTTTTTTGCCTTAGTAGGGGTGATGTTAGCTTTTGGTTCGATCAATGGCATCCCTGTAGTGCTCTTCATTCCTCTATCCATCTTGTTTCCCATTGTTTGAAAGTGAAGGACCTTTGGGTTAATAAAAGGTGGGACATTAATACTCTATGTCATTTACTTCCTACCGATGTTCTTGAAGAAACTTTATCTCTTAATCTCATCCCATAAGTAAATGATACAATTATCTAGAAAGCCTCTATTGATGGTTGTTTTTTCTATTTCTAGTGCTTAGAATCTCGTTAGGTTAAGAGATAATCGGTTATATCTTATAGGCTCATTTGGAACAATGTTTTGCCTATTAAAATCTCCTTTTCCATGTAGAGAACTATTCATCTTTTCATTCCATCTAAAGACAAACAATGCTCTTGGGGGAAGGCTTTGGCCTATCAATGTGTCTACTATTATAAAGATAGTTAATCAGCTATTCATGTCCTTCTTTACTGTAGTTATGCTAAGGATGTATGGAATTGCATTGCATGTTATTTTGGTATTGCCATATTCCCTACATCATATCTATTAATGTAATGTTAAAATTTTAGAACATTAAAGCTAGAAATATTATTTATCATATTAAGACTTTCATTTCATTGGTTGTCTTTTGGCATCTATTAGAAGAACACACAATAGGATACATAGAAATGAATGTAAACCCCTAGTGTTCTAGTTAGTCTCATCATGAATGATCTTATTAATATAGGGAGGGCTAATCCTCTTACTTCATATTAGATAAAAGATGATGGGGATATTTGTCAAGATATTATCAAACCCCTTGAAAAGATAAAAGTTTGTCATGTTTCCTAAGTCAAATCAAAAGAAGGTGTTGTTAAGCTAAATGTTGATGACAATTTGTCTTAGGGTAAAGGTAGGGGTAGAGGCACTCTTAGGGATTCAAATGGTAATTTTATCTATAGTTTTAGTTTCAAGGAAAACAACAAGTCCATTCAAGCTATTGAACTTAAAGCTCTAATTAAAGGCCTAGAGTTATGCAAACAATTCAATTTCACTAAGGTTGATGTGGAAAAGACTCGTTTATTGTCTCAAGATGGCTAAAGACCGAAGTCATAAGATGGGACATTTGGAATGACATCTCTTGGGCTAAATCCCCTCTAGCAAATATTCAAGGCTAAGTTAACCATGTTTTGAGAGAAAGAAACTTTGTAGCTAACTAGTTAGCCAAACAAGCCTGTGACACACAAAGAGACTTCTTCATCAAGAACCTATCCCAGTTGACAATTGACTTTAAGAGAATTTTATTGCAAGATTCAATAGGGCTAGCTTCCCCCAGGATTATCTCATATTAGTTTGTCGATAGTTGAGTTGTTTAGTTTTTCTTTGTTACTCATTGGACTAGTTTTTGTTTTGGGAGTCTTCTCCCTTTAATATTTTGTTCTTGGTTTTTCTATATGTAGCTTATTATGAGGAGAGTAGCACTCCCTTGTTTATTTCTATTATAGTTCAAACAGGTACTTATATTTTTGGGAGGTCAAGTTTATGCCCCCCTCTCTCTTGTACTTTCTATTTTCAACAAATGAAATTTTAGGGCTAGAAAAATAAATAACTTTAATGAAAAACAAATTACCATAAGGATTTACTTAAACCTTCACTCAAAGTCCACTTTTAACTTATTAGCTAACATAGATTTCCAAAATCTCTTAATAGCCCTCTAAATGTGCATTTTCTATTTATTCAATCCCATAAGATTCCAACTACACATCTTGTGACCATTCACAATTTGCCTAAAGTAAACACATCTTGTATATACATAATAATATGGAAATAATTCTTTCTAACATCTAAGTCTCTGTTCAATGAAAATGGCATTGAATTAACACCTATAGATAAATTATCACTTGTATGCATTTATATACTATAACACCACCTACAATCTCCTAAACACATGATAATACTGAAGAATAACCTGTCACAAACCATATTCACATACTACTTTCCCTATAATTGACCTATTCATTCATACTTCCATATGCACATATTCAACTTAAGATACATTCAATATTATACAAAGCTTTACACTTACTACATCACTAGCTTTCATGATACAACTTTACAATTCAAAAGTATACACCATACTTAAAGTTTACACTAGAAGTAAATTACATTAGAACTCAACTTTGGATTAAAGTTAATTAGATTAAAGCTAAACTTTTACATCTCTAATTATATATAAACATAGTTGTACAAACAAAAGTTACATCATCAATTCCTAGTATAAAAGTTCTAAATATATCATTCCTACCTTAAGTACAAAAGTATATTTATAATTCCAAAATTCTATTTACATCAAAAAGAGGCTAAAATATTCAAATAACAAGGTGCGTACCACAAGTTACATTATCTAAAAGTTTCAAGAGTGATAGTCAAACTTTTGTTTACATTAGTCATAAAAAAGAACTACTCTAGTGAAAAGTTCATCTAACTCCTAATTACTAGCTTCCCCATCCATTTGACTCATCCAATATCACAACAGCTTTAAAGGAAAAAAATTTTCATAAACATTTAAATCTATATTCTCATTTCCTACATCTTAGTCAGAACTTACTACTATATATTTAGGCTTTTCAGGAACATATACTGTTGTTGAGTAATTTTAGGATGAAATCTCACTCCTACGAAACATAAAGAACTAAACGAAATCAAGGCTAGTCCAGTGTAGCCACTCCGATGCCTAAGTCAGTAAATGTGTTTAAAAAAAGATAAGTGAATAGTTATGGATTGTCTGATTGTTCTTATAGTGCTTCTTCTTTGTATTTATAGGCAAATGTCAGGTATCTAAAGTAGCAGTTAATCATTGATCATGAGACAAGTAGAGACCTCATAATTAAGCACATGCTTAAAATATAGGAATGGTGAGTAGTTATGTAATGGAACTATACTAGACAATAACCATTTAGACCACTTTTGATAAGTTCAAATCAGATGTGAAACTGTCTTAATTGGCATTTGCTGATAATAAAGTTACTCGACTTTTTGTTAGCCGAATGGTTAAGTGAATTCAAAGGATGAAATCCAACTATCAACATTTGCCCCTTAACTCCCATGGTTAAGAACTTAACCAAGGGAGTAAATAAAGCTCAAGGTTCTATTGGTGGGGTTGGAATGTGAAAAACTAAGTTTCCTGAATGCCAAATAATATAAGAAGTTTTTTATTTTCGTTTAGAACACTACAAGTCATATCCTAGTTGAAAAGTCACAACTCTTCAATTTTCCCGCCTATTAAGAAAACTAAGTGGTAACACATATGACAGCAATCACTTTAGCTATAATTACACTGTAGGTGTTAATAACTATCAAGGCTACAAGAACCATTAGATCTCTATCTCAAAACACATGTCAATAATCTATATCGCACAATCTAATCAGCGCATCATGTAGATACCTCATTTTTTCCTTTTTTTTTCATTTTTGTTAATTGAGCAAGATTAATAAATAAACAAAAAAATTAAAAATTAAAAATAATAAAATGAAAATTAAAAGAAAAAATGGAAAAATGAAAAAATAAAAAAGAGAGAGTCGAGTCATATCGTATCGAGTCGCTTTATATCGTATCGAGTCGCTTTATATCGTATCGAGTCAAGTCATGTTAAACCAAGTCGTATTGAATCATTTAAGATCAAATCGGATAACGACGTGTGATTAATTTAATAAATCATTAAGTCATTTGAGAAGTTGGGCTTTATTAAAATAATTTTGGCCTAGTCCAATTTGAAGTAGATTTTTTATCTAATTTATATTGGGCTAAAATAGATTTAAGATTTATTAAATAAGTTATTAGGCTAAATTAAATTGGATCGCATCGAATCGGGCTTGGTAAATTGAAAGCCCAAATGGGATTTCTAGAAGCTAGGTTAAATCTTTATTGTATCTTTCGTTTGTTAAAGATCAAATACATAAAGATATGAAAGATTAAATAAGTTGGTTTATAAATAAGAATTCAGTAATGAAGTTTAGGACCTTTTTTCTTTTTTTAGTTACATAAGCCATACACTACAATCTACCCATGCAATATCCTAATTCATGAATTCAATTCTTCCCTAGACCGAATCCTCAATCCTAACTCCTAGACGCAATTTGAAGCAAGCTACGTCCATTCACATACACCGAAAGTCCATAGCAAACCAAACACATCTGAACTTTAATTCTCCCTTAATCGCAAGCTTGACATTCCATGCTACATCCAACTCTCGAATTGCCTAAGTTTACATCCAATTTTTGAATTGCCGAAGTCCATGCCAGAAGAGATCAAATTCCAAATTTCAAAAGCAAGATAAGATGAAATTTCAAAAGCAAGTGAAGACGAAATTTCAAAAACAAGTCAAGACTAAATCTAAAAAGCAAGTCCAAACGAAATCCAAATTTCCAAAGCCATAAGTCCAGAAGAAATCATCGCACAACATCGTCCATTCAAGCATCCAATTCTAATCTACGTCCTACGTGAGCCAGCACAACAACCATTGCCAACGTTCTACGTAAGCTGAAGTATACACTGCCACCACTAACTAACGAACAGCATAGGCACACGTACGAGCATGACACACCAATAGACATAATGCAATGATCATACGTAACTTGAATGATTTAGGTAAAATTTTTTATATTTCTTTATTTATTAGTTAGTTTTATTGTTTATTTTACTACCCTATTTTTTTTGTTTTAGTATAAGTTTTTTATTATTATTTTCATATTGCATAATATTTTTAGATAATTCCAACGAAAATTAGTTCAATTAAGTTTTTAGTAAAATCATGTTTTTTTTTTTTAGAAAATAAAGGTATCTTTAGTATATCTTGTAATTAAGATTTAGAAAAGATACGTATCGTACAGTTGAGATATGTATCTTGTGGTTAAGATTTAGAAAGATATGCATCGAGATACGTATCTTGTGGTTAGGATTTAGAAAAGATACGCATGAAGATATATATTTAACCGTATCTTTAACATATCTTATAGGTTGGATTTAGAAAAGATATTTTTGACACATAATGATTTCAAAAAGAAAAAAAAAGGAAAATTTTAACTAAGTTTTTTTAAGAAAAAAAAATTAGTTGGGTAAGGTTTCCTTTAATTCTGGAAAATTAGATTTCTTAAGGTTTTTTTAATAATAAATTAATAAATAAACGTAAACCTAGATTGGTTTTTAAAATAAAAAGAATCCACCCACTAAAAATTTTCTAAAGAGAACTACAGCCAGTTGAATCTTGATTAGCAGGTACATAGGTACCTTTAGGACAACTACATATAAAAAATAGAAAAAAAAATTATTTTCCTCTAGTTGAAAAATTCGTAATAAAAAATAATAAAAAATTCACTTTAGTTATCTTTTATATATTTAGGTATATTTTTAATATTTTTAGAAAAATTACAAAAATAAAGCCCATCAATTTTTATTTAACTTTTACATGGTCAACTTAGTATTAATAGGTTATCCCTTAAACCTAGTTTTTTTTTTTTAAATTTTCTAAATATCATTTTTTTAGAAAATCTATAGATTTGTAGCCAATTAAGGTTTCCCACTCGAAAACCTTAATTTTATTTGTTACTAGTTGAACTGGTTGGCGACTCCAATTTTTAAATTTTTTTTAAGAAAAGTATTTCTTTAGTTTAATATCGAGTAATTTATATTAAGCGGGCTAGGTTTAATATAGGTTAAATTGAGGAAATCAAAATAGCGCTCGACAGAATTGACGACTCTATTAAGGAAGCCTAATGGGCTAACCATGTGAAAAATTAAGAATTATTGATGGGCTTTCGTATTATTTTTCTTTAATTGTATTATAGTTATACTAATTGTATCTTTTAGTGATGTAGGCCCTGAAAAACAAAGTCGGGCCTAATGGGCCTTCATGGGGAGTAGAGGGATTTTATTTTCAGTAATCATTTGTGTGTTTAGATATGGTTGGACCTAAGGCATCTTAGGAACTTAGGATAAGTTGACATTGTGTAACCCTTAAGTCACTAGGGTCTTTACCCCTACTTGGCAATGATAGGCAAGCCTACTTAGGCTTCGATGTAGCCTACTAGGTTTCTCCCTGGAAAACCTTAGAGTTATAGAGCTCGAAACCTATAAACCTACCCTCTTACATCATCCTTTTAAAAAAAAAGGAGTTGTTATTCTTAAATTATAGGAAAGCCCAATTAATCCACGGTTGACTTGATCTTATTCTTCAAAAAAAGGGAAATTTAAAAAGAAAAAACTAGTAACCCTATATATAAGTATTCACAAACTTCATTTTTCTTAAAAAAATTTTATTTCAAACCTATTTAAATATAAGGGTATTTCCCGACTGTAGACTCATTGTATTTCCTATAATTTATTAATTATCAATCCCTATTGCATTGCATGCATGTGTAACATATTGCATTTTTATATATTTGATTATGCTCATTTTTCTATAAATATTCTATTTCCTATATCATATGTGTTTTATTTTTATTGTTTCTTGGTAAGTAAAAGGTTAAGTAATTTTTAAGAATTTTTTTGAAAAAATTGCAAAATTATTAATATAATATTCAACTTTATTCTAAATTTAGTAGTCTCATTGTAAATAGTCACTACATTTCATTTTATTTACTTTTTTTGTAATATAAATATGGAAAGTCAAGGTAGTGTCAATCCAAAGCCCATCCATGAAGTCCAGTTAGATAAGTATTCCTTCCCTAAGGCCATCTTGAGAGATTGGTTAAACCAACTTCCGCTCACTAAGCAAGATCACATTCGCAAGAAGATCAGGCTAGTCATATCCCTTATGTAGGTCTAGCTCTACTGGCCTTTGATTCAAGCCCTTATCCATTATTGGGATCCAGAATTGATAGCTTTCAATTTTATCCCACATGTGTTGATTGTAAAACCCGTGAATCTAGCTTTCTAAGTATAGAATTAAATGCCCAATCTGTAGATGATTTCCTGAAGTCAATAGAGCCAATAAGATTTAAAACCGATTAAAATCTCAATTCAAAACCTAAAGTAAATATGAAAAACCTTAAATTATCAATTGAACCTCTAATCACATACAAAGACCTTAAAACCTCAAATATATGTAACTACAAAAGTTAACCTCAAACCTCATCAAAACCCTAAAATAATAATCAAAGACTTAATTGCGTATGAATATATTAAACCCTAAATGTGTAAAAACACTAGAGATTGTACTCATAAGTAATAAAAACCCTAAAACTATTACTTTAAGGATATAAAAGCATTAATCCACCATAATTTACCCTAAAACCCTAAATGATAATATATTCTCCATATTTTACCATTTCATTATTAAACGACTAAAGATAACTCTTAATCATGCATAAATATTTAGAATACTTAAGTAATCCTTTAGTAGATCACATTTATCTTCTAAGTAATAATTAGGATAGTAATATATAGAGTTAGGGGTTTAGTTGACATTTAGGTTAAATATAGTAAACCTTAATACATTAAATGATACTTTTCATGATAATTACATAAAGTAGCATACCAAATGATATTTCTAGGATATAAATGCTAAGAGAAAGATCTCATTACCTATTTTTACTAATTATTTCAACAAACCCCACATTTCCTTAATTTTCTACCTAATTTTTCTTAATTATTTCATTATGAGCATTCAAATTACATGCAATTCTAAGAGAGTTGACCAAGTCATCAAATGTCATTGTCATCTAGAATTCTCTTCTCCTTTCTAATGATTTCTTCTCTTTTCTTTTGGATTTTTCTTCCCTTTTTCCTCTCTTCTTTGTTGTCCACAACTTCTCCACTTTGGACACCATTTGTTTCCATTTTCAAAACACAAAACAACAAAAAACCAAGTTCTTTTCTTCCTCTTTCCAATCATGATTCCATTTGCTTCCAAAATTCCAAACATTTTCATACATACTTTCACACTTTCTCTAACATAAATTAAGGAGAAAGAGGTATGTTATCATTTGCTTATCTATTTTATGTAGTAATTAGTTGTGTAAGCTAAGTTAGTATAGAAAGTTGGTATGATATGTTGTTAAAAGTGGAAGCTCCATATACATATGTAGAAGACTAGGAATCTTTATAAAATGGAAGAAAATGCATGTGTATATGTCTTTAAGTATGTGTACATAAGGGTATACTAGAGAAATACATATATAAAGCCCTTTGTACATAAGTATCCATTATGTACATAACCTAAAATAAGGCATATACTCACTATACATACATATACCATACTAAATACGCCCTTAAAATACAAAAAGATGAAATTTGAGAAGCTTTCTTAAGAGGGTAAATAAGGCATACGAAAATACGTATAAAAATACATATGCCACCATATGTGTATATAGGTATATGTATTAGTATATGTATAAGTACATAAGTATACATACTAGTATGTTAGAAGTATAGGTATGTATATAACATATGTATAAGTCCATAAGGATATACATACATAAGGATATATATATATATTTATATGTAAAGAATGATTACATAAGCCATGACATTATCAAAAGATTACATAAGCCATGACATAAGCAAATGATGACAGAAGCAATGACACAAATAATTAATGATGTAAGCGATGACATAAGCATAAGTTTATAAAATAAGAAATGAGAAGAGTATATAAGTAAACCCTAATATACTTCCTAAATTAGATTAAACTTAATTAAGTACATAGATTAATAATATTAACGTAAAATTCTCTAAGTGTAAGAATCTAAGGGCTAACTAAATCATTAAGTACAAACAAAGGATATAAATATAAGCAATAAGAATAATTAAGTTTCCATAATTAAAAAATTTCCATAAATTTAGTCCATATCATAAAACACGGGTCTTAACGTCTAAAATAAATATCACCGTGTGAACGTACACCCAAAAACGATGAAAAACAACCATAAGTTCACAAATATCGAAATTAGAATGAAAAGTTACTAAATACATAAAGGAAGTTTTATAACTTACAAATATAAGAAAATAGTTACTATTAATCCCATTGAGCATGGTTAACCCTATATACATTATACTTGGGTTATATTAGGGGAACTCGACAAACTACAATAGACTTTTAGTTAACTAAGGAGTCTAACTTCTCAAAATACTTATAAGTTTTACTATTTTGATTTAGGTATTCAATATCAAGTTTTAGAAATCCCAAAGCTTGGAGAATGAGCAATAATCTAGGTGAGGGAGTTCTAATGACCTACTATTTGCTTGTACGTATTACTTGTATGAAGTTTTGTTGCTTGTTGTTGCTTATATGTCTGAATGACTGCTTTGCTTGTTTACTATCATCTATGTAATCACCTTTTTAAATTGATATATATAAGCATCAGACCAAAATAACCAATTATACTCATCGCATATCTATGACCCAATAAAAGCATGAATAGAGAGTGCTAGCTTTGCAAAAATCTTGAGAAAAGTGCTTTTAGAAAAAGCTTTTCTACTCTTAAACATATTTTTGTATGATCTCTATAAGGACTTGTAGAGCCATAAATAATATTTTAGCGTTAAGGCAAAACTAGTATGAGATCTCCAATTGATAGCGAGAGGACTCGCTTTATTATGCCTGTAAGGCTTTGGATAATTTTGGTTGTGAAGGACTCGCATATTTGTACCCGAAGGGCCTTCGATGGTAGATGGTCCTAGTTTGGGATTCACCTATTTGGATTGGAACTTTTTTTTTTTCTCGACTAGGGTAATAGTTGAGTGTTGCCTAGAGGGGTAATGTCTCTAGGTAGCCTTATGCGGGTAAGCTAAGGTGCCCTGTAGGGTAAGTACAAGGGATAATCGAAGTATAGATGACGTAATTCTACACCTTCCGTAGTTCTGGACTCCTATGGATGTGTTGCTTGCATTCATTTTGTATGTAGATGGAGTGCTTGCATGTATGATATTGCTTTAACAGTAGTAGTGAGGGACGAACTCACTAAGCAGTTTCATGCTCATTCCCCCTTAGTTTCTCTTATAGGTTTACTTATGATGGGATTGAGATATGTATACTAGTATTAGAAGTAGCTGAGTAATCTTTAGATGATACATAAACATCCTTTGTAGAAAATCTTTATATATTAGAACTTACTATAAATTAATTTTTCTTGTATATTTTTTTTTTATAATGTTAGTATATCCTGTCTTATTATTTGGTAGGAGATACTGATTCTCTGCGGTTCTGAGAAATTGTGGGATATTGGATATCTATAGTTATTTATATTTATATGTTATGTTACAATAAATTAATTACTTGAAAATCAGTACTCTTAGTGATTTATTATTTAGAGTCTTGCAACCTCTAACTTATAAGGTGGTTTTCATATCATGGGTGTACACATGTTATGGAAATTTTAGGTAATCTTATTAGGCCCCCTTTAAGGTCCTGACATTGACGCCTATTATAGAAGAATACTTTTAGCTACTTAGCATCCCGCCTCTCGAAGTAAGCATAACCATCCCAAATCTTAGAGTCCGGCCTAAGAAAGCTTTCATGACCTTGCTAAGAGTCAAAAAGTCAACCCTGGTGCCGTTCTTTTCCTCAAAAGAGAAGAAGTGTCTTAGTATCTTAAGACTAATAGAGTGGTTCTCAAGCCTAGAGGCTTATCAAAAGTATTGTCAAATCTTTTGCGGAGGATATGAATCATGGGTGATAAAGGCATATTTTTCATGTTTTGAAGTGCAAATTAAGAAAAAATTATTATAGGTTCTATAGAAATCATTAAGAATTGGTACTTAATTATGTTTATTTAGACATTTCAGGAATTAGAGAATTGAAGAGTCGAATTACGGACGATTTAGAGGAATTTTATGCAATTTGGAATTAAAGGCCGCCGACCTAACAACCGACTTCCGACTTACGACTTACAACTTGTACCGGTGGCCTTAGATGACTACGCTGATAACCATGGATGACAACATCACCGACCTAAAAGTTAGCCTTACATTTACACCGCCGGCCTTCATGAAAAAAGAAACTTCACAAAAGCCAACCTTAATTTTTCATATAAATAGCTTATGTTTCATGGTTGGAGGGGATGGGCAGACACTTTTCCTTAGACATCGAGAGTCGTAGAATAGTTTTAGATAGTTTCTGAAGAATTCCTCTAGAGAAGCGCTTTGATCATTGAGAGGAATTTGCTTTTGCTATGGAGACCAAGATTGAAGTTGCAATTGAAGATTATTTCCCTCTAATACAATATTGATGACATCTATTTTTATTATTCTTATGCAATTCTATGGATTACTTATGCTTTCAATTATGAATTTCCTTGCAAATTCAAACAATATTTGTGTTTTTGTTTTCAAATCCATGGCTAACTAAAATTATTTGTGGGACTTGATTAAACCCTAGATAGTAAAGATGATGATTATGTTCATGTTATAGGATTAAGAGATATATGGATGATCCATGATTGCAATTCTATGATTTCAATTATAATTATTCAATTGATTATAATTGTTAGAAACCCTAATGATATGGGAGTTGATTAGGGTTTGTTAGAAATTCTTAGTTGATTTGATTAATCAATGTGGAAGCAAAGTTAATTGAATTAATTAGAAATTATCTAGAGATTAATGTAATGTTTGGCGATTGATTATTCACTAAGACATTAAGAATAATTTATTTAAGACATTAAACAATTATAATATCGGGAGATATATGATCATAATTTAGAGTCCACTGTTAATTGAAAGATACGAAAGCTGACTAATTAATTAATAGTTTAAGTCCATAAATTTTATGGTATAATAATTTCACTTAAATGACCATATAGCTATTAATCTATATAATATGATAACAATTTGATTGCATAATCTAAGATAGATTCTATTTTCCCATAATTCTTAATTGATTGCTTAATTTTAAATTTTTCATAGTTATTTTCATTTCAATCGTTTTAGAGTAATTATTAGATTAATTAATTTAATTTTGATTGCTTAATTATTGATAAGAACTGGCATAGGATTAGTAATTTCTTAGTCCTCGAGGGATCAACCACCTTAATTTCTCTATATTACTTGATTCTAACCCAGTATACTTACTGAAGTATTCACGATTTATTTTTCTATATATAGTTCAAGCAAATCAAGTTTTTCGTGCCATTACCAGGGATTGGAACTATTAAACCTTTTAGTTTTGTTAGTAATTTAGGCACACTTGATGACGTGTATTATTTTTGCTCTTCTTTGTAAGTGTTTTATGCACAAGAGTAGAAGTATTGAAATTCTACCACTAGATTCAAAAATAGAGCACAATTTGCATCAGTTGAGGCGAGAGAACAGAAGAATAATAGACGAGATGGTAGGTAACAAAGGTGATAATTGGATACAAGGAGTTCCATGAGCACTACGAGATTATACAGTATCCATGGTGATGGGTTTGACTATAAGGAGGCCCACTATTTAAGGTAACAACTTTGATTTGAAGCCATCCCTTATTTTGATGGTTTAGACAAATCAGTTTGGAGGATATCCTAGTGAAAGTCTTGACGAGCATATTACAGGATTCCTTCAATACTACAATATAATGAAGTGGAACAATGTGACAGATGAGGTTATTAAATTACAGCTCTTTCCCTTTTCACTGAAGGATAAAGTTAGAGCTTGGTTTCATTCACTACCATAAGAGTCTATCAACACCTAGGTTGATCTTTCATCAAAGTTCTTAAGGAGATTATTCCCACCAGCTAGGACCATAAAATTAAGGAAAGACATCACCAACTTTACTAAGTTTAGTGGTGAGTCACTTTATGAAGCACGGGAGAGATTCAAGGAGGTAATTAGAAAATGCCTACATCATAGCTTGCTAGACAATCTTCTGATTAAGATCTTCTATCTCAGTTTGAATGAGATATTGAGGTCTTTAGTTGATGTTGCAACTGGAGGTGCTTTAATGGGTAAGACATATAATGAAGCAAGTGCATTGATAGAAGAGATGGCCTACAATGCACATAACTAGCAAAACAAGAGAAGTAAGTTAAGAGTAGTAGCAGCTAATGACAATAATACTATATCTCAATTAATGGCTCAGATTGCGGCTTTCCCTATTCAGGTAAGTAAACTCACTGCAGTACAGTCTTTTAATGCTAACCTTATTGTTTTTTGTGAGTTATGTTCAGGGCCACATTCGATTCTTGAGTGCTTAACTAGGAACCACTTAGCTCCAACCAGTGGAGAACAGGTACATTTTGTCAACAATTTTGAATGCGGCAATCAAGGACCATATTCAAATACATATAATCCTGGGTAGTGTAATCATCCAAATTTATCATGGAGAAATGATAATAATGCATTCCAACCACCACCTGGATTCTAGAAGCAAAGGCTTGCTTAGAACGCTTCACTTTAGGAAAATCAATTTAGAATGGAAGAGCTCATGTTGAGCTATATGCAAAAGACTGACACCATGTTATAGAATCAACGGGCGACTATTCGAAACCTAGAGAATTAGATTAGTTAGATTTCTCAATGGTTAAGTAATAAACCATTAGCGTCTTTACCCAGCAATACTAAAGAGAATCCTAGAGGTGTTAATGTTATTATGCTGAATAGTGGAAAAGCATTAGAAATAGTTGACAAAAGAGTTAAAGAAAATGTGGAGATTCCAAAGGTAGGAAAAGGGAAGGAGGTGGAAGAAGAACCAATGCAGAAGTCACTAGAATTGAAACCATATGTTCCTCTAGTCCCCTTTCTAGGAAGATTGGAGCAACAGCAGCTAGACACTCAATTTGCAAAATTCCTAGATATCTTCAAGAAACTGCAAATCAACATCTCTTTTGCTGAAGCACTACAGCAGATGCCTTCCTATGCCAAATTCATGAAGGATTTGCTCACCAAGAAGAGAAAGATTGATGAGAATGAACCGATAATGCTTACAGGGGAGTGCTCCATGATCCTTCAAAAAAATTTATCTACCCTGCCTAGTAAACAAAGAGATCAGGGGTGTTTTACTGTTCCTTACACTATAGGAAATCTTCATTTTGATAAGGTTTTTAGTGATTCAAGTACAAGTATAAATTTCATGCCCTTATATATTTTCAAGAAGCTAAGACTTAGAGATTGCAAGGAGACTCATGTCACCTTTCAACTTGCTAATAGGAGTATCAAATGCCTAAAGGGTATTGTTGAGAATGTCCTGGTGAAGGTAGATAAATTTATCTTCCCAGTTGACTTTATAATCCTAGAGATGGAAGAACACAGAGACGTACCCATGATCCTAGGTAAACCGTTTCTCACAATGGGTAAGGAATTGATAGACGTGGAATAAGGTAAGCTAACTTTAAGAGTTATGGATGATTAGGTAATGTTTAATGTTTATGAAGCCATAAAGCATTTTGATTATTGCAAATCCTGTTACTATTAACATCTTTGATCAAATCACCTGTAAGCCTATAGAAGAGAAAGCAAGATTGGATACCATGGAGTCAATTCTTAAGAATCTGAATGATTGGAGCGATGACAACGAGCTTGAAGAAGAAGGTAGGGAACTGGTGTTAGAAATCAAAGCTCGATATTATGAAGAACTGGCACCAGTGAACAAAAGCTAGTTCTATCATTAATACAACCCCTGGTTCTTGAACTTAAACCTTTACCTAGTCATTTAAAATGTGCTTATCTTGGAACAAATGATACTCTACCAATAATTATCTCTTCCTCTTTGATAGGTGACTAGGAGAAATAACTTCTAAGAGTTTTGAAAGAGCATCAAAAAGCCATTAAGTGGGCCATTGCCAATATAAAGGGGATCAATCCCTTAATTTGCACTTACAAGGTATTGATTGAGGCTGAGTGCAAACCCATAATACAACCACAAAGACGACTCAACCCAACTCTTAAGGAGATAGTGAAGAAAGAAGTACTCACATTGCTAGATGCAGGTATCATCTACCCTATCTCAAATGGTAAGTAAGTTAGTCCAGTTCAAGTAGTGTCAAAAAAAGGTGGTATGACTTTAGTTAAAAATGAGGTAAATGAGTTAATCCCCACTCATACTGTGATCAAGTGAAGAGTTTGCATAGATTATAGAAAACTGAATGATGCCACCCGTAGAGACTACTTTCCCCTCCCTTTTATAGATTTGATGCTAGAAAAACTTTTAGGCCATGATTATTACTATTTTTTAGATGGATATTTTGGTTACAATTAAATTCATATCGCACTTGAAGACCAGGAGAAAACCACTTTTACATATCCTTATGGCACATTTGCCTTTAGGAGAATGCCTTTTGGATAATGCACTTTTACATATCAAAGATGCATGATATCTATATTTTCTAACATGTTAGAAGAATTTATTGAAACATTTATGGATGACTTCTCTATCTTTGGGAAGTCATTTGATTCATGTCCGACTAATTTAGGCTATGTACTTAAAAGGTGGAAAGAGACTAATCTACTTCTAAACTAGAAAAAATGCCATTTTATGGTAAGAGAGGGAATAGTCTTAGGTCACAAGGTGATGAAAAAGGGGATTGAAGTTGATAGAGCCAAAGTAGAGATAATAGAGAAGTTGCCAGCACCTACTTCAGTCAAAGGAGTCAGGAGCTTCTTAGGGCATGCTGACTTCTATAGGAGATTTATTAGGGACTTCTCTAAAATCTCTAGACCTCTTTGTAATTTACTTGAAAAAGATTCTACCTTTGTTTTTTATGACAGCTGTTTACAGGCATTCAATCTATTAAAGGAGAAGCTTACTTCGGCACCAGTGATCATTGCACTAGATTGGGAGCTTCCTTTCGAGATGATGTGTGATGCTAGTGACTATGCTATAGGAGTAGTACTTAGGCAGAGGAGAGGTAAGTTATTTCATGTTATATATTAGGCAAGCCAAACTTTGAATGAGGTTCAAAGAAACTATGCCACAATAGAGAAAGAACTTTTAGCTGTTATATTCACTTGTGACATGTTTAGGCCTTATCTCATAGATTCCAAGATCATAGTATACATAAACCATGCTGCTCTGAAATATTTGTTTGCTAAAGCTAATGTTAAACCCAAGTTAATTCGATGGATTTTATTACTACAACAATTTGACCTTAAAATTAGAGATAAAAAGGGAACTAAAAAAGTAATTACTGATCATTTATGTCGATTACAATTGAAGTGTTTAGAGCCACCCATTAATGAAAAGTTCCCTGATGAACAATTGTATGCAGTAGAGATCTAAGAATTACCTTGGTATGCTGATATAGTTAATTATGTGGTTAGTAAAATCATACCATACGATTTCTCATTTCAAAAGAAAAGGAAGTTTTTACATGACAATGAATTTTATTTTTGGGATGAACCGTATCTTTTTAAAAGCTGTGCTGACCAAGTAATTAGACGTTGTGTGCCTAAAATAGAATAATTTATCATAATTCAGCACTGTCATTCTAAAAAAGCAAGAGGCCACTTTGGTGTAGAAAGAACTACAGCTAAAATTTTGTCTTATGGATTTTATTGGCTTAGTTTGTTTAGTAATTGCAGAACTTATGTTATGTCTTGTGCTTAATGCCAAAGGATTGGGAATATTTCTAGGAGACATAAATTACCACAAAAGAGTATTTTAGTAATTGAGATTTTTGATGTATGAGGAATTGACTTCATGAGCTCTTTCCCTTTATCTTTTTCAAACAAATATATGCTTCTAGCAGTAGATTATGTTTCAAAATGGGTAGAAACAGTACCTCTACAAACTAACAATGCCAGAGTAGTAATAAAAGTTTTGAAAAAAAGAAACATTTTTTCTAGGTTTAGGGTACCTAAGGCTATTATAAGTGATGGAGGGTCTCATTTTTGCAATAGGCAATTTCAAAAACTATTAACAAAATATGGAGTCACTCATAAACTTACCACCCCGTATCATCCACAAACTTGTGGACAAGTTGAGGTATCCAAAGAGAGGTAAAGTGTATCCTAGAAAAGACTACTAATGCATCCAGGAAAGACTTGTCTCTAAAACTTGATGATGCATTGTGGGCTTATAGGACAACTTTTAAAACCCCTATAGGAATGCCCCCATACAAAATTGTTTATGGTAAATCATGTTACCTACTTGTAGAGCTCAAGCACAAGGCCTATTAGGCCACAAAATACCTTAATTTTGATTTATAAGCTGTAGGTGAAAAGCGATTGCTCCAATTGAACCAGCTGGATCAGATCAGAGAAGAAACTTATGAAAACGCTAGGATCTATAAAGAGAAAGCCAAGCGATGGCATGACAAGAACATTCAATAGAGGGAGTTTGTGCTAGGTCAGAAAGTGTTATTATACAACTCTCAATTGAAATTGTTTCCAGGTAAGTTAAAATCTAGTTGGTCTGGACCATTTGAAATAGCTAATGTTTTTCCTTGTGGTATAGTTGAGTTGAAGGCAAGAGACAATCGCACTTTCAAGGTAAATAGTCATCTCCTCAAACATTATTTTGAAGGAGAAAGCATGGATAGTGACATCACTATGGTGGTGAGCGAGGACCTACAGTAAGATCAGAAAAGTCAAGCAAGTGACTATAAACTAAGCGCTTCATGGGAGGTAATCCATGTCTAACTAAACTAATTTTTATTTTTCTTTTTATTCATTATTAGTTAATTTTATTTATAAAAAAAAAATTTAAATTTTAGGTTGGCTATTGGCATGATGGCTATCGGCCTAAAGAAAAAAAAAAATTTTAAGAAAAGAGAAAAGCGCAAAATTTGAATTCAAGGCCAACACTCAAGGTCGTCGACCTATCTACCCGGTGTATAGTGCTTTTAAAAGCATGACTGTTGGTTTTCTCTCTCTCCTCACTCATTTTTTTTCTCCTGAATTCTTTCTCTAAATTTCTCTCAAACTCTCCCTCTCCTGCATAGCCATAACCTCATACACTCATTCCCTTTACTTATTCTATACACATTTACATTTTTCCTTACAGATCTATGCTTTTTACATTCACCATGCTGCCCAAGAAGATGCAATCGTAAAAGAAATCGAAGATGACAATCGCTTTGTTTTCCAGAAGTTCAAGCAGCGATCTACTCTCACATCAAGAGTATGCTAGGGAGTGAAGGAGGAAGCTACAACGGATGACATTCATGAATCAACAATATTTGGATTTGATAGTTTTGTAAGAATATGGAATAGACAAGAGAATTTAGCTGATGGTTCCTAATAAAACATGGTATCGATTATTTGAGGTAATAGAACCCACTTATAGAAATTTAGCCACTGATTTTTTGTCCACTTTGCAGCTAGAGAGAAGTGGGCGTATGTCTACTTTTATATTTCAAGTTTATGGAGAAATTTATGTCATTGAATTGAGTCAATTAGCTACTTTCTAGGGTTATATGAGGAGGAGGAAGTTAATTTACCTAATTCTTGGCTTAGTGATATGTCTACTAAGAGATTTTGGTTCTAGTTGATTCATCCTAAACGGGACGATTTTATACCTTCAAAGTCGCTCGCCACAACTTTCTCAGTAGTGGAGCACAGGCTACTCCATCATCTCTTTGCTCATACTCTCAGCTATAAGAAGACTAGCCATAGTAAGGTAACCAATTTCAACATGTTTTATCTATACAACATAATTTCTAGATATCAGATAGATTTAGGAGTAGAGATAGCAAATTATATCTATAGGCAAATTAATGATACTAGGACACATGTTATCTTTTGTAGTAGGTATATTACTACATTATTGAAGCGTATGGGGCTTTTTAACAAGTCGGAAGGGGACGATGTTATCCCATGTAAACCTATTTCTGCTGCACTTTTTAGAGGCTAGGGATTAGTTAAGATAGATAATAGGCCCCATCTTGTTAATGACGAAGATATTCCTGAAAATCTTCCTTCTGCTGTTAGAGCATCTACTTCATCTCATCCTCTAGATAGTAGTTATGAACAATTGAGTGCTGAAATTAGAGAAGTCCGCAATGAGATCAAGAAAGAAAGGAAGAAGAATAAAAAGTTTCGGACTACTATGTTCAATATGTTGAAGTCTGCTATCTCATGTTTTCATCCAACAGTTGCAGAGCAGTTCCATTATAAGACTTCTAGTGTTGAGAGTAGCAGCACCGATAAAGATAGTTAGATATTTGTGTGCTTTTCTTATTTTTTTTTTATTTTATTTTCGTTTTTTTTTTCTTTTTCTTTTATTTAATCACTTAGTTATTTTTGTTTAGTACCTATTTGCTTGGGTAACTCTGGATCATTAGCTCTACTATATACTTTTTAGTACACTTTAATGTTATCTTTGCTATTTCAAGTTTCTTTGCATTTGATGAGGTAGGTCAGATCTGAATTCTATGATATTAATGATCTTATGGTTGGAATTTTCATGGTTATTGAAAGTTGAATCCACGGGAGTACTAGTTTTTCATTCTTTTTTGCTGTGAATTTTTATTTCTTCTTATATATTGAATAGAAGACAGTGTGGACACTATCTATTCTAAAGTTGTTGGAAGGAATTATAGGAAATGAAAATATCAATTTTGATGCCATTTTTTGTTTACAAATAGTTATACTTTCCTATGAGCATGAACCTTACTTGTTCTCAAATTGGTTGTTTTGAATCTAGAAACTACATAAAGAAATTGTTGATAGCATTTGATTGTAATTTGAATAATTGACTCACTAGTGCCCTACTCACCAATGTTGAGATTTTTGTACTCAATTAAAATTAATTAGACAATTCTTTACGAACCTAATTTACCTAGTTTTTAGCCTTAGATTTTGAAATTTAAAAGTCGGTCAAGTCCTTAAGTGAAAAATAAACAAGTTTACTTCTATGCAAAGTTAATTAGTATATAGTCTTTTTAGTTATTCTAATGGCACTTCAACGCTTAGTGAAAGAGGTAAGTGAAGCTTTGAACTTAGTGATTTCTGTAAAAGAAGTCTGAAAAATTATAGTGAGCATTTAAAAAAAAAATTTAGGAAATGAGAGCCTTTGCTCTAATAACTCAAGAAATTGAGTTAAAAGTATCCTAACTTGAATGTTAAAGTGAGGAAAAGTTCGTAGGGGTCCCTTTAAAACCTGGTTAGTTGGGTGATGAGCCTGAGATGTGCCAACTCAATGCACTCATTATAACAAGAAGGGTGGAAAGGCAAAAGTTCAGTATCTAAACTAGAAAAAAAAGAGAAGAAGGGGAATAGAAAATGGAAATTTGAATGTAATGAATTAAGGCTTGTAATAAAAAGAAAGGAAATCTAAGGATAGAGTAGATACAATATGCTTTCATTGCTTTGTTAATTTGTTTGTTGGAATAATTAGATAGATAATATGCTTGTTAACAGCAATGAAGTTTAAATGGGTATTTTTTCTTTTAGAACTGAGTATCAACTTTGGAAATAGAAATCTTAAGTTAAATGCTTAGATTAAAATTTGTTTTCTTTGGAATAGCTGATTAAGTTCAATTGTAGTACTCTCATCACATATTTCGAATTGGTTAGAGCAGTAGGCATTATAAATTAGTGAGTCTAAAAATGTGAAATATCAAATGTCTTAAATTAGCAATTTGGAACTTTGTATTTTCAATGATAGATTTCTTTAATTCTATTTATTTCGCTTGAGGACAAGCAAAAGTTCAAGTGTAGGGAAGTTGATAAAGACATATTTTTCATGTTTTAAAGTACAAATTAAGATAGAATTATTATAGATTTTATAGAAATCATTAAGAATTGATACTTAATTATGTTCATTTGGACATTTCAGGAATTAGAGAATTCAAGAGTGAAATTATGGATGATTTAGAGGAATTTTATGCAATTTGGAATTAAAGGCCGCCTGCTTAGCAACCGGCTTACAACTTACAACTTGCACTTACAGCCCTAGATGACTACACTGCCAACCTTGCACTTACATTGTCAACCTTTATGAAAAAAGAAACTTCATGCGAGCCAACCCTAATTTTTTATATAAATAGCTTATGTTTCATGGTTGGAGGGGATGGGTAGACACTTTTCCTTAGACATCAAAAGTCATAGAATAGTTTTAGATAGTTTCTAAAGAATTCTTCTACAGAAGTTCTTTGATCATTGAGAGGATTTTGCTTTTGCTATGGAGACCAAGATTGAAGTTGCAATTGAAGATTATTTCTTTCTAATATAAAATTGATGACATCTATTTCGATTATTCTTATGCAATTCTGTAAATTACTTATGCTTTCAATTATGAATTTCCTTGCAAATTCAATCAATATTTGTGTTTTTGTTTTCAAATCTATGGCTAACTAAAATTATTTGTGGGAATTGATAAAACCCTAGATAGTAAGGATGATGATTGTGTTTATGTTAGAGGATTAAGGGATATATGGATGAATTCAATTTCTATGATTTCAGTTATAATTATTCAATTGATTATAATTGTTAGAAACCCTAATGATACGGGAGTTGATTAGGGTTTGTTAGAAATTCTTAGTTGATTTGATTAATCAATGTGGAAGCAGAGTTAATTGAATTAATTAGAAATTATCTAGAGATTAATGCGATGTTCGACAATTGATTATTCACTAAGACATTAGATAATTATAATATCGGGAGATATATGATCATAATTTAGAGTCTACTGTTAATGGAAAGATAAGAAAGCTAACTAATTAATTAGGAGTTTAATTCCTTAAATTTTATGGTATAATAATTTCACTTAAATGACCATATAGCTATTAATCTATATAATATGATAACAATTTGATTTGCATAATCTAAGGTAGATTCTATTTTCCCACAATTCTCAATTGATTTCTTAATTTTAAATTTTTCATAGTTATTTTCTTTTCAATCGTTTTAGAGTAATTATTAGATTAATTAATTTAATTTTAATTGCTTGATTATTGATAAGAACTAGCATAGGATTAGTAATTTCTTAGTCCTCGAGGGATCGACCACCTTAATTTCTTTATATTACTTGATTCTAACTCAGTATACTTACTAGAGTATTCGCGATTTATTTTTCTATATATAGTTCAAGTGAAATAAACGGTCAAGAAGAGAGTAAATACTTTTATCGTAACAGTATTCAGGACAGTGTTGCTTCCTGTCAGGTTCGATCAAGTTCATTATAGGGTTGCCAAATTAGTAACTCAATTCTTAGCAGGTAAATCCTATATAGCAGCATTATTGGTAAAGCAATTCAAGATACTCACCTACTTAAAGAAGCAAGGGCGTGGTTATTTCGCAACTAACCCAACAATCCTTGCCGTATGGTTTCTCAATCACACACAGGGGTATGGAGGGAATCTTCCCAGAGAGTCCTTGACTGAAAATATAAACTTGATTAACCACTTTGCCTGCCACCTTAAGGTACCAAATGGAGCTCAGTTTAGTGTTACTTTTCACGGCGGGTGTTAGTTATTAGCAAAATGCAACTAGTAGACTTTACGTGGATAGCTTAATGGAGCCACTACACTCAAGCCGTCTTGGGGTGCGCCAACTATGTAGGGGTTACCCTTATCGGTATTACGGGTTATACAACATATTTCCTAACCTATGTCACCAAAAAGTTAGGTCCACTTCAAGTGATAGCCTACAGAGACTCCTTGGATGTTATCTTGATGAATTATCAAGACCCTTGTCTACCCACTCGCCCATACTTAAACTTTTGCTTATCCTTAAGCAAAATGAACAGTACTAAAGAAATCTATCATTGAGCTACTGAACTTTTACCTTTTCACCCTTCTTGTTATAGTGAGTGCATTTAGTCGGCACATCTCGGGCTCATAACCCAAGTGACCAAGTTTTAAGGGGACCCCTATGAGCTCTTTCTCACTCTAACATTCAAGTTAGGATACTCTTAACTCAATATCTTGAGTTATTGGAGTAAAGGTCCTCATTTCATCACTTTTTGAATGCTTACTAAAATTTTCTAGACTTCTTTTATAAGAATCACTAAGTTCAAAGCTTCACTTACCTCTTTCACTAAATGTTAAATTGCCATTAGAATAAAGAAAAAGACCATATACTAACTAACTTTGCATAGAAGTAAACTTGTTTACTTTTCACTTAAGGACTCGACTAACTTTTAAACTTCAAATTCTAAGGCTAAAAACCTAGGTAAATTAGGTTCCTAAAGAATTGACTAATTAATTTTAACTGAGTATAAAAATCTTGATATTGGTCTATAGGGTACCTTAGTGAGTCAATTATTCAAATCACAATTAGATGCTATCAACAAACTTTTTTATTTGTATAACCTTTAGAATGTAGACAATAAATTCAAAAAAAAAAAAAATTGGCCTAAACATTGCTAGATACTTAAGAACAAGTAAAGTTTAAGCTAATAGGAAAGTATAACTTTTGTAAACAAAAACTGGCATCAAAATTGATATTTTCATTTCCTATAATTCCTTCCCCCTATTGTAGGATAGATAGTATCCATACTATCTCCAATTCATTATGTAAGAGGAAATAAAAATTTACTGCAATAAGAAATGAAAAACCGGTACTACCCGAGATGCAAATTTTCAGCAACAATGAAAATTCCAAGCATAAGATCATTGTTATCATAGAATTCAGATTTGACCTGTCTCATCAAACACAAAAAAACGTGAATTCACAAAGAAACATGAATTAGCAAAGACAGCATAAAAGTGCCTTAAAGAGTATATAGTAGAGCTAATGATCCTGAGTTACCCAAATAGATGGGTATTGAACAAAAATAATCAAATAGCAAAATAAAAGAAAAAGAAAAGAAATAAAAATGAAAATAAAAAAAAAGACATCAAAAAAGCATGCAAATATCTAACTATCTCTATTGGTACTACTACTCTCTATATTAAAAGTCTCATAATAGAACTGCTCTACAGTGTCTGGCTGAAAACATGAGATAGCAGACTTCAACATATTGAACATAGCAGTTTGGAACTTCTTATTCTTCTTCCTTTCTTTCCTAATTTCATTCTGGACTTCTCTAATTTGAGCACTCAATTGTTCATAACTACTATCTAGAGGATGAGATGAAGTAGACGCTCTAGCAGTAGAAGGAGGATTTTCAGGAATATCTTCCTCATCAACTGGATGGAACCTATTATTTATCTTGACCAATTCCTAATCCCTAAAGCGTATAGTAGAAATAGGTTTACATGGGATATCATCGTCCCCTTTCGACTCTTGAAAAAGCCCCATACCCTTCAATATTGCTGTAATATACCCCCTACAAAAGATGACCTGTATCCTGGTATCATCTATCTATCTATAGATAAAATTTGCTTTTTCTATTCTCAAATCTATCCGATACACAAAAATCATACTATATAGATAAAACATGTCAAAACTAGTTACCTTACTATGACTAGTCTTCTTACAGTTGAGATTATGAGCAAAAATATGGTGGAGTAGCATGTGCTCTATTGTTGAGAAAGTCGTGGTGAGTGACTTTGAAGGTACAAAATCATCCCACTTGGGATGAATCAACTGAAACCAAAATCTCTCCTAGGCTAAGAGTTGGGTAAATTGACTTCCTCCTCCTCATATAAACCTAAAAAATAGCCAATTTGACTCAATTCAATTCCATGGATTTCTCCATAAACCTTAAATATGAAAGTAGACATTCTCCCACTTCCCTCCAGCTACAAAGTGGACAAAAAATCAATGGCTATATTTCTAAAAATGGGTTCTTTTACCTTAAATAATCGAAACCATATTTGATCAGGAACCATTTGCTTGATTCTATTGTCCATTCCATATTCTTGCAAAATAATCCAATCTAGATATTACTGATTCATGAATGTCATTCATTGTAACTTCTTCCTTCTTTCCTTAGCATGCTCTTGATGTGAGAGTACATCGCTACCTAAACTTTTGGAAGTTGAAGCGATTGCCATTTTCTATTTCTTTCTCGGTTGCATCTTCTTAGGTGGCATGATGTACAAATCAGAACTACAAACTGAAAATGGGTATGGAAAAAGCGAAATAGTGAGTGAATATCAGATGGAGTGAGAGATTAAGTGTGTAAGGGAGTTAGAGTGACAGAGAGAAAGAAAGATCTAAAGAGAGAGAGAAACTAGAGAGAGAATTCAAGAGAAAAAAAATGACTGTGGTAAGAGAGAAAACCAACGAACGTGCTTTTGAAAGCACTGTACACTGGCTTTTCCTACTATACGTCGGTGATGTACATGGCCGACGTATATAGGTAAGCCGGCTAATAAGCCGACAGCCTTGAGTGCTGGCTTTGATTTCAAATTTCGTGCTTTTCTCCTTTTTTTTTTTTTCCTTGGGTTAGCAACATTCATGCCAATGACCAACCTAAATTTTTTTTAACTAATAAATAAAAATAATTAAAGAATAATGAATAGAAATTTAGTTTAGTTTGACGTAGGTTACCTCCCATGAAGCACTTAGTTTATAGTTGTTAGCCCGACTTTTTCTATCTTACTGTGAATTCTCACTTACCATGATAGTAACGTCACTATCCATGTTTTCTCCTTTAAAATACTATTTAAGGAGATGATAATTTACCTTGAAAATGCAATTGTCTCTTACCTTTAACTCAACTACACTATAAGAAAAAAAATTAGCTATTTCAAATTATCTAGACCATCGAGATTTTAACTTACTTGGGAACAATTTCAGTCAAGAGTTGTATAATAACACTTTCTAACCAGGTATGAACTCTTACTGTTGAATGTTCCTATCATGCCATGACTTAGCTCTCTCCTTGTAGATCTTAGCGTTTTCATAAGCTTCTTCTTTGATCTCATCTAACTGGTTCAATTAGAGCAATCACCTTTTACCTATAGCTTGTAAATCAAAATTAAAGTATTTTATGGCCCAATAGGCTTTATGCTTGAGCTTTATAAGTAAGTGACATGATTTACCATAAATGATTTTGTATGGGGACATTCTTATAGGGGTTTGAGCCCACAATGCATCATCAAGTTTTAGAGAGTAGTCTTTCTTAGATGCATTGACAGTCTTTTCTAAGATATTCTTTATTTCCCTATTAGACACCTCTACTTGTCCATAAGTTTGTGGATGATACAGGGTGGCAATTTTATGAGTGACACTATAGTTTGTTAACAATTTTTAAAATTGCTGATTGTAAAAATGCAACCTCCCATCACTTATAATAGCCCTAGGTACCCCAAACCTAAAAAAAAAATGTTCTTTTTCAAAAATTTAATTACCACTACAGCATCGTTACTTTGTAGAGCTACTACTTCTACCCATTTCAACACATAATCTACTGCCAGAAGTATATATTTGTTTGAAAAAAATAAAGAGAAAGGACCTATGAAGTCTATTCCCCATACATCAAAAAGCTCCATTATTAGAATACTCTTTGGCATTGAGCACATGACATAGCATAATTCCTGCTATCACTAAACAAACTAGGCTAGTAAAATCTACAACACAAAATTTTAGCTATAGTTCTTTCCACACCAAAGTAGGCCCCTGCTTCTTTAGAATGATAATGCTAAATTATGCTAAACTATTCTGTTTCAAGCATACAATGTCTAATTACTTGGTCAACACAACTTTTAAAAAAATACGATTCATCCTAGAAATAAAATTTCACATCATGTAAAAACTTCTTTTTCTTTTGAAATGAGAAACCGTATGGTATGATTTTACTAACTAGGTAATTGACTACATCAGTATACCAAGGTAATCTTCGGATCTCTACTACATACAATTGTTCATCAAGGAATTTTTCATTAATAGGTAACTCCAAACACTTTAATTGTAATCAAGATAAATGATCAGCAACTACATTTTCAATTCCCTTTTTATCTCTAATTTCAAGGTCAAATTCTTACAATAATAAGATCCATTAAATTAACCTAGGTTTAGCATCAACTTTAGCAAACAAATATTTTAGAGCAACATGGTCTGTATATACTATGATCTTAAAACCTATAAGATAAGGCCTAAACTTGTCATAAGCAAATATAACCGCTAAAAGTTCTTTATCAGTTGTGGCATAGTTTCTTTGGGCTACATTTAAAGTTCTGCTTACATACTATATAACATAGAATAACTTACCTCTCCTTTACCTAAGTACTGCTCCTACAGCATAGTCGCTAGCATCACACATCATCTCAAAAGGAAGCTCCCAATCTGGTGCAATGATTACTGGTGTCAAAGTAAGCTTCTCCTTTAATAGATTGAATGCCTACAAACAACTGTCATGAAAAATAAAGGTAGAATCTTTTTCAAGTAAATTATAAAGTGGTCTAGAGATTTTAGAGAAGTCCTTAATAAATCTCTTATAGTACCTAGCATGCCTTAGGAAGCTCTTAACTCCTTTGACTGAAGTGGGTAGTGGTAGCTTTTCTATTATCTCCACTTTGGCTCTATCAACTTCAATCCCCTTTTTTAACACCTTGTAACCTAAGACTATTCCCTCTCTTACCATAAAATGGCATTTTTGCCAGTTTAGAAATAAATTTGTCTCCTTGCACCTTTTGAGCACACAGCCTAAATTAGTTAGACATGAATCAAATGACTTCCCAAAGACAGAGAAGTCATCCATAAATATTTCAATAAAATCTTCTAGCATGTTAGAAAATATAAACATCATGCATCGTTAAAAAGTCATGGGTGCATTATAGAGACCGAAGGGAATTCTCTTAAAGGTAAAAGTGCCATAAAGACATGTAAAAGTGGCTTTCTCCTGATCCTCGGGTGCAATATGAATTTGATTGTAACTAGAATATCCATCTAAAAAACAATAATAATCATGCCCTAAAAGTTTTTCTAACATCTGATTTATGAAAGGGAATGGGAAGTGGTCTTTACGAGTGGCATCATTCAATTTTCTATAATCTATGCAAACTCTCCACCTGGTCACAGTACAAGTAGGGATTAGCTCATTATCCTCATTTTTCACCATGGTCATACCATCTTTTTTTGGCACTACTTGAACCGAACTAACCCACTTACTATTTGAGATAGGGTAGATGATACATGCATCTAGCAATGTGAGTACTTCTTTCTTCCCTACCTCCTTAAGAGTTAGGTTAAGTCGTCTCTATGGCTATACTATGGGTTTGCACTCAGCCTCAAGCAATATCTTGTGAGTGCAAATTAAGGGATTGATCCTCTTTATATTGGCAATGGTCCAGAACTCCTAGAAGTTGTTTCTCTTGGTCACCAGTCAAAGAGGAAGAGATAATTATTGGCAAAGTATCATTTATTCCAAGATAAGCATATTTTAAATGACTAGGTGACGGTTTAAGTTCAAGTACCGGGGGTTATGTCAATGATGGAACTGGCTTCTGCTCACTGATGCCTATTTTTTCATAATATTGAGCTTTGATTTCTGACACCAGTTCCCTACCTTCTTCTTCAAGCTCGTTGTCATCGCTCCAATCATCCAGGACGTTCTTAACAATACCCCTAGGGTAAACGTTAAACGTTACTTAATCATCCAGGACATTCAATAGTGTAACAGGATTTATAATCATCAAAATGCCTTTTGGCTTCATAAACATTAAACGTTACTTAATCATCCATAACTCTTAAAGTCAACTTACCCTGTTCCATGTCTATCAACGCCTTACCTATTGCAACAAATGGTTTGCCCAGGATCATGGGTACCTCACTATCTTCTTCCATCTCCAAGACTATAAGGTCAACTAGGAAGATAAATTTGTTTACCTTCACCAAGACATTCTTAACAATACCCTTAGGGTATTTAATACTCATGTCAGCAAGTTGTAAGGTGACATGAGTCTCCTTACAATCTCCAAGTCCTAGCTTCTTGAAAATAAACAAGGGCATTAAATTTATACTTACACCTAAATCAATAAGAACCTTATCAAAGTGAAAATTTTCTATACTATAAGGAACAGTAAAAGTCCCCTAATCTCTTTGTTTTCTAGGTAGGGTAGATAAATTTTTCTAAAGGATCATGGAGCATACCCCTATAAGCATTATCGGTTCGTCCCCATCAATCTTTCTCTTCTTGATGAACAAATCCTTCATGAATTTGGCATACGAAGGCATCTGCTGAAGTGCTTTTGCAAAAGGAATGTTGATTTACAGCTTTTGAAGAAATCTAGGAATTTAGCGAATTGAGCGTCTAACTACTGTTGCTTCAATCTTCTTGGGAAGGGGACTAGAGGAACATATAGTTTCACTTCTAGTGACTTCTGCATTGGTTCCTCTTCTACCTCCTTCCCTTTTTCTACCTTTGGAATCTCCACATTTTCTTCAACTCATTTGTCAACTATTTCAAATGCTTGTCCACTCCTCAGCATAATAGCATTGACACCTCTAGGATTCTTTTTAGTATTGCTGGGTAAAGACCCTAATGGTCTATTACTCAACCATTGAGAAATCTGACTAATCTAATTCTCTAGGTTTCGAATGGTCACCTATTGATTCTATAACATGGTGTCAGTCTTTTGCATATAGCTCAACATGAGCTCTTCCATTCTAAACTGATTTTATTGAAGTGGAGCATTCTGAGCAGGCCTTTACTTCTGGAATCCAAGTGGTGGTTGGAATGCATTGTTCTCATTTCTCCATGAAAAATTTAGATGATTATGCCTCCTAGGATTATATGTATTTGAATATGGTCCTTGATTGCTGCATTGAAAATTGTTGACAAAATTCACCTGTTCTCTACTAGTTGGAGCTGAGTGAGTCCTAGTTAAGCACTCAAGAGTCGAATATGGTCCTGAACATAACTCACAAACAACAATAGGGTTAGCATTAAAAGATTGTGTTGAGGTGAGTTCACTTACTTGAGTAGTGAAAGCTGCAATCTGAGCCATTAATTGAGATATAGTGCTATTGTCACTAGCTGCTACTACTCCTAACTTGCTTCTCTTGTTTTGCTAGTTATGTGCACTGTAGGCCATCTCTTCTATTAGTTCAGTTGCTTCATTATATGTCTTACCCATCAAAGCACCTCCAGCTACAACATCAACTAAGGACCTCAATGTCTCATCCAGATTGAGATAGAAGATCTTAATCAGGAGATTATCTAGCAAGCCATGTAGGCATTTTCTAATTGCCCCCTTGAATCTCTCCCATGCTTCATAAAGTGACTCACCACTAAACTTATTAAAGTTGGTGATGTCATTCCTTAATTTTGTGGTCCTAGCTGGTGGAAAAAATCTTCTTAAGAACTTCAATGAAAGATCAACCCAGGTGTTGATAGACTCTTATGGCAGTGAATGAAACCAAGCTCTAGCTTTATCCTTCAATGAAAAGGGAAAGAGCTATAGTTCGATAACCTCGACTATCACATTATTCATCTTCACTATATTGTAGTATTGAAGGAATCCTACAATATGCCCGTTAAGACTTTCATTAGGATATCCTCCAAACTGATTCATCTGAACCATCTAAATAAGGGACAGCTTCAACTCAAAGCTGTATGCCTGAATAATGAGCCTCCTCATAGCCGAACCCATCACCATAGGTATTGTATAATCTCATAGTGCTCATGGAACTCCTTGTATTTGATTATTACCCCCATTACCTACTATCTCTTCTCTCCTTCTTCTACTCTATCGCCTCAACTAATGTAAAGTGCACTCTATTTTTAAGTCTAGTGGTAGAATTTCAATACTTCTACTCCGCATAAAATACCTACAAGAAGAGTAAAAATAACATACGTTGTCAAGTGTACCTAAATTACCAATAGAACTAAAAGGTTTAATACTTCCAATCCCACAATGGCACTAAAAACTTGATTCGCTTAAAATATAAATATAAAAAAATAAATTGCGAATACTCCAGCAAGCATGCTGGATTAGAATCAAGTAATGTAGAGAAAGTAAGGTTATGGATCTCTCAAGAACTAAGAAATTACTAATCTTATGCTAGTTCTTATCAATATTCAAGCAATCAAAATTAAATTAATTAATCAAATCATTACTCTAAAACTATTGAAAAGGGAATAACTATGAAAAATATAAAATTAAGCAATCAATTGAGAATTGTAGGAAAACAAAATCCACCCTAGATTATGCCAATCAAATTGTTATCATCTTATATAGATTAATAGCTATATGGTCATTCAAGTAAAATTATTATATCTTAAAACTTAAGGATTTAAACTCTTATTTAATTAGTCAACTTCTGCATCTTCTAATCAATAGTAAACTCTAAATTACAATCATATATCTCCCGATACTATGATTATCTAATGTCCTAAATTAATTATCTCTAATGTCTTAGTGAATAATCAATCGCCGAACATCACATTAATTTCTAGATAATTTCTGCTTAATTCAATTAACTCTACTTCTACATTAATTAATTAAATCAACTAAGAATTTCTAATAACCCTATATAAACTCCCGTATCATTAGGGTTTGTAACAATTATAATCAATTAAGCAATTATAATCGAAATCATAGAAATTGCAATCATGAATCATCCATATATCTCTTAATCTTATACCATGAACATAATCATCAGCTTAGCTATCGAAGATTTCATCAATTCCCACAAATAAATTTAGCCAGCTATGGATTTAGAAACAAAAACACAAATACTAATTGAAATTGCAAGAAAATTCATAATTGAAAGCATAAGTAATTCACATAATTGCATAAGAATAATTGAAATAGATGTCACCAATTCTATATTGGAAAAGATAATCTTTAATTGCAACTTTAACTTTGTCTCCACAACAAAAGCAAATTCTTCTCAATGATCTAAGTGATTCTCCCAAAGAATTCTTCAAGAACTATCTATAAACTATTCTATGACTCTTTAAGTCTAAGAAAAGTATGTTAAAAGTTTCTTAAATGATGAAACATAAAGCTATTTATAAAAAAAAAATTAGGGTTGACTCACGTAAAACTTCTTTCTTATAAAGGTCGATTGCCTTCAATTCTAACTTATGCATATTGATTTGAACTTCATTCCTTTACGTAAAACTACTCTAAATCATCCATAATTCCACTCTTAAATCCTCTAATTCTTGAAATATTCAAATAAAAATAATTAAGCACCAATTCTTAATGATTTCTATAAAATAAAAAATAATTTTATCTTAATTTGCACTTTAAAACATGTAAAATATACCTTTATCATCTACCTAACGGCTGCTCTAATTCAACGACTAACAGAACTCGTGAAGCTGTAGGAATAGAGAGAAGTCAAAAAGATAGTCAATGTAGGAACTTTGAGAGGCAAAGTCAGAGAATACCAAGCCACTAAGTAGTTCATCTATGATTAATTAGAGAAGACTAGAAAGATATGGTATGAAGCTCTAGATGTATTTAGACACAAGCTAGAACCAACACGTCTTTCATCCATCGAGTAGGCCTATCGAGATACCGTACGAGCTAAAGTTGAAGCCTAATTCCAAGAAAGTAAGAGAATCATTGAAGAGTTAAGGCTAGAAAATGAGAGACTACTATCGGAAAATCAATTCTTGAGCAAGATTTGAAAAAGGGATGTTTCGGTATGAAGACTTATGAGAGAAGTTGATGAAACTCATCCTTGCCAGATCCATCAACTCTTATAGATATAGGATTTAAGTTTTTAGGATGATTAGTTAGGAGTTTTTTTTTTTCTTTTCTTTTAGTCCGTTGTATAAGTTGGATCTTATGATTAATAAATTTGTAGTTTTAGTAAATAAAATTTTTATTAATTGCACAATCTCTTACTTATTATTATTATTATTATTTATTTTAGTTGACTTTCAAAAAAAAATGAAAAATTTAAAAAAAAAAAACAAAAAAAGGGCAAACAACAAAAATAAAAAAAAAATCTTTAATTCACCAAAAAGTTTAAGACTTAGGTTTTTGTATAGAATTTTGGAGATAACATCCAAGCGAGCAGACTCAACTAGAAGCCCAATATTCACTTGTTCTAAGGCTAGAATGTCAACTCAGGGTAATGGAAACATCAGTTAAACCGAGCCCCACCCAAGGTAGCAACTCCAGAAGAAAACATAAGTAAGATGGCCAAACAGATCCAAGCACTCACTCGAGCTATTGGGATTCTTAACAATAAACAAAGATCTCAAGTCAACCCGAATCAGAATGCAAAAATAACCCCTCCCCTTAAATTGGAAGATGAAGAATTGGTTCCTAATGCTGAGGTATGGAGGAAGGGAATTGAGAAGAAACAACAATAGATGGAAAGAAAGTTTATATAGAAGTTGACCGAGAAGATGAAAACCCTAGAAATGGTTAACGAATTTGAACAAATAAGAATGATCAACTTGCTAACATATGCAGATAATTACTTCTAAAAGATTTAAGGTGCTCGAATTCAAGAAATACAATGGGACTGGCTGCTCGAAGCTCCACATTAGGTTGTACATCAAGAAAATGGGGAAATACACGAAATATGACAAGGTGATGGTCCAGACTTTTCAAGATAGCTTAACTGGGCCCATCTTGACTTAGTACACCTGACTAGATTTAAATGAGATCAATACTTAGGATAAGTTAGCACAAGCTTTCTACAACTAGTATAAGTTCAACATCGAAGTGGTTCTATCCATGTAAGATCTAAATTATCTACGAAAGAAGGTCAACGAAAACTTTAAAGAGTATGCTCAAAGATGGAGGGGCATAGTAACTAAGGTGACTCTACCCTTAACCAAGAAGGACTTAACTTTTGCTTTCATTAACACTCTTGCAAGCCCATATTACCAACACCTAGTCACCTCTAACTTTGCAGAAATTGTAGCCTTAAGGTGCTAAATTGAGAAAGCTATTGCCACTAGAAGGCTTCCTAATCCTAAAGCAGCTAAGAAGAAGACACCTCCGGTAAGATTTTCCAACAAAACCAAAGAAACCACCATTAGTGTTGTCAATATCGGCAACCTCGTCAGACTTGCAACCTTAGTGGCCATGACTGGAGGATCTAATCCCCCGCTAAGTCCAAATCAGAACAACTGCCTACAAAGAAGATAGTTTACTCATATTCCCATTACTTTAAGCTAAGTTCTCACACGACTAAGGAAAGAGAACCTTCTAACATTTGAAATACTGAAGGAGGGATAAAGATTGAGAAACTATAACCTAGAGCTTCATTGTGATTATCACTTAGGGCAAGTGAGGCATTCTACTAACCAGTGCTAGTGACTTAGACATCATATCCAGGAACTTATTGATGCAAAAATGGTTCAATTAGATTTCATTCAGACTCCTACTCCCAACGTAGGTAACAACCCTCTACTAAATCTTGGAAATTCGATCAATATGATCATTACAGAAATTTCTAAACCAGAGATTGATCTAGATAGTCTCCTCATCACTATTAAGGAGGTAACTTGGAATCTAAAGTAAGTCGAGTACTTGCAGAATATGAATCTCAGGGATAAGACCTAAACTAGACCGGAAATACATCAATTGTTAAAGGATGAGAAGATAAAGAAAGCTGATATCATGGCCATGACAATTCCAAAACACGAAAGAAAAGTACTCAGAAGGAGCTTAGAAAAGGGTATGAAGTTGAAGATCCAACGGTTGATACCCTAAGAGAACCGTTAGGGAAGTTTGAGTATTTGGTGGATTATGTTGGTTTGCTCGCCATATATGCTGACAAACCACCCACTGGATGGGGTCCAAAATTTGAGGAAGAAGATAAACTTATTGTAGAAGCCAAGAAGACGACTAAGATGGTTGGAATGATTGGAGATGGGCCTAAGCAGTTGGTTTTTGAGGATTGCGGGAAGACTAGGAAGGTTAAAGAATTATGTAAGCCCAAGAAGATTGCTTTCAATGTCCCAATAGCTCTAAAGAATTACAAAGCAACACCTTTGGATTACCAAGTAGTAAATCAGACAACCAGGTCCTCATCACCTATGGTTAATAGGCTCATACACTTAGGATGAGTTTATGATCAGAACGAGGAAGTTAAGAGGAAGTCTACTGTAGAAGAGGCTTCTTGAAAGATCTTTGAAGATAAGGACAATAAAGATCATAATGTTTCTAAGAAGATAATGAAGGCTAGTGAATATAAGATTATGGATTAGCTAACTAAAGTACTAACCCAGATATCTTTAATGGGCTTGCTGTTGTCATCAGATACTCATCGAGAGGCATTAATCAAAATTCTAAAAGATGTTAAAGTACCTAGAGGGATTTCCACTAAAAGATTAGGATTAGTAGTGAACTCCATATTTATAGTAGATCAGATTTCGTTCTTCCCCAATGAGCTAGGAAAAGAAGGAGACCAACACATAAAGCCCCTTTTCCTAGTGGTTAAGTGTGCAGGGAAAGTGGTTGCTCAAGTTCTAATAGATAATGGGTCTGCGCTAAATGTATGTCCCTTGGCGACACTAAATTTACTTGGAGTGGATGTAACTAAGATAAAGCCTAACTGAATTTCAGTAAGGGCTTTTGATAGATCAAAAAGAGAGATAATTAGAGAAATTGGGTTGCAAGTTGAGATCAGTCCATAGTTGTTCACTATTCCATTTCAAGTTCTAGATAAACCGTAAGCTTTTAATCTTCTATTGGGAAGATCGTGGATTCATTCAGTAGGGGCAATTCCATCCAGTCTACATCAAAAGGTGAAATTCATAGCTAATGGGTAGTTGGTTACTATTCTCGAGGAGCAAGATTACGAGATTTAGAAAGAGATAACTATTCCTTATGTCGGGAGTGAAGAATTGGAGGAGCCACGATTGTAGACTTTTGATGAAGTCAGTATGATCGAAGAGTCAAGACAGGGGGTACGGGGTCACTTAGAACAGTCTAAGTAGCAGATTGGAATGTTTTGGCTCGGATATGAGCCCACTGAAGATGAGATCCAAGAAATGAAGACTAAAACTAAAAGCAAGAGAAGAGATTGACTGTACCATGCTCATATGGAATTTTCAGACATCCGGCAAACATTCCCAGCACGAACTAGTATTCAAGAACCTGAAGTAGCTAATCTACCTAAGGCCTTAACTCAGCAATGCAGCATCAATCAAAAGAAGAAGAAAGACGTTGGCATACCAGTTTCCTTATACAATTAGTTTTCGACTCCCATTAATAGGTCTCTTTAGAAAAAGAAATATTAGATTAATTAAGAACATTCAATTTCGATAATTAGTCTGATTAGTTAGGCCTTTTCTTTCAAACAATTTGAATTCATTCATTCAATAAAATTTGTTCCTTTCTTTCTATCAATTCTTCCTTATTATTGATTCGTTATCCTTTTCTTTTTCCTTTACTCTTCAAATTCGATAAAAACAATTAACGTAATGGATATCTTGCGCATATAAATGATGAAAATACCAATATCACCTTCGGCCCTGCTGGATCAAACGATAGAGATGATATTGAGATTCCAAACGAAATTCAAGAGAGTTGGCGTAGATATGAACATGGTAGAGTGATTATTGATGAACCAATGGTTGTAATTAATTTAGGGATAGAGGAAAATCTACAAAACTTGAAAATTGGTGGTAATCTAACGGATAATCAGAAACAAGAGTTGTCACGATTGTTACCAGAATACTTAGATATATTCGCTTGGTCTTATGAAGACATGCCCGGGTAAGATTTGTCTATTGTAGTTCATAAATTGCCAACTAGGAAAGAAAGAAAACCAAAAAGGCAAAAGCTTAGGCAATTTAGGTTAGATATACTCCTCAAAATAAAAGAAGAAGTGAAGAAGTTACTAGAAGTTGGGTTAATAGAAGTGTCAGATTACCCAAATGGCTAGCCAATGTGGTGCCAGTGTTGAAGCAAAATGGGAAAGTTAAGGTTTGTGTAGATTTCCATGATTTAAACCAGGTGACACCAAAGGATAACTTTCCTTTACCACACATTGACGTATTAGTGGATAATACAGTCAAGAATCATCTTTTCTCGTTTATGGATGGTTTCTTAGGGTATAATCAAATCAAAATGGTAGAAGAACATAAAATCAAAACCACTTTAGTTACCACTTAGAGAACGTTTTGTTATCGCATGATGCCTTTCGGGTTGAAGAATGTTGAGGCAACTTATCAGCACTATAGTTACCTTGTTTCATGACATGATGCATCAAGAAATCGAAGTTTATGTAGATGATATGATCACCAAATCCAAGGAGGATGAAAATCACATAAGTATTTTGCATAAACTATTCAAGCGATTAAGGAAGTTTCAACTGAAGCTAAATCTGAGAAAGTGCACCTTTGGAGTAACTTCAAGCAAATTGTTGGGTTTTGTAGTTAGTAGAAAAGGAATAGAAGTGGACCTAGATAAATTCAAGGCAATCGTAAACATACTAGCACCAAAGACTGTAAAAGAGGTTCGAGGATTGCTGGGAAGATTGAATTACTTCGCTCGATTTGTATCGTAGCTAACTAATAGATGCAAGCCGTTATTTAAACTTTTGAGGAAGAATGCAGCAATAAAATGGGATGAAGAGTATGAGCAAGCATTTGCTAAAATCAAAGGGTATCTTATCAATCTACTAGTACTGGTCACTCCTATACCGAGACGGCTGTTGATTCTTTACTTAAGGGTTCTTCCTGAATTGATGGGATGCATACTGGGGCAAAAAGATGAAATGTGAAGAAAAGAGCATCCTATATATTACTTAAGCAAGAAGTTCATAGAAGGTCAATAAAAATACTCAAAAGTGGAAAGAACATATTGTGCCTTAGTATGGGTGATGCATAGGCTTAAGCAATACACTCTCTATTACTCAATAAAATTGTTGACAAAACATGACTCATTGAGCTATTTAGCAGAAAAGCCAGCATTAATTAGGAGAGTATTAAAGTAGTAGATGCCACTCTTTGAGTTTGACATCAAATACGTAAGTCAAAGTTCAGTTAAAGGGCAAGCAATGGCTAATCAATTGGTAAAATACCCATTAGAAAATGAGGACGATGGTTCAGAAGCACAATTTCCTTATGAAAATGTGATGATGGCAAATGAATTGAATGATGAGAAATTAGGATGGAAAATGTATTTTGATGGAGTAACCAATGTGTTTAGATATAGGATAGGAGTAGTATTGGTATCACCTGAGGATAACCCTTTTCCTGTAGCAATGAGATTGACATTTCCATATACCAATAACATAGGAAAATATGAAGCCTGCATTTTAGGGCTCAAAATGGCATTAGATATGGGAACACAAGAGCTTAAAGCATACAGAGATTCTTCCCTTATAATTCTCCAAATGTTAGGAGAATGTAAGACGAAAGATAAGAAATTGATACGTCATCATGAATATTTAAGCAACCTAATTGAAAAATTCCAAGAGATTTCATTCACTTACATTCTAAGGATCCAAAATCAATTTGTCGACACATTAGCTTTGTTAGTATCAATGGTGAAAATCATGGATGGCATAGAAATTCAACCCTTGAAGATTGAGGCTAAAGAAAAACCAGTTTTTTGCCTTACAATTGAAGAGAAAGAATCAAAGAAGCCTCGGTATCATGATATCAAAAGGTTACTTCAAACTAGTGAATTTCCTGAAGATGCTGATAGAAAAGATAAAAAAACTTTAAGAAGATTGGCTACTTGTTTCTTATTAAGTGGAGCTACGTTCTATAAGAGACCACCAAATGTAGCATTGCTAAGGTATGTAGATGAAGAAGAAGTGGAGAAATTGATGAAAGAAGTGCATGAAGGAGTATGTGGTCCTTATATGAATGGGTATATGTTAGCCAAGAAGATCATGAGAATGGGGTATTTTTTTATGACGATGGAATTGGATTGCATCAAGCACGTGAGGCACTATCACCTATGTTAGGTGTATACTACTAAAATCAATACTCCTCCCCAAGAATTGCATGTGTAATCAGCTCCTTGGCTTTTTTCAATGTAGGGAATTGACATGATTCGTCCAATTTCACCAATAGCTTCAAACGAGCATAGATTCGCTTTAGTTGCGATATACTATTTTACTAAGTAGGTAGAAGCAGCGTCGTATGTTACAGTGACCAAAAGAGTGGCAGTCAGATTCCTGAAAAGAGATATTATTGCAAGATACAGTGCACCCGAGTCTATTATTATAGACAATGGGATGAATTCGAACAACAAATTGATGGATGAAGTATGCAACCAATTCAAGATCAATCATAGAAACTCAAATCCATATCGACCTCAGATGAATGGGGCAGTTAAAGCCCCTAATAAGAATATCAAAAGAATCATCGAAAAGATGGCATTCGCTTACAGAGATTGGCATAAGACGCTTTCCTTTGCTCACATGGATTATAGGACCTTAGTTAGAACCTCTATTGGTGCAACCCCGTATTCATTGGTGTATGGAACTAAAGCAGTATTACCGGTGAAAGTAAAAATACCTTCGTTCCAAGTATTGGTAGAAACTTAGCTCAATGAAGCAGAGCGGGTGAAGAAGTGAATGGAGCATTTGAATCTCCTAGATGAGCAAAGACTTGTAGCAATATGTCATGGTCAGTGTTACCAATTGAGGATGATCCGAGCTTTTAACAAGAAAGTGCACTCGAGATACTTCAAAGAAGGAGACTTGGTGTTGAAGAAAGTATTACCGAATGGAAAAGACCTTAGGGCCAAGTTTGCTTCAAATTCTGAAGGCCCTTACATGATGAAAAGGGTATTATCAGGAGGCGCATTAATATTGATAGAAATGGATGACCTAAAATTAAGGAGACTAGTGAATTCAGATGCAATCAAGTTATATTATCCATAAAAACTAAGTTCAACAAAGATTTCAATTTTTCTTGAATTGTTTGTGGTTAATCTTTCATCATTTACAAGTAAAGTTGATATTTATGAATGTTCTCGAATTCAGGTGGTCATTAACTAACAAACAATTCACCAACAAGCACTTGTATACTATGTTTCTTAACCTCATACCGTTAAACACCAAATCCTTAGCAATGAATCTGAATCACCAAATAAATAGAAATAGAATGTTCTTAATAATTTAATTTTGTTTCTTTCAAAAAGAGATTTATCGATGGAGAGTAGAAATTGAAACTTAGTATTGAGAAAAGCAAATTCAAGACATGAGCATAGTACAATTACAAGACTCAAAAGTTTGGAAGGTTTTATTGAAGGAAAATAAAAAACAAAAGGAAAAAGAGAGAAAAGGAAAAAAAAGAAAACAAAAAAGAGAAAAAAAGAAAAAAAAACGAGAAAGAAGAAGCAAGCACAATCCTTTGGTGAAATTTTGGCTGATTGTATAAGTGAATATTGGAAGTCAGTATGACCATGTCAACTAGTTGCTACCCGAGAAATTTTCTATTCCTAGGTAAAATGACCTTAAAAGTCCTTGGAAGTAATATTCAAGAGAATTAAAACAAGTTTTTCAAATCTTGAAGAGGTTTATCTCCTTCAGATTAACTAAAAAGAAATCATGAAGGGATTTATCCTCTTCAGATTGTTCACCAAACTAAAATGAATCTCACAAAGATCTATCCTCTTCAAATTAACCTAAAACAATTGAAATCTCAAAAAGATCTATCCTCTTCGAATTAACTAAAATGAATCTCGAAGAGATTTATCCTCTTCGGATTAGGCAGAACGAATCTCATAGAGATCTATCCTCTTCGACTTAGCCAAAACGAATCTTAAAGAGATCTATCCTCTTTAGATTAGCCAAAAGAATCTTAAAGAGATCTATCCTCTTCAAATTATTTACTAAACTAAAATGAATCTCGAGGAGATCTATCGTCTTCGGTTTATTCACCTAACCAAAAGAAATCTATCCTCTTCAGATTGTTTAACAAGTCAAAAAGAAATCTAGAAGAGACCTATCCTCTTCAGTTTGTTCAATAAAGTTTTTCAAAAATCTCGAAAAGATCTATCTTCTTCGGATTTTTCACCCGAACTGAAACTAGTTTTTGAAATCTTGAAGAGATCTATCCTTTTCAAATTAGTCATTAAAGCTAAAGCAAAACCAATCTCAAAGAAATCTATGCTCTTCGGATCATTCACAAACTAAAACAAAGTTCTTCAAGAATCTTGAAGAGATCTATTCTCTTCGAATCATCCACTAACCAAAACAAAGCAAGAAATCTTGAAGAGATCTATCCTCTTCGAATCACCAAAGTAAAATCAGTTTTTGAAGTTTCGAAGAGATCTATACTCTTTAGATCACAAGTCAAAACAAATCTCGAAGAGATCTATCCTCTTCAAATCATGCACCTAAGAGAAATCATGAAGAGATTTATCCTCTTTAGATTATCTAAGTCAGGTCTGGCAAAAATGGATATCTCTTTTATCTTTGTAAGGAAGTTTGACCGGCAAGTGTAGACACCTCTTTTTTGCTATTTTCTTCATTTTTCGTTAATTAAGCAAGGTTAATAAATAAATGGAAAAATAAAAAATAAAAATATGAAAATTAAAAGAAAAAATGGAAAAATGAAAAAATAAAAAAGAGAGAGTTGAGTCATATCATGTTATATCATATAAAGTCACATCGTATCATATCGTATCGCATCGTATCATATATAGTCTCGTTATAACGTATCGAGTCGCATCATATCGTATTGAGTCAACTCATGTTAAACCGAGTCACGTCAAATTATTTAAGATCAAATCAGATAACGGTGCATAATTAATTTAATATATCATTAAGTCATTTGACAAGTTGGGCTTTATTAAAATAATTTTGGCCCAATCCGTTTTAAAGTAGATTTTTTATCTAATTTATATTGGTTTGGAATAGACTTAAGATTTACTAAATAAATTATTGGGCTAAATTAAATTGGATTGGATCGGGCCCGATAAATAGAAAGTCAAATGGGATTTCTAGAAGTTAGGCTGAATCTTCATCATATCTTTCATTTCTTAAAGATCAAATCCATAAAGATACAAAAGATTCAATAAGTTGGTTTATAAATAAGAATTTTGTGATGAAGTTTAGGATGTTTTTTTTTTTTTAGTTACATAAGGCATACGCCACAATCTACCCATGCAATATCCCAATTTACAAATTCAATTTTTCCCTTAACCAAATCCTCAATCCCAACTCCCTAGCACAGTCTAAAGTAAGCTACGTCCATTCACATACGCTAAAAGTCCATAGCAAACCAAACTCATCTGAACTTCAATTCTCCCCTAACAGGAAGCCTAAAATTCTACACTACATCCAATTTCCGAATTGTTGAAGTCTATGCCAGACAAAATCAAATTCCGAATTTCAAAAGCAAGTCGAGACGAAATCTAAAAAACAGTCCTAATGAAATCAATTTCCAAATTTCAAAAGCAAGTTGAGACAAAATTTCAAAAACAAGTCAAGACGAAATCCAAAAAGCTAGTGTAGACGAAATCCAAATTTTCGAAGCCACAAGTCTAGTAGAAATCCTCGCTCCACACCATCCATTCTAACAACCAATTCCAATCCATATCTTACGCGAGCCAGTACAACAGCCATCACCAATGTCCTATACAAGCTGAAGTACACATTACCACCACTGACCGATGAATAATACAAACACATGCATGAGCACAACATACCGATGGACATAATACGACGATTGTACGTGACTCGAACAATTTAGGTAAAATTTTTTATATTTATTTATTTATTAGTTAGTTTTATTGTTTATTTTACTAACCTATTTTTTTGTTTTACTATAGGTTTTTTATTATTATTTTTGTATTGCATAATATTTTTAGATAATTCCAACGAAATTTAGTTTAATTGAGTTTTTAGTAAAATCGTGTTTTTTTTTATGGAAAATAAACGTATCTTCAGTGTATCATGTAATTAAGATTCAAAAAAGATATGTATCGAGATACATATCTTGTGATTATGATTTAGAAAAGATACGCATAAAGATATATATCTAACTGTATCTTTAACATATCTTATAGTTAGGATTTAAAAAAGATATTTTTGACATGTAGTAATTTTAAAATTAAAAAAAAAATCTTAACCAAGTTTTTTAAAGAAAAAAATCAATTAGGTAGGGTTTTCTAATAATAAATTGACAAATAAACGTAAACCTGGGTCAGTTTTGAAATAAAAAAAATCCACCCCCTAAATATTTTCTAAAGAGAACTACGGCCATTTGGATCTTGATTAGTAGGTACGTAGATACCTTCAAGGCAACCACTTATAAAAAATAGAAAAAAAAATTATTTTCCTCTATTTGAAAAACTCTTAATTAAAAATTCACTTAATTTTCTTTTCTATATTTAGGTATAATTTTAATATTTTTAGAAAAATTACAAAAATAAAGCCTATCAATTTTTTTTCAATTTTTAGATAGTGACTTAATCTTAATAAGTTAGCCCTCAAACCTGGTCTTTTTTAGTTTAATTTTCTAAAAATCATTTTTATAGAAAATTTGTAAATGAGTAGCCAATTAAGGTTTTCCCACTTGAAAACCCTAATTTTATTTTTTACCAGTTGAACTGGTTGGCGACTCTAATTTTTAAATTTTTTTTAAAGAAAGTATTTCCTTAGTTTAATGTTGAGTAATTTATATTAAGTGTACCGGGTTTAATATAGGTTAAATGAGGAAATCGAAATAAATAAGGCTCAATACATCATTCTTGTTAGAAACGTATTTAGGTTACGAAGGGAAATTGTTCATATATAAGGAATTTTCAATACTGAAAACAAATTTCGTTATTTCATTTTAATTTGTATCCATATGCTTTTGCTTATTTTCAACATCTCGTCTTCATCTTCAAAATTCTAAAAAGTTCTATGACATTTATTATATAGCCAAAATCAAGTATGGTTCGAAACGTAATTTATCAACTTGGTCTTTTAGATTTCAAGGAAACTAAGATCGAGGTTACTTCCTCCACTACCCTATGCCCCAAAAAGGAATGAGAAAACGTGTTCCTCAAGTAGCTCGCCCAACAATGAAGTAGAGCGGTGGGACAAACTTGCTCGAATTAACTCTCTTCCAGCAAGTGCCTATCCAGATGATAAAGAAGGAAGATCCATAGTTAGATATTTGTATAATAACGTGATTTACTTTAGTGATTCTCCAAACAGAGTGGCCCGTAGTGCCGATAAAGTTCTTGTTTCAAAATACAATAAATAGTGGCAAGATCTTCTTGAAGTATGGAATCTACAAAGGCCAAAAGAGGAAGAAAGGGTATGCTTTCTAAAGGAGCATAAGTTTTACATTTATCTAAAATATGTCGATTTTTGACAATGCTTCCCATTTTCTACTCTTGTCAAGCAATTCTTTAACTATTTCCCATTTTCAAGATAGTTTGTGAAGAGGTCAAGGTTAGGGCTATGTCTTAATTATTTAGATACTTCTTTACAATAAGAAGGTAACCGATGGTTGATACTTCACAGGCACTAGGCATAAGTAGAATTCATGGACGGATTGGAGTCCAAAATCAACAAGTGACATGATAAGTTTGCATCTATCATATTAGATGAAGAATTGGACTTTTAGACATAATGGACTAAACTTATTCACACCAAAGATATTAAGTTGATGTCAAATAATGCCACTAAGCATAAAAGATTCAAGAAAGAAGAAAAACAAAATATTTTTCTAAGATCCTGAGAGAATAATAAGGTGATATGAAAATAGGGAGCCAATCTTCTTTGAAAAGGAAAGTATGCTATTAAGTAATTGCCACATCGAGTAGAGCTACAAGAGGAAAGCCGTTCTCGTGACATAGGGGAATAATAGTTGCCTTTGAGGTTTACTCAACACGGAACATGTAAGTCCTAGATTTCTTTGTTTTTATTGTTAATGCATTTACTTTTTATTGCAAGCATGGGCATAGATGATGTAGATCCCACAAAAATGTTGGCCTAAGCAAAGGCCCAAAAATCCAAAGCCAACAAATGAGCAAGCGCCAAGATAACTGTAACCTGATCTGTTGCTCCAAAGAAAGCCTCACAAGAGAAAGTAGCGAAGCAAGTAGCAACTTAGAAGAAGGTATCCCATCCTGCCAACAAGCTATAAGGGAGTTAAAAGCTTAGGGTCATTGAGGCCACATAAGTTGAAGTGATACCACCTCTAGAAAATATTCCTTTAGCAAAAGAGTCAAGAGATTCTAGCAAAGATATCGACGTTTGCAGTAAGGCTGAAATTACCCATCATGAAGCTACCGAGGGGCCATCACTCTAAGTGGATATTGTGCTAAGTCTTAGTAAAAGAAGTAGGAAGGAGCTCACTGACCAACTTCCATCTAGGAGATCTAAGACTTTGGATGAAAGGACAAAGGAGGCCATAAGGAACAAAGCTATCGGCATCAATAGTGCCAAATTTGTCCCTAACAACGAAGTAGGCAAGTACTTTGTTCTATGCTGGGGCTGTAATATTCTCCTTACTGATTTAGCCTTGGGTAATAGGACCAAATCTTTGGCTTTGATGGAAGGCATCATTCTTCCTAAGGATAGGGAGATTGTGAAGGATGTTGATAAGGTTGGCGGCTTTAACACGGCATACATTGTAGCTAAATGTATAATGTAAGTATCAATTGAATTCTTTCACTTAAGGCACATGTTCTATTGCTGACATAATCTTATCTGCATGCAAATCAGTAGCCATGTTCTAATGGCTTTGGATGAAGTTGATAAAGAGATGAAGAAGGTAATAATAATTTATAGTTTTGCCAAGTGATCTAGCAAATTTATTATTTTTATTTTTGACTTATTATAGAAAATCGAAGATGCATACAACTCCTCGAAGGCTTAGACTATGGTAGCTAAGAGTACGAGGATCAAGGCTAAAATGGAGGTCAGAAAATATCAAGAGGAGCTAGTTACCAAGAAGTTGGTACATTCATTAGTAGCTAATGAATTCTTGAGCCTTAAAGTTAAGAGCAAGGAGCAATATAAGGAGGCTGAAGACCTTAAGGAAGAGCTTTGTAAGAAAAGGGAAGAGTACTGGAGGTTGGGCCAAATGCTCAACTCAATGAGTAATGAAGAGGACAAGCTTAGGTTGCAAATAAAAGAATTAGAGGCCAATAACTCCAAATTGCAAAGTTGTATTACCGAATTAGAGAAGGTAGCAATTAAAGTGCCCTTTATTGAAGTAGTATTAGAGATTGTGACTTTAAGTTAGCAGTAAGAGAGATTGCTGAGAAAGAAGTCATTTGAGGGAGTCCAAGCAGCGGGAGAAGAATTTTAAAGTTTCACCCTAAATATGATCTTTTGTGCCTGGATTTTGCCGATGTCAATGATAATGTTAGTAGTTGTGATGAAGAAGCCAACGAAGATACATGTATAGAGGTCTAAATGCAGGGTGATAACAATAGAGTTTGCATCGAAGATCCTAAAGATGATAAGGACCACCTATCCAAGGAGATCCTTTATGTGCATAAAGAAAAATCTACCTGTTCCAAAAACCCTAGCACCAAGAAAGAAATATGCTCCAATAAGGTCCTATCTTCCGATCAAGGGAATGCCTCTACATAATCTAAGAACAACTTGACATCTTAGGATTGTTGTTGTGTTTTGTTTTTTTTTTCTTTTACAAAGTTGTATGGACAAGGTTCATCTAGCAAACATTTAATATTGTATTAATATTATCCACATTTCCTCTCATGTGTAATTTAATAGTTTTAGCACGTTTTATTTCACACGCTTTGTTTATCGGCATGTTTTATGTCACATGCCTATTTTTCTTAGCAAGTTTTATTTCACACGTCTAATTTTCTTGGCATGTTTTATTTCACATGTGATATGTTGGGTGACTTTTTAAAGACAATGTCCATTAGTCATTTAAGACGTGAACTAGTTACCTTATTTGAGCCATAAGAACTAACACATTCTTTATTCGACTTTTCAGCTAAATTATAAAGTTTGCCAACCATGATAGGTTTAAACTTATTAAATACTAGTTCATTCACTATATAGTTTGAACTTAATAATGATCCGATAATAATGAAACGATCAAGAAGGAAAAAAAGTTAGCATTAGAACTTAAAATAAGTGTTCACTTTTGAAACAACAACTAGGTTATTGCCTTACAAAACAAGTGGAGATAATTCATAACAACAAAGGGATTAATTAAAATAAAACTCTAAGTTCTCAATGGATGATTGTTCCATCTAACCTCTCTAATCGATAGGCCTTCTCACCAACGATTTCTCGGACTCTAACAAGGTCCTCCTAATTTATGCTAAGTTTACCCTATTTATCTAGCGCACTAGTCGCCTTTAATTTCCTGTAAACCAAATCTCTAGGCTGAAAAACCTTATGCTTCACCTTCTGATTATAATACCTAACTACCTTATGTTAGTATATTGCAACTCTCATTCTTTTGACATCTCTTATCTCTTTGATAATATCCAAATTAACCGTCAAACTAACCTTGTTGGTCATTACGTCGAAACTTTGTGTGCATAGATTAGGCAAGTCCAGTTTAATCAGCAATATTGCTTCTACATCATATGCTAATCTAAAGGGCAATTCCCCTGTTGTAATCCTATAGGTAGTCCAATATCCCTATAAAACATTCGAGAATTCGTCAACCCATTTTCCTTTGGCTTAATTAACCTTCCTCTTCAAGCCGAGTAAGATGATCTTGTTAACAGCTTCCACTTGCCCATTTGTCTGAGGATGTGCTACAAATGTGCAATTCAAACGAATGTCGTGTTTCCCACAAAATGCTTGAAATTTATCATTATCAAATTATGGTCCATTATCCATAATTATGATAAATGGGACCCCAAATCTTGATATAATAAAATTGAATACAAAAGCCTCAACCTTTTGTTAGGTGATCCTTACCAACACCTCAACCTCTACCCATTTGGTAAAATAATCCATGGCAATAATGACAAATTGTCACTAAGCCATAGACTTTAGAAATGGTCCAAGTACATCTAATCCCCATTAAGCAAGGGGCAAAGGACTAGTTAGGCAGCATAATTCAATAAAAGGTGCATGACTCAACACCTGATGCTTCTAACATTATAGATATTGCCAAACAGATGTTTTCACATCATACTTCATTGTCGGCCAATAATAATGAAGTTATAAGGCACAAATATACAATGTTTGTCCTTTCACATGGTTGTTGCATACACCACTATGTAACTCAAATAATACTCGTTGTGCATCTTTTGGAGGAAGACATCAAAGATAAGGTTTGGAAATACTACATTTATATAGTTGATCATTTATTAGTGTATAATTTGTAGCCTGATAAATCATCCTACAAGCCTCTTTCTTGTCATTAGGAAGGATACCATCCTTTAGATGATCTACAATTGAATCCATCTAAGACCTCTCTTTCAAGTAGGGAGCCAATTCAAAGCTCTACTGAACAATTAGTAAACTCTTATGTGGGAGAAACTCAATAAAGAGTTTGTTGTTCAAATCAGTTAGTACTATACTGGCTAACTTTGATAGCTTGTCAACTACATTGTTCTTACTCCTTAGTATCTTGTGAATAAAAAAGGACTGAAATTTCTCCATGAACGTTTGCACTAGCAATAAGTACATGCTTATTTCTTCCTCTTTCATTGCATAACTCCCTTTCACTTGATTCACAACAAGTTGTGAATCAGAGAAAACTTCAACTTTCTTAGCTTCTCAGCAATTTCTATGCTATCTTCCTCATCTGTGAACTTAGCCAGAAAATTCATAAACAATTGAGCTTTTAATGCAATTTTGGGTTTGTATTATACACCATAAGCACTTAGCTATAAGGCATTCTTCATCATCCTTCTTAAGGAATCTAGCCATTGTAATGCTTACCACAAACGTTTATTAGTAAGGACTACAATTTGATGAGCCTCAAAGTATGGTTTCAACTTCCTTGCCGAGAGAACCACTACTAACACAAATTTCTCAATTTTGGTATATCAATATTTCGGTCCTTATAAGATATGACTCAAGTAATAAATTGGCCAATGATCCCTACCTTCGATTTAGACCAACATAAAGGAAAGTGCTTGGCAACTTATTGATAAGTATAAATATAGATTCTCTCCTAGAATGGGTGTTAAAAGTATTGGTGGTGATGTAAGAAATTCTTTAAGTTTACTGAATGCTCCTTTGCACTCATTCGTTCACTTGAAATCTTTTAGATTTTTTAAAATTTTAAAGTATTTTGCACACCTATCTATACTTCTCAACACAAACCTATTAAGGGTAGCTATTTGCCCAGTTAGCTCTTGAAACTCCTTGACAGTACAAGGAGACTTTATGTTTCTAATCGCATCAATCTTTCTCAAAAATTCTCCAATATTGCCTTAAGTAACCATGTACCCTAAAAACTTTCTGGAAGTAGCACCGAAAATGCATTTCTACGAAATCAGTTTCATATTGTATCTCTTTAAAGTACTAAATGTCTCCTCAAGTTCAATGAGATGCTGATCCTCTATTGTGCTTTTCAATACCATATCATTAACATACACTTTGATGTTTTGATGGATCTGTGGCTTGAAAATCATGGTGACAAGCATTGATAAGTTACACCGACATTTTTTAGCTTGAAGGGTATCACCATATAATAGTACATTCAAAGTTAGTGATGAATGACATACAAACTTTGTCTTCCTCATCCATTTTAATTTGACTGTAGCAAAAAAAATGCATCCATGAGGAAGAACAAAGCATACCCAACAATTAAGTTAGTCATTTGATCTATTCTTAGTAAGGGAAGGCATTCTTAATAAGGGAAGGCAGTCTTTAGGACAAGCCTTGTTCAAATCCGTGAAGTCTATACACATACGCCACTTACAGTTAGACTTCTTGACTAACAAACAGTTGGTTAGCTAAGTCGAATAAGACTCTTCCTAAACAAATCATGCATTTAAGAGTTTCTTAACTTCTTCTTCTATGGCTACTTGCCTCTTAAGGGTGAAATGTCTTTTCTTCTATTAAATCACCTTAATGCTTGGATCAATTTGAAGCTTATGTACCATGACATCTTTAGGGATATCCGACATGTTTAAGGGGGACCATGCGAATACATCAATGTTATCATGTTGAAAGTTGATTAAACTTTAGTAGATATCTATTGGTAAGGGTTTCCTTATCCTTGTCGTCTTCTCAGGATCATCTCCTAGTGAAATTCTTCTATTTCATCATCAATATTATCTATGCTGACGAACTTTCCTTTTGGGTAAGTTTTAACTTGAAAATTTCTTCTTGCCTTAACACCCTTCTATATAATGATCTCACCAACTGTTAATCTCCTTTGCATACACCAACTCCAGTAAGAGTGGGAAATTTAGCCTTGAGGTAAGTAGTGGAAGGGATGATGCTGAATAAGTGCTGATACGGTCGTCCCATGATCATATTGTATGGGGATCAACATTTGATCACAAGGAAGTCCATTTTGTCTTCCATAACATACTCATCATCTCTAATCTAGATTGGTAGAGAAATTACTCCAATCACTCAAACAAGTTGATTGTTGAAGGCATACAAATCGTAACTATAAGATCTTAACTATGCTTTGATCTTGGGTCTCATCTGATCAAAAGCATGTTGGAAAATAATGTCTACCAAACTTTCAATGTTAACAAGAATTTTCTTAGCCTCAAAATTGGCAATTCTCACACTAATCATGAGTACGTCATTATAGGGCCTTTGAATGCCTTCAAAATCTTCTTCTATGAAGGAAATTATATTGTCAATTTTGACCTTCTTACCTTAGACATAACAAATATAATGAATGGCATTAGTCAAGCCTTAAGAGCTTGACCGGCCTATGGCAAAAGGCCCACCAACAATAGTATTAATTATACTATTTGGTGCTCTACTAATGCTCCTGTCTTTTGCATCTTTCTCAGCATGAGTTAAGCGAGTGACATTCTCTTGATCTTCTCACTCCTTTGAGATGGTTGCTCAATATTCTTAGCATCATGCATGAGAAACTTACTTAAGTACCTTCGCTGAATTGCATCCTCATTTGCACTCTTATGTTGGATGCACTCGTCAGTATTATGACCCCTATCGCAATGGAAATCACAATATTTGTTAGAATTTCACCTTAAAGGATTTCCTCTCATCCTTTCTAGCTACTGCAACACACCTCTTTGCCCATGCACCTTCATCAATATGTTTGCAATTGGTCGATTGAGTGGTGTGTAGACTAAATATGTTGGGATAGGTAACCTCTTTTTCTCTATGTTGGGACATTGATCATCGCCCGTTCCAAGTCAATCTTTCGTACTTCTCTTTTTGTCACCTTTCCTATCTCCTCTATTTTGATCGGCCTTTCGGTGAGCATTAATGTTGTCTTCTTATTCGATGTAGGAAGTAGCTTTAGCTTTGAACTCAATAAAAGTTCTCAACTTGTTTTTAGCGAGAGACTTAAAAAAGTCTCTATAGGGCTTGACACCATCAATAACTACATTAATATCAATGCTCATATCTAACTCTAGAATTTGGATCATCTTGGCCATAAACTTGGCCAAATAATCTCTAATAGATTCATCTGATCTCTATTTTATCATGTTAAAGATAGAAGAATCCTTAATAGGAAGCTTACTCACAAGGAAGTGTTAGAGAAATACTTCTGCCAAATCATCGAAACACAAAATTGTGTATGACTTCAAGCGCTTAAACCATGTACTTGTCACATTCTTTAGTGTTGAGGGAAAAGCTTGGTAAGCTACAGCATCGCTCAAGCTATGCAACTTAGCTAAGGTATGGTAGTACTCAAGATGATCTTTAGGATCTTTCATTCCATCATAGATTTCAAATTGTGGTAACTTAATGTGCCATGGTATAACCTCGTCCAAGACTACGAGGATAAAAGGACACTTCTTAATTTGAAAAGTTTATTCATCGTAGCAAAGGTGCTAGCATGCGAGGGTCAAGCATGGTGTACCTTTTGTGGTTGCTTCCCCTTGTCATTTTTCTTAAGCGCAAGGGCCATAGGTCCAATTGTAACTTTAGCTTGATTTCTCGATAATTTGGAGAATAGATTGAATCGTCACTGTTCTCGTCATTATGATTGTCGTATTCTTTGTTTTGACTTTGATCGACATTATTATGGAGGAGATCAAGGATTTCTTCATGTTTTCTGCTCAATTCTTGGTTTTCTTTGACTAAGTTGAGGCAAAGTTGATCTAGCTTAGCTAAATGTTGTTCATCCAAGTGCTTACTTCCCCCTTCATGGTGGTAGGATGAAGTACCAGCACCTGCACTCTTGGTTAATCTAGTCCTAACCATATAGGTGTATAATAAAAAACAAACAATGCCAAATGTTGTTGAGTGATTATAGGATGAAATCTCACTCCTACAAAACACAAAGAACTAAATGGTACTAGGGCTAGTCCAGTGTAGCCACTACAATTCTTAAGTCAATAAATGTATTTAAAAGAAGATAAGTGAATAGTTATGGATTGTTCAAGAGTTTTTATAGTGCTTCTTCTGGTATTTATAGGCAAATGTCAAGTATCTAAAGTAGCAATTAATCATTGATCATGAGATACATGGAGACCTAATAATTAAAAGCGTACCTAAAATATAGGAATGGTGGACGATTATGTAATGGAACTACACTAATGATAACCATTCGTACCACTTTTAATAAGTTCAAATGAGACATGAAACCGTCTTAGTCGACATTTGCTAATAATAGTGTTACTTAACTTTTCGTTAACCGAATGGTCCAGTGAATTCAAAGGATGAAATCTAACTATCAACATATACCACTTCTTGCCCATCCTCATTATCTCCATTTGTGAATTCGAGTTCTCTAACTTGGTTCACTTCACATCCTTCATTAACTTTGACCTAAATTCTAGCTTGATTTTTAGAACTAGCTATTGCCTCCATTTCAGCTTCCTCCATCATATAATCCTAATATTAGAGCTTGAGGTTGCAACTAAGAGCTAAGTTTTAAAGTAGTTAATCTTGTTATAGTGTATGTTTGTTCTGTTATACTATATTCTCCACTTGAAAAATAATGCAAGTTCTTAGTTTACTATTTAAATCATATTTTCTAATTTTGTGAGAATTTTTTGTGTAAGTAGAGGATTTCCTGAAGTTTTGTGTTGGGAATGTCGAATCTTAATTCAAGGAGAGATTAATGATGTTGAGAGTAATGCTCATAGACATGGCCATATTACCTAGTAGACCTGGTGAACTACTGATGAGCAAATACAAGACCATACTACTATTGTGGCCAATCTAGCTATTTTTATACAATAGGCCATAGAGACTAAGTTGCAAGAGAGAGTTGATGTTGAAAAAGACCAAGAAGTAAGAGATAGGTCAAGAAGACAGATTGATGAGAATCGAGCATTTGAAGCTATTAATGTAAATCTAGCTCTACCCCGACATGCTAATAGAGTTACGAGAAGAAGACTTAAGTTGGATTAAGTAAAGGAATATGATAAGGAGGAGTAGTATGATGGATTAGGAGAATGTGAGCTTAGGGCTCCTAATGGAGTCGAACATCTTAGGGTACAAATTTCAAGCTTTAACGGGTTCGGTAGTGTTATGACTACCTAGACTAAGAGGAAAATATTGAAAAGATATTTGACTTTTGTGATTAAGAAGATGTTGTTCATATTCGAGTGGTTGCATTAAAATTTTTTAGGTATGCAACAATGTAGTGGAAAAAGTTGTAGAACGTATGTTAAGGAACCTAACGTGAAGTCCGAACATGGAATGAGATGGAAAGAGTTATGAGGAGCAAGTTTATTCCAAAACTCTATGAGCAAGACACTTTTCGACATCTCTAAAACTTAAGACAAGGTAATAAATCAATAAACGAATACATCTAAGAATTTCAATTACTGATGATCCAATGTGATGTTGACAAACTTGAGACACGAACTATAGCATGGTTCATTTATGGGCTTAGAACTAAAATTGGTAATTTAGTAGAATTATAGAGGCTTAAGATTTTAGATGAGACCATCTGAGTAGCACAGAAGGTTGAAAGGTTAAGTTGAAACCAAATCAGTTGAGTGCCAAGTAGGAGTGGTATGCTAAGCCAACCTAGATATGACTCTGCACAATATGATTTCAAGGTAGACTGTTACGGTCAGATGCCAAGCAAACCTAGCGATATCTAAGGCAAGAGTAAGGCTAAGGAGCTTGAAGCTAGGGAGGACTAAGGCTAGAGCTCTGGAAGGAAGATACAAGAGGTTAAGTGCTTCAAGTGTCTTAGTTTTGGATATGTAGCTAATTAATGCTCGAACAAATGTGTCATGACTGTCAAGGGAGATAAGCCTTAGTTTGAAGTGGAAAGCGCTAGTGAAGGAGAAGATGAAATAGGAGTTAATTAGCTACTAGAAGAATTCCAAGAAGATTCTAATGCCATGATCCCACTTGAAATAGGGGCTAAATGTTATTTTGTCATACAATGATCTCTTAGTACCTTTGTGTCTAATGAGAATGAGTAGAGAGAGAAACTCTTCCATATAAACTATTGAGTGAATGGAAAGCTTTATGCATTAATCATTGATGGAGAGAGTTGTACCAATGTGATAACATAAGGAGTAGTTAAAGCCCTGAAATTGCCAACCTACCCACATCCTAAGTCGTACAAGATTCATTAGCTAAATGAAAAGGGAGGTCTACCTATTACCAAGTAAGTCAAAGTACCAATTACTATTGGTGACAAATACAAATGATCTAAGAAAGCTCAGAGAAGCTTTGATGAGATTAAGTTTATGTTGACTTCCACCCTAATACTCCTCTTGCCCGACTTTGAGAAATTTTTTCCTATTTCAACAAGAAGCTCAAAGGAGCCACACTGAATTATTCAACATATGACAAGGAGTTTTATGCCCTTGTCAAAGCACTTTAAAATTGGCAACACTACTTACTATCAATAGAGTTCATCATCTATACAAACCATGAATCTCTAAAGCATCTCAGAGGGCAATAAAATCTTTCTCTAAGTCATATTAAATGGGTAGAGTTCCTAGAAACTTTTTGTTATGTCATCAGGAACAAGAAAGGGAGCACCAACATTATAGTTGATGCACTCTCTCGTCGACATGTTCTTATTATGGCATTGCAAGCCAAGATACTTAGATTTGGTATCGTTCTTGATCAGTATGAGCATGATCTATATTTTAGACCCTTAGTGGTCAAATGCTGTGTAGGAGGAGTAATAAATGAATTTTATTTGAGCCAAGGGTTTTTGATGAAGGAGAAGCAAGATTGTGTGTCAAATGGTTCTATAAAGGAATTACTTGTGCGAGAAGTCCATGTTGTAGGCTTAATTGGCTACTTTAGTGAGAAGAGAACAACCGAGTTACTAAAAGAAGATTTCTATTAGCTAAGGATGATGAAACATGTATGTGATTTCTTAAACGATACGAGGTCTACAAACATACCAAAGGAAGAAAGGAGGCGTATGGAGAGTACATACCTCTGCCTATACCAAAATGGCCATGGACCGATTTGAGCATAGATTTCTTGCTTGGCTTAACTAGAACACCATGAAGACATGATTTTATTATTGTGGTGGTCGATTGGTTTAGCAAAATAAGTCACTTCATTCCCTAGCACAATACTAATGATGCTTGATAAAGGCATATCTTTCATGTTTTAAAAGTGCAAATTAAGATAGAATTATTATAGATTCTATAGAAATCATTAAGAATTGGTACTTAATTATTTTCATTTGGACATTTCAATTATTTTCGTTTAGACATTTCAAGAATTAGAGCATTCGAGAGTATAATTATAGAAGATTTAGAGGAATTTTACTCAAATAAACGAAGTTTGGATCAATACATACAAATTGGAATTAAAGGTCTTACAACTTGCACTAGCAACCTTTGATGGCTACACTGCCAGCCCTAGATGACTATGTCACTGGCCTTACACTTACACGGCTTGCCTTCATAGTCAACCTTCATGAAAAAGAAATTTCATGCAAGCCAACCCTAATTTTTCATATAAATAGCTTATGTTTCATCATTTGAGAGACTTTTAGACATACTTTTTCCTTAGATGTCGAGAGTCGTAGAATAGTTTTAGGATAGTTTTTGAATAATTCTTCGAGAGAAGTGCTTTGATCATTGAGAGGATTTTGCTTTTGCTGTGGAGACCAAGATTAAAGTTGCGATTGAAGATTTTTCTTTCCAATACGGAATTGGTGATATCTATTTCAATTATTTTTATGCAACTCTATGAATTACTTATGCTTTCAATTATGAATTTCCTTTCAATTTCAATTAATATTTGTGTTTTTGTTTCCAAATCCATGGCTAACTAAAATTATTTGTGGGAATTGATGAAACCTTAGATAGTTAAGATGATGATTATTTTCATGTTATAAGATTAAAAGATATATGGATGTTTCATGATTGCAATTTATATGATTTCGATTATAATTGTTAAATTGATTATAATTGTTAAAAACCCTAATGATACAAGAGTTGATATAGGGTTTATTAGAAGTTCTTAATTGATTTGATTAATCAGTGTAGAAGCAGAGTTAATTGAATCAATTAGACATTATCTAAAGATTAATCAAATGTTCGACAATTGATTATTCACTAAGACATTAGAGATAACTGATTTAGGACATTAGACAATCACAATATCAAGAAATATATGATTATAATTTAGAGCTCACTATTAATTAGAAGTTGCGAAAGTTGACTAATTAATTAGGGGTTTAAATCTTTAAGTTTTAAGGTATAATAATTCTCACAATTCTCAATTGATTACTTAATTTTAGATTTTTCATAGTTATTTTCTTTTCAATAGTTTTAGAGTAATTATTAGATTAATTAATTTAATTTTAATTGCCTACATATTGATAAGAACTAGTATAAGATTAGTAATTTTTTAGTGTTCAAGAGATCAACAACCTTACTTTCTGTATATTACTTTATTCCAACACAGCATACTTGTTGGAATATTCGCAATTTATTTTTATATGTATAGTTTAAGCAAATCAAGTTTTTGGCACCAATATCAGGGACTGTAAATATTAAACCTTTTAGTTCTACTGGTAATTTAGGCGTAGTTAATGATGTGTATGTGTGTGTATGTATGTGTGTGTGTGTGTTTTTTTGTTCTCTTTACAGGTGTTTTATGTGTAAGAGCAAAAGTGCGGAAATTCTACCACTAGATTTAAAAATAGAGCACACTTTACATCAATTGAGGCGAGAGAACAGAAGAAGAATAGACAAGATGGCAAGCAATGAGGGTGATAATCAAATTTAAGGAGTTCCACAAGCACTATAAGATTATACAATACCCACGGTGATGGGTTTAGCTATAAAGAGGCCCACTATTCAAGCTAACAACTTTGAGTTGAAGCCATCCCTTATTCAGATGGTTTAGATGAATCAGTTTAGAGGATATCTCAATGAAAGTCCTAACGAGCATATTATAGGATTCCTTCAATACTACAATACAGTGAAGATAAACAATGTGATAGACGAGGTTATCGGATTACAGCTCTTTCCCTTTTCACTAAGGGATAAAGTTAGAGCTTGGTTTCATTTATTGCCATAAGAGTCTATCACCAACTGGGCTAATCTTTCATCAAAGTTCTTGAGGAAATTTTTCCCACCAACTAGGATTACAAAATTAAGGAACGACATCACCAACTTTACCAAGTTTAGTGTTGAGTCACTTTATGAAGCATGGGAGAGATTCAAGGAGACGATCAAAAAATGCCCACATCATGGCTTACCAGACAATCTCCGGATTAAGATCTTCTATCTTAGTCTAGATGAGACATTGAGATCTCTAGTTGATGTTGCAGCTGGAGGTGCTCTAATGGGAAAGACATATAATGAAGCAAGCGCACTAATAGAAGAAATGGCCTCCAATGCACATAATTGGCAAAACAAGAGAAGCAAGTTAGGAGTGGTAGTAGCCAATGACAATAGCACTGTATCTCAATTAATAGCTCATATTGTAGCTCTCATTACTCAAGTAAACTCACCTCAACACAATCTTTTAATGCTAACCCTATTGTTTTTTGTGAGTTATGTTCAAGACTACATTCGACTCTTAAGTGCTTAATTGAGAATCACTTAGCTCCAACCAATGGAGAACGGGTGAATTTTGTCAACAATTTTCAATGCTTCAATCAAGGACTATATTCGAATACATATAATCCTAAGTGGCTCAATCATCCAAATTTTTCATAGAGAAACGATAACAATGCATTCCAACCACCACCTAGATTTCAGAAGCAAGGTCCTTCTCAGAATGCTCCACTTCAGCAAAATCAATCTAGAATGGAAGAGCTCATGTTAAGCTATATGTAAAAAACCGACACCTTACCATAGAATTAACAGGCGACCATTCAAAACCTAGAGAATCAGATTAGTCAAATTTCTCAACAATTGAGTAACAGACCATCAGGGTCTTTAACCAACAACAATGAAGAGAATCCTAGAGGTGTCAATGCTATAATGTTAAGGAGTAGAAAAGCATTGGAAATAATTGATAGACAAGTTGAAGAAAAGGTGGAGATTCTAAAGGTAGAAAAAGGGAAGGAGGTAGAAGAGGAACCAACATAGAAATCACCAGCAGTGAAATTGTATATCCCTCCAGTCCCCTTTCTAGGAAGATTGAAGCAACAACAACTAGACGCTCAATTTACCAAATTTCTAGATGTCTTCAAGAAGCTGCAAATCAACATTCCTTTTGTAGAAGCACTGCAACAAATGTCTTCCTATGCTAAATTCATGAAGGATTTGCTCATTAAGAAGAGAAAGATTGATGGGAATGAACCGATAATGCTTATAGGGGAGTGCTCAATGGTCCTTTAAAAAAATTTATCCACCCTGCCTAGAAAACAAAGAGATTAGGAGAGTTTTACTGTTCTTTACACTATAGGAAATTTTCATTTTAATAAGGTTTTTATTGATTTAAGTATAAGTATAAATTTAATGCCCTTATCTATTTTCAAGAAGCTAGGACTTGGAGATTGCAAGGAGACTCATGTCACCTTATAACTTACTGATAGGAGTATCAAATACCCAAAGAGTATTGTTGAGAATGTCTTGGTGAAGGTAGACAAATTTATCTTCCCAGTCGACTTTATAGTCTTAGAGATAGAAGAAGACAGAGAAGTGCCCATGATCCTAGGTAAACCGTTTCTCGCAACAGGTAAGGTTTTGATAGACATAGAATAGGGTAAGCTAATTTTAAGAATTATGGACGATCAAGTAACGTTTAATTTTTATGAAGCCATAAAGCATTTTGATGATTACAAATCCTATTACACTATTGACATTTTTTATGAGATTACCTGTGAGTCTATAGAAGAGAAAGCAAGATTAGATACTATGGAATCAGTTCTTAGGGATCTGGATGATTGGAATGATGACAACAAGCCTAAAAAAGAAGATAAGGAATAGGTGTCAGAAATCAAAGCTCGATACTATGAAGAACTAAGCACCAGTGAGCAAAAGCTAGTTCCATCATTGACATAACCCTCGGTACTTGAACTTAAATCTTTACCTAGTCATTTTAAATATGCTTATCTTGGAACAAATGATACTTTGCCAATAATTATCTCCTCTACTTTGATAGGTGATTAGGAGAAAGAATTTCTAAGAGTTCTGAGAGAGTATTAAGAAGCCATCAGGTGGACCATTATCGATATAAAGGGGATTAATCCCTTAATTTGCACTAACAAGATATTGCTTGAGGATGAGTGCAAACCTATAGTACAACTATAGAGATGACTCAACCCAACTCTCAAGGAGGTAATGAAGAAAGTGGTACTCACATTGATGGATGCAAGTATTATCTACCCTTTCTCAGATAGTAAGTGGGTTAATCCCGTTCAAGTAATGACAAAAAAGGGTGGCATGACTATAGTTAAAAATGAGGTTAATGAGTTAATCCCTACTTGCACTATGACCGGGTAGAGAGTTTGTATAGATTATAGAAAACTGAGTGATGCCACTCATAAAGACTACTTCCTCCTCCCTTTCATAAATTAGATGTTAGAAAAACTTTCGGAGCATGATTATTATTGTATTTTAGATGGATATTCTAGTTACAGTCAAATTCATATCACACTTGAGGATCAAGAGAAAACTACTTTTACATGTCCTTATGGTACTTTTGCCTTTAGGAGAATGCCCTTTAGTCTCTGTAATGCCTCTGTGACTTTTCAAAGATGCATGATGTCTATATTTTTTGATATGTTAGAAAATTTTATTGAAATATTTATAGATGACTTCTCTATCTTTGAGAAGTCATTTAATTCATGTCTAACTAATTTAGGCTATGTGCTTAAAAGGTGCAAAGAGACTAATCTACTTCTAAATTGGTAAAAATGTCATTTTATGGTAAGAGAGGGAATAATTTAGGTTACAAGGTGTCGAAAAAAGGGATTGAAGTTGACAGAGCCAAAGTAGAGATACTAGAGAAGTTGCCACCACCTACTTCAATCAAAGAAGTCAGGAGCTTCTTAAGGCATGCTGGCTTCTATAGGAGATTTATTAGGGACTTCTCTAAAATCTCTAAACATCTTTGTAATTTACTTGAAAAAGATTCTGCATTTGTTTTTTATGACAGTTGTTTGTAGGCATTCAATCTATTAAAAGAAAAGCTTACTTCGATACTAGTGATCATTGCACTAGATTAGGAGCTTTCTTTCGAGATGATGTGTGATGCTAGCGACCATGCTGTAAGAGCAATACTTGGGCAGAGGAGAGGTAAGTTATTCCATGTTATATAGTATGCAAGTAGAACTTTAAATGAGGCACAAAGAAACTATGCCACAACAAAGAAAGAACTTTTAGTGGTTATATTTGCTTGTGATAAGTTTAGGCCTTATCTCATAGGTTCTAAGATCATAGTATACATAGACCATATTGCTTTGAAATATTTGTTTGCTAAAGTTGATGCTAAACCTAGGTTATTTCAATGGATCTTATTACTGCAAGAATTTGACCTTGAAATTAGAGATAAAAAGGGAACTAAAAATGCGATTGTTGATCATTTATCTCAATTACAATTGAAGTGTTTAGAGTTACCCATTAATGAAAAGTTCCCTGATAAACAATTGTATGCAGTAGAGATCTAAGAATTACCTTGGTATGCTAATATAGTTAATTACCTAGTTAGTAAAATCATATCATACGGTTTCTCATTTCAAAAGAAAAAGAAGTTTTTACATGACATAAAATTTTATTTCTAAGATGAACCATACCTTTTTAAAAGCTATGCTAACCAAGTAATTAGACGTTGTGTGCTTGAAAAAGAACAGCTTAGCATAATTCAGCATTGTCAATCTAAAGAAGCAGGAGGTCACTTTGGTGTAGAAAAAACTGCAGTTAAAATTTTGTCTTGTAGATTTTATTGGCCTAGTTTGTTTAGTGATTGTGGAAATTATGTTATGTCTTGTGCTCAATGCCAAAGGACTGGGAATATTTCTAAGAGACATGAATTACCACAAAAGAATATTCTAGTAATTGAGCTTTTTGATATATGGGGAATAGACTTCATAGGCCCCTTCCCTTTATCTTTTTCAAACAAATATATACTTCTGGCAGTAGATTATGTTTCAAAATGGGTAGAAGCAGTAGTTCTACAAACTAACAATGCCAAAGTGGTAATTAAATTTTTGAAAAAAGAAAACATTTTTTCCGGGTTTGGGCTACCCAAGGCTATTATAAGTGATGGGGGGGGGGGTCTCATTTTTGCAATAGGCAATTTCAAAAACTATTAACAAAATATCAAGTTTCTCATAAACTTGCCACCTCGTATCATCCACAAACTTGTAGGGACAAGCTGAGGTTTCCAATAGGGAGATAAAGTGTATCCTAGAAAAGACTATCAATGCATCTAGGAAAGACTGGTCTCTAAAACTCGATAATGCATTGTGGGCTTATAGGACAGCTTTTAAAACTCTCATAGGAATGTCCCCATACAAAATTGTTTATGGTAAATCATGTCACCTACTTATAGAGCTCGAGCACAAGGCTTATTAGGCCATAAAATACTTTAATTTTGATTTACAAGCTGCAGGTGAAAAGTGATTGCTCTAATTGAACCAGCTGGATGAGATAAGAGAAGAAGCTATGCTAGGATCAATAAGAAGAGAGCCAATCGATGGCATGATAGGAGCATTCCACAGCGGGAGTTCGTACCTAGTTAGAAAGTGTTATTATACAACTCTCGACTAAAATTGTTCCCAAGTAAGTTAAGATCTCAATAATCTAGGCCATTTGAAATAACTAATGTTTTTCCTTATAGTACAGTTGAGTTAAAGATAAGAGACAATCACACTTTTAAGGTAAATGGTCATCTCCTCAAACATTATTTTGAAGGAAAAAACATGGATAATAACACCACTATGGTGGTGAGAGATAACCCACTTATAGAAATGTAGCCATTAATTTTTTGTCCACTTTATAGCTGGAGAAAAGTGGGCGTATGTCCACTTTTACATTTCAAGTTTATAGAGAAATTCATGTCATTGAATCAACTCAAATTAGCTATTTTCTAGGTTTATATGAGGAAGAGGAAGTCAATTTACCTAACTCTTAGCCTAGTGATATGTCTATTGAGAGATTTTGATTCCAATTGATTCATCTCAGGCGGGACGATTTTGTACCTTCAAAGTCACTCACTACGACTTTCTTAATAGTGAAGCACAAGCTAATCTACCATATCCTTACTCATACTCTCAACTGTAAGAAGACTAACTATAGTAAGGTAACTAGTTTTGACATGTTTTATCTATACAATATGATTTCTGGATATCAAACAAATCTAAGAGTAGAGATAGCAAATTTTATCTATAGGCAGATTAATGATACCAGGACACGGGTTATTTTTTGTGGTGGGTATATTATTGCATTATTGAAAGGTATGGGGCTTTTTTACGGGCCGAAGGGGGACAATGGTATCCCATGTAAACCTATTTCTACTGCATCATTTAAGGGTTAGGGATTGGTTAAGAGAAATAATAGGCCCCATCTTATTAATAAGGAGAATATTCCTAAAAATCCTCGTCTTGCTATTAGAGCATCTACTTCATCTCATCCTTTAGATAGCAATTATGAACAATTAAGTGCTGAAATTAGAGAAGTCCAGGATGAAATTAAGAAAGAAAGGAAGAAGAATAAGAAGTTCTAGACTACTATGTTCAATATTTTGAAGTCTACTATCTCATGTTTTCAGCTAGCAATTGTAGAGCAGTTCCATTATGAGACTTCTAGTGCAAAGAGTAACAGCACTTACAGAGATAGTTAGATATTTACGTACTTTCCTGATATTTTATTTTATTTTCATTTTTCTTTTCTTTTCTTCTCTTTTTCTTTTATTTAGCTATTTGGTTATTTTTGTTTAGTACCCCTCTATTTAGGTAACTCTAGATCATTAGCTCTATTATGTACTTTTCAGTACACTTTTATGCTATCTTTGCTATTTCATGTTTTTTTGTGTTCGATGAGACAAGTCAAATCTGAATTATATGATAACAACAATCTTATGCTTGGAATTTTCATTGTTGCTGAGAGTTTGACTCTAAGGGAGTACTAGCTTTTCATTTTCTTATTGTTGTGAATTTTTATCTCCTCTTGCATATTGAATAGAAGACAGTATGGATACTGTCTATACTACAATGGGGGGAAGGAATTATTGTCAAGACCCTAAAGGGGGACTAGTAGGATTACCTAAAATTTTCATAACATGTGTGCACCCATGATATGAAAACCGTCTTGCAAGTCAAAGATTGCAAGACTCTAAATAATAAATCACTAAGATTAATGATTTTCAAGTAATTAATTTATTATAACATGACATAATATATAATTATAAATAACTATGGATGTCCGATATCCCACAGTTCCTCAAAACCGCAAAGAATCGGTATCCCCTACCAAATAATAAGACAGGATATGCCAACATTATAAAACTGCAGGAAGAATTAAATTATATTAAATTCTAACATGTGAATATTTTCTACAAAGAGTGTTTATGTATTACCTATAAAAATCTCAACTAATCCTAACACTGATGTACATATCTTCATCTCGCCTTCAGCATTCGAGACTTATCTCAATCCTATCGTATGTAAACCTACAAAAGAAAGACTATTGAGGAATAAGCTACAAGATCTTAGTGAGCTATCCCTCGTACCATACTGGCAAACAAGTTATTAAGCGAATTATTACAACCATATGAATGCATGCACACGTAGAATGCTAAACAATGCATGCAGTTGACCGGTACTGCATATAATATCGGATTTTAACGCCCTCCGAGATAAGGGTTGGAGATTCATCGGCACCAATCACGACCGGGCTCTAGCACTTGGGTTTTTACCCATAACTTTGAATTCCGTATTTCACAAAAATACATTTCCATTTCTAAAAATCCAATAGTTCACAAAGTCCTAAGCCTAGCGGTGAGGTGGCCTCCGCAGTCCACACCCACACCCTATAGCGGTGGTCTCTAGACGCGACCCCCAGTCACCCACGGTTAGTGTCTCCGGCGCCAATAGAATCCGTGAGCTAAGGGTAAGGTCTTGTTGTACCCATGCTCCTGCACGATACTAATCAAATCGTGTAGGAATCCATCCCTCTAAGGCCCTCCATTACCAACCACGTAAAGTGACGGCCGGAATAAGTAATGTGATGCATGGATAATGCATGAGCCTTTTGATTTAAGATAATCCAAATATAATTAGGTCAAATTATGAGGCGATCAATCAATATCAGCAAACCATCTAAATCATATAAAAATCAATCATACCATCAAATCATCAATTATCGTATTTAACAATATTTCTTACAATAATCAAGCAATATCAAGCACACGCATATCTCGAAACCCCATGCATCAAGTTATTGATATTCAATTTAAGTGCACTAACTATAAGCACAAACAAGTATAGAGTCATCGAGAGTACTCACTTAACTATGATGACTCGCTCTAGTCGTAATAACTGATCGGGAGATCCTCGCCCTCATCAGGATCACCTGATCATTACGAGATAACAGAGATAATAAGTAATTGACTCAACTAAGGGTTCTAGATATCTATCTACATAATTCTACTTAGATTACTATCAGCCTTTATTCAATTAAACCTAATTATTGATCTTACATAACTTTTTCATTCTATTTTCAACATTTACGAATTTACAGTCGTTTTTCATCGTTTTCGGACGTACGTTCACACGGTGATGTCTGTTTTGGACGTTAAGACCCGTGTCTTACAATATGGGCTAAATTTATTGAAATTTTATCTTATTGAAGTTTAATTACTCTTATTACTTATGTTTATGGACTAGTTTAGGATTTAATGATTGAATTAGCTATTTGATTCTTACACTTAGGAAATTTTACATTAGTGCTACAAATTCACATACTTGATTAAGTTTAATTCAATCTAAGAGGTTTATTAGGGTTTAAAGGTTCTTCGATTCCTAAGTACATGTATACATATATAGGTTATATTCTTATGTCATCTTATAATCTATTCTTTTACAAGCTTATGCTTTTGTCATGGCTTATGTAATCTTTTTTATGATGTCATGGCTTATGTCATCATGTGCTTACCTCATCACTTACTTCATAATTTGATTACATAAGCCTCACCTCATGCTTATGTCATATGTACATGTCTTACGTACATTTCACTTCTGTCCTTATGCTTATGTACATATACTTTATACATATATATACTTATGCATCTACTTAGACTTATACCGTATTTATACGTGTATACATACTCATATACCTATACGGTTAGATACGTATTTTTGTACAAAATTTCGTATGCCTAATTTTTCCCTTAAGAAAAGCTTCCTAATTTCATCCTTTTGTGTTTTTATATATGTATTTAGTGTAGTATAGGTATGTATAGTTAAATGTGGTCTTAATTTAGGTTATGTACATGGTAAATACTCATGTACAAAGGTTCACATACTTGTGTTCTTTTAGTATTCCCTTATATGCACATACTTGTGCATATACTCATGTCTTCCTTTCTTCTTCTTCATAATTCCTAATTCCTACACTTAAAGATGGAAACTTTGTTCCCTCTTCTTCAAGACAAAACTAAACACATAATTACTTATCTAATCTATCTAATTAACTAACTAATGAATAATATAAACCAACATAAAGTAAGTTAAGTACATACCTTTAGTTGTGTTGGAATTATGGAGACAAAAGTGAAGTAATGAAAGTGAAAGAGGAAGACGAAGCTTACGGTAATGGTGGAGGATTTTTGGTTTGTTTCTTTTGTCTTGTTTTCATTATGGAAGACAACAAATGGTGAGACCAAAATGAAGAATAAGTTGACGACAACAATTGAGGAGAAAGAGAAGAGAAAAATCAAAAGAAAAGATAAGAGAAACCATCATGAAGGAGTAGATATTTTCTTTATCTTTTAGTCTTTTGTTGACTTTTCAAAGTATTGACTTTAGTCAACATATGTTGACTTGGTCAACTCTTTGACTTTGGTCAATATGTGTTGACTTGGTCAACTTTCCTTAAGTATGTGTAATTTTGTGCACATAATGTAGTAATTAAGGGAAATTAAGGGAAAAATAAAGGAAATGAAGTATTTGGTGAATTGATTAGTAAGAGTAGATGATGAGGTCTTACTTTAAGTATTTATAACCTATAAACATCATTTGGTAAACTGCTTAGTGTAATTAGTATGAAAAATAGCATTTAGGGTATTAAGATTTACTACATTTAATCTAATCTTCAACTATACTCCTAACTCTATGTAATACTATCTTAATCATATACTTAAGAAATAAATGTAATCTATGATTCATTATCTTAGTTTCTAAGGGATCACTTAAGTATTCTAAATGTTTATGCATAATTAAGGGTTATCTTTAGTCATCGATGAAATGGCAAAATATGGAGGATATATTATCATTTAGGGTTTTAGGGTAAGTTTTAGTGAATTAATGCTTTTATATCCTTAAAGTTATAGTTTTAGGGTTTTTATTACTTTAGGGCACAATCTCTAATGTTTTTACACATTTAGGGTTTCATATATTCTTACGCGATTTAATTTTCGATTGTCATCTTAAGGTTTTGATGAGGTTCGAGGTTTTAGGGTCTTCATATGCGGTTAGGGGTTCAATTAATGATTTAAGGTTTTTCGTATCCACTTTAGGTTTTGGATTGAGATTTTGATCGGTTTTAAATCTCACTAGCTCTTTTGAGTTCAGGAAATCATTTACAGTTTGGACATTTGTTTCTATACTTAGAAAGCTAAATTCGTGGGGTTTACAATTATAGGAAATGAAAATATCAATTTCGGTGTCAGCTTTTGTTTACAAATAGTTATACTTGGTTTTTGTTTACAAATAGTTATACTTTTCTATCCGTTTGAACTTTACTTGTTCTTAAATTTCTTGTTTTGAATCTAGAGACTATACAAAGAAATTGTTAATAACATCTGATTGTGATTTGAATAATTGACTCACTAAGGTGCCCTATTCACCACTGTTGAGATTTTTGTACTTAGTTAAAATTAATTAGTCAATTTTTTAGGAACCTAATTTACCTAGTTTTTAGCCTTAGAATTTGAAATTTAAAAGTCGGTCGAGTCCTTAAGTGAAAAGTAAACGGGTTCACTTCTATGCAAGGTTAATTAGTATATGGTCTTTTTAGTTATTCTAATGGCACTTAAACATTTAGTGAAAGAGATAAGTGAAGCTTTGAACTTAGTGATTCCTATAAAAGAAGTTTGAAAAGTTATAGTGAGTATTCAAAAAAATGATAAAATGAGAGCCTTTACTCTAATAGAGTAAAGTAAGGAAGAGTTCATAGGCGTCTCTTTAAAACTTGGTCACTTGGGTGATGAGCTTGAGATGTGCCGACTCAATGCACTCATTATAACGAGAAGGGTGGAAAAGAAAAAGTTCAGTATCTAAACTAAAAAATAAAAATAAAAAAAAAAGGAGGAAGAAGGGGAATGGGAAATGGAAATTTGAATGCAATTCAAGAAATGAATTAAGGCTTGTAATAAAAAGGAAGAAAATCTAGGGATAGAGCAGATACCATATGCTTTCACTACTTTGTTAATTTATTTGTCGAAATAATTAGATGGATAATATGCTTATTAACAGTTGTGAAGTATAAATGGGTGTTTTTCCTTTTAGGACTGAGTATCTACTTTTGAAATAGAAATCTTAGGTTAAACACTTAGATTAAATTTGTTTTCTTCGAAATAGCTAATTAATTTCAATTGTAGTACTCTAATCACATATTTTAGATCGGTTAAAGCAGTGGACATTATAAATTAGCGAGTTTGAAAATGTGAAATATCAGATGTCTTAGATTAGCAATTGGAAACTTTGTATTTTTTTATGATAGATTTTTTTAGTTCTATTTTTTTTGCTTGAGGACAAGCAAAAGTTCAAGTGTAGGGGAGTTAACAAAGGTATATTTTTCATGTTTTAAAAGTGCAAATTAAAATATAATTATTATAGATTTTATAAGAATCATTAAGAATTGGTACTTAATTATTTTCATTTAGATATTTCAGGAATTAGAGAATTGAAGAGTTGAATTATAGACGATTTAAAAGAATTTTAAACAATTAAACGAAGTTTGGATCAATACATGCAAATTGGAATTAAAGATGTTACAACTTGCACTAGCAACCTTTGATGGCTACGCCGCCAGCCTAAAAGCTGGCTATGCACTTACATAGTCGACCTTCATGAAAGAGAAACTTCATGCAAGCCAACCTTAATTTTTCATACAAATAGCTTATGTTTCATTGTTTAAGAGACTTTAGACATACTTTTTCCTTAAACATTAAGAGTCCTAAAATAGTTTTTAGATAGTTTTTGAAAAATTCTTCGGGAGAAGCGCTTTGATCATTGAGAGGATTTTTCTTTTGCTGCGAAGGCCAAGATTGAAGTTGTAATTGAAGATTATTTCTTTCCAATATAGAATTGGTGACATCTATTTCAATTATTCTTATGCAACTCTATGAATTACTTGTGCTTTCAATTATGAATTTCCTTGTAATTTCAATTAATATTTGTGTTTTTGTTTCCAAATCCATAGCTAATTAAAATTATTTGCGAGAATTGATGAAACCTTAGATAGTTAAGATGATGATTATGTTCATGTTATAGGATTAAAAGATATATGGATGATTCATGATTGCAATTTGTATGATTTCAATTATAATTGTTAGAAACCCTAATGATACGGGAGTTAATATAGGGTTTGTTAGAAGTTCTTAGTTGATTTGACTAATCAGTATGGAAGCAGAGTTAATTGAATTAATTAGACATTATCTAAAGATTAATGAAATGTTTGGCAATTGATTATTTACTAAGACATTAGGGATAATTGATTTAGGACATTAGACAATCATAGTATCAAGAAATATATGATTATAATTTAGAGTCCATTATTAATTGGAAGATGGGAAAACTGACTAATTAATTAGGAGTTTAAATTCTTAAGTTTTAAGGTATAATAATTTCAATTAAATGACCATATAGCTATTAATTTATATAATATAATAACAATTTGATTTGCATAATCTAGAGTGGATTCTATTTTCCTACAATTCTTAATTGATTACTTAATTTTAGATTTTTCATAATTATTTTCTTTTCAATAGTTTTAGAGTAATTATTAGATTAATTAATTTAATTTTGATTACTTAAATATTGATAAGAACTAGTATAAAATTAGTAATTTTTTAGTTTTCGAGAGATCAACAACCTTACTTTCTCTATATTACTTTATTTTGACTAAGTATTCTTATTGGAGTATTTGCAATTTATATATATATATATATATATATATATATATGTATGTATATATAGTTTATGTGAATCAATGCTTTATTTGTTGCTAATCTCTTTCTATTAGAGATTGTATGGATGCATAGAGTACCAACGAGTATTGTGTCTGATCATAATTCGAAGTTCACATGCTTCTTCTGGAGAACCCTATGGAAAAAGCTCAATACTAAGCTCATGTTCAATACTTCTTACCACCCATTAACAGATGGTTCAATAGAAGTTGTGAACAAAACAATCGACAACCTCCATCAAGCTACTATTGGGAAGAATTTACATGATTAGGATCTATGCCTATCCATCATTGAGTTCGCTTACAACCATACCACTCATAACTTGACAGGATAGTCACTTTTTGAGGTCATCTATGGAATTAACCCGAATTTACCCTTAAACATGGTTATCAGCCTAACCTCCTAAGGAGAAAGTCAATCTGACTTGCAACGCACTAAAGAGTTCTAGAAATTACATTAGAAAGTTACTAAGCAACTTGTCAAGACTATGGCCCGATAAAAGGAACGAGGAAGCCAAAGAAGGAAGTGAATCACTTACAACCTAAGATACCTTATCTAGATCCACCTCAGCAATGAGCATTTACTAAAGAAGAATACAAGCAAGTTATCCTTTAGGTTGGATAGACCTTTTAAAATCCTTCAACATGTCAATGACAACGCCTATGAGCTTAAGCTACCAAAAGGATACAGAGTATCTTCTACTTTCAACATCACAGACCTAATACCTTATGTGCCTAAAGACGAAGGAGACCAAGATTTGAGGGCAAATATTCAACATCCCTAAAGAACTAATGGTCTGCCAACCTCTAACCCCCTCACTCGCATATGCCTTCAAGGCCTACAGTCTCTCGTGAGGAGGATACTCTCACGTTAGCCTAACTAAATGAGCGCCAGTATATGGGAGGATAGTAGGTGATTTCCTTAAGGTCTCAACTCAAATGTATTCTTCTCTTCATAGACCCCTGCCCAGTCATTAGTTTGCTTAATACCAAGGTCAACCTACTAAATGCTGAAGCCAAGGTGTCTGCACATTGAACCCAACTCCAATCTACAAACATGACAAGTTATCAAGTGTTGAGGCTAAGGGCTCAACATATTATGCTTTACTTATTCAACTTATAGGAGAATAGCATCCTTCTTTTGTCTCGACAATTCCAAATACCATCCATCTACAGCAACTACAACTTCATTGCAGCTCAACTACTACATCTTAAGAATCACCAATATGAACCCATTGATCAGCTGTCACCTGTTCTTACTTTTTTTATATTTGTACTATATTCCATTTTTGTCATTTGTACTATTTATCCCTTTGATACATTTTAGGAATCTCCTTTTTCATTGTCTTTTATATAATTTTCTTTATTTGTATTATTGCCCTAAAGGATTTACTATAAATAGTCATTTTACTATAGCTGCAAGGTATCTTACATTCTTTCAGATATTGAATATATTTGTTCTTGTGAAATATCCCTCTCTAAGAACAATTTCTTTATACTCTTATCTAATATTGCTAAGTAACTCGAGATTAATGGCAAGTGGACCATAACATTAGCTTGTGAGTCATATCAAGCAATGTGTTAAGTTGTTTTGTGTTCATTGGTACATCATATCTCCAAGCAACTCTACAGAAGCTACTATGTTTGCCAAGCCTTTCATCTTACTTTTCTTCAATATCTTGAAGGATTCATTCTATTACTATCACCTACAATACGCTCTAATGATTACTAAGCTCCTAAGCACATCATTAACTTAGAAAACATTATAGGGTAGCCCTTTGGAGGGAATTTGCACGTTGGAGATTCAATGACACACAATTACCAAGGTGCACTATGTTTAACACTTAAGAGTGTTTGGTTGCATGCAACAGGGCCAATTTTAGCACAATCTTAACTTACGTATTCTCTTTACAAGCCCGAAGCAAAACCCAATCCAAACAACCAAGCCTAATAGAGCTTTCAACCATCAAATATTTTGGCACCCACCATGGTTAGACACCACTTCAATCACAATGACCAACATGTGGAACACAATAAACAAAAGCACTTACCAACCTCTACCCCCTACAAACACAAGCACAAATCAAGACCTAACACAAACAGATGAACAACTAAACTTGATTGAGTTGTTCAAGTATTAGAATTGTGAATAAACATGCTGCAGCAAGATAATAACCACCTTTTCAAAGAGGTCCACTAGCTCTAGCAAACAAAGGAGCCCAAAAACAAGCAACCTTTTCAGTAGAATAAAAAAATTATCGACGCATGTTTCTTGTCATCGAAGATCTTACACACTTCATTGCTAAAGGGCGAGAATACCCCCTGATCAAACCCCAAGCTAAAGTGCACTTGGATATTCGAAACAAATGCATCCTTACTTGGGCCAGCAACATGCGACACGACCCAAGTAGGAAAATTTCATTAAGTACCACCACCTTTACAAATACAAAGTTGACACCATTGACACATATATCTAGCTTAAGAATGCATTTGAGGACTTAGTCCAAAGGCTACCTCAAAGAATACATTATCGAGTCAAGACGTAGACTCAAGTGTGGCCGACTTGACCACCAATGCGCTCAGGCCTCCAACATGAACATCAGGCACATCCACGGCTCTATGTGCACCATCACGGGTGATCTAGCTACTATGGGATGCCTTAATCCGCGGCAAAAACTTTCGGCTCTTCAGTAAATTACAACCAAGTGCATGCTTACTGTGCAACATCCCTTCTCGCCAAAAGCACCATCATCTCCTCCTTTGATTATGTCGTATCAAGTTGACGAGTTTCTCTTTCTCAAATCAGTCTCTTTACTGCAATTATCTTTTTCAAATTTCCAGCAAATGTTCACGTAGATATAATATTGTCGTCACAAGATAAATAATACTATTATTGATATCCCAATCCAATTTTGACGACTACATGAAGTCCTTTTCAAAATGACTTATTGTCCATAACCGGGTTACCAGACATGCATTGACGTGAAGTGGCCCTAGATCATCATAGATGAAAATTGACATAAAATGGTCCTATCTAATCATAGTTGCATAAAACAGTTTAATTTCGCATACAACATACTTAGAATATATAGGTCCAATTTCTTAGTTTTTATTTGGGAATTGATTATATATCTTATCCTGCTATCCATTGAAAAAGTTTATTATAAAATGGGCTAACTTTAAACTTATTTTGAATTTTTATTTAGATATGGTGATCTAGTAGGGTTTAAATATCATAAACATGTCTAAATGCATAATCACTCAACTTGATACCTATGCTTTGTTTATGTAAATCCAATGTTATCATTATCGCGATTTTATTTAGACTTATAGAATCAGCAAAATCAAATATAATCTAATAAAACCTGTGAAATATTAAATTTATAAAATCATATATTAAAACACATAATTCTATTAATTGTCTAAACTTAAATACTCGTAAAATCACATATTTGCAAAATGGGATAGCTAACCCATGATTTTAAAAACTATATTAAAGTCCCAAGGCTAAGTTATTATTATACTTCAATTTCAATTAAAAAACTACACAGTTTTTGCTTTGTTATTATTCTCCTACTATATAACTCATTCTCTTAATCGGCCATCAATCAAAAATAAGAAACAAACGTGAAAATTATTGCATTGTGGGCCGAAATTACTCCACCATTGATACACTTTTCTTGGTATAAGGTAATATTTCAGAATAGAATTGACATAAAGTTAAAATAACTCTATATTTGAAAATGTTTAAGAAATAAAATGAGAGGAATGTGTATACATTAGTAATTTTCAAAAATACTTTTAATTACTAAATACTATAATTAAATTGATGTTTGAATAAGTAATTATAATTAATACGAGGAAACGGAATTACGATTTCATCTCGGCAATTCTAATTCTATGGAATCAGATTCTGCGTTTTAAATACACTACCGAAGATGAAAAAAAAAAAAACTTGAACATGGGAAAGGAAAAAAAAAAAAAAAACTTGAAGTCACGATTCGTTCCAATCTAGTGGCTTTTACCAGTCGTAACATAATACAGCTTTTCATATCCATATACGTAACTGAGAGATAGACACTGTAATCCGGAAGATAGAATAGAACCACACGTAACTTCACACTTAGTTGGCATTACAAAGTCTACCATTAAAATTAAAGCAAAGCTGAAGCCAAGTGCACTTTGGTTTCTAGTGACCAACAAACAGAAGGAGCAATATCCAATGTCAAAGTTGTCTGTCAGGAATTATTCATTTCAATGGAAATGGATGAATCCTCGCCACAGGGACACACATAAGTGGATCCTTCCTAGGAAGTGACAAGCCCCGAGCCTCTTCCATATCTACGTAGCAATTTTCTTCACCATAAGCCTTCCAGTCAAAGCACTGTATCATGGAAGCAAGAGTAGTCTGAACAACATGCATAGCAAGTGAAGCTCCAGGACAACTCCTCCTTCCACTCCCGAATGGCAAAAACTGAAAATGTTGACCCCTCACATCAAACTGGCTCTTAAAATTCCCATTCCCTTCTTCATGCATGAACCTCTCTGGCCAGAACTGAAGTGGGTTCTCCCAGTGATTGGGGTCCCTCCCTAAAGCCCATACATTGATGAAAACTCGGGTTCGTGCTGGTATGTGGTAGCCAGTTACGGTACAATCTTCAGTTGATTGCCTTACAATCAATGGTCCTGTTGGGTGGAGCCTAAGTGTTTCCTTAACTATCGATTGTAGATAAGGAAGTTTGGAAATGTCGGATTCCTCTACTACTCTACTGTTTCCCACCGCCTGCTTGATCTCTTCCCTTGCTTTCTCCAGCACATCCGGGTGGTTGATCAGTTCGGCCAGTGCCCATTGAACGGTTGTGGCTGATGTATCAGTCCCAGCACCAAAGATATTCTGCAAACATAAATTTGTTCATCAATTATAATTTTATATTTGCTGTGGTTTTATTTGAAATCATAATATATATAATTGAATAATTGTCATAAACCCCTAAATTCATTATACCATAATGAAGGCTTTCAAGTTTTCTCTAGTGAGCACTATCTCTGAGCTATCATCTTCGTATATGTCCAACAAAATGTCGAGCAAATCCTTGACTCTATCACTTCCCCCACCATTTCCTGCCTCTTTCCTAAGTTTCTGATGTTCTTTTATGATCCTTTCCATCATATTATCGTACCTTTCGCGGACATCCTCAAGCCTTTTCCCAAAACCTTGCAAATCCAAATTCTTACATAACCATATGGAATCCGAAAAATTAAACTTACCTGCAAGCTCAGTCATTTCCTTCACCAATTTCCTTACCTCATCAGCTTCATCTTCTTTTTCAGAACATCTCTTACTCAGCGCCATTCTGGAAATGATATTGTTAGTTAGTCTAATTAATTCTGCACCAACATCAACTAGCTCTTTAGCTTGTGATTTATTTAGCATGAGTTTCAACAACCGGTTTATTTCCTCACTGCGAATTGGACAAAAATGGTCCAATATTGGACCCCCGAGAAGTTGGGTCATGCAAAGCTTTTTAATGAACTTCCAGTACGGTCCGTATGGAGCGAAGGTGAAGTCCGATGACCCATAGGTGAGATAGTCTGCATTTGCCATTTTCGGCCGGCTTAGAAAAGATGTTTCATGGTTTTTTAGGATTTCTTTTGCTATTTCTGGAGAGGAAACTATCACACATGGGTTTGAACCAATGAAGATTTGCATTATGGGACCATATCGTTGGGATAATTTGTGGAGGGCTTGGTGTGGGATGGGTGCAAGGAGGTGCATATGACCAATGATGGGTAGTGCACATGGGCTTGGGGGAAGATTGTGCTTGGTTCGGTTCTTTGTTAGGATAGCACGAGCGAAGATCATGGAGATTAGCAAAATCAAAAGGAGGATTAAGCTTTCTTGATAATAGATCATCATTGCCAAATGTTTCCGATGATTGTGGTTTAGGCGTGGTGATATGTCTGCAAGAACCAATAATGATAGTCATTTATAATTACACATAAAGCAACTCAATTATGCCATGCAATACAACTTAAAATTTAGAACCACTTTCTTAGTTTTACCTAAGTAATGATATATAATAAAATGATTAAAATATAAAAAAAATAAGCAATATTTACAAAATCTGCAAACATCGTCTGAGGATAATTTTGTTGTAGTGAGTCTTGTATCCCTTGAAAAAGCTCCCACCTATTTTATATATATATATATTTTTGTACTTGACCAATACAACCATTTTATAAGGCATTTAATCTTACAACCATAGAATAAACGAGCAAACTGAATGAAATATGAATCTTATTAAATTAAGAAACAAATAAAATAAAAAATATGACTCTCCTTAAATAACATTAAATCCTTAATGACCCAGTTTATTTCAAAAATAAGTAAATCTGATTTCTGAAATAGTCATTGACAACAAAACTGTAAATTAAGAAACGAATAAAATAAAAAATATGACATTCCTTAAATAACATTATATCCTAACTAACCCATTTCTCGAGAAAATAAGTAAATCTGACTACTAAAATAGCTATAAATAGCAAAACTATCTGTTCGAAGCCAGGTTCCCAATATTTCATAACATTCTTCCAATAAGTCAAATAAACCTAGATTCAAATGTTTACTGCAATTCTTTTCCTTGCACACATTTTTCTCACAAATGATAAAGCTCTATCACTTTCTAATGCAAAATGTCTCAAAGTTGATTGATATTCAACTCAGAGATTAAAATCAAGAGCTAGAAGGTAGAGCTTCTGGCTTTTTTGACCAATGATGCTTCTAATAATTCCTGGACTAATTTTTAGATAAATCAGACGAATTTCCGAGTTTTTTTCTTTTTCGTTGTTAACGATCTAAATTATTCATAACTTGTAAGCGTAATTTTTCCTCATCAACTTGGTATCTAATTTTTATTGGAAAAGGATTAGTGGTACAAAATTTATCTCACCGAGATGTATCCCAAAACAGTTGTCTGCATGCATTTTCTTCCGAGGGTCTCCATGTTTTTTCTTTCAGTTTGCACGCTTTGTCAGTGCAATTCTGTTAGATCTTTCGGACTCCATAATTTTTGGCCCAACGCAATCAAAAGAAAGAAACGAGGGAGAAAATAATCGCATTATTATCTAGAATTACTCGACCACAATTCTTCTTGATTTGGTACCTATATGCACATTAAGTGGCCAGAATGGTATGGCCATAAAAATATATAATTGCATTTTGGAGTGTGATGTGGTTGAAAAAGTGTCAACGGTAGATTTCTCGAACTGTACGACATATCATAATTGAGAAAATGCGCTAATAAAATTCGGTAAATAAAACCACATGACGTAATTTTTTACAATATCAAATATAGAAATTTCACTATTGAAATTAAAGCAAAGGTAAGGGCAAGTGCGGTTTGGTTTGTAGCAATTAGCATGCGCAAGCACTCTGCTGAAAAGTCATTGTCCTTTGGAATTATTTATTTTAATAAAGATGGATAAATCCTAGCTACAGGGACACACATTGTCGTTAAGCATTATTTAAGTGCATAGTAATACGCACTAACCCTTGATTGTTCTTGTCATATCCTTGATATACCAGTAAGTGGAACCAATTAATTGATATGTCGGTCCAACTTTGATGACAACATTATGAAATTAACTTATTTGTACACATAGAAGGTGATATATGGTCCTTGATGATAACAGGCTCTAAATTGACCTAAAATGGTCCTATCTTATCATAATTGAACAAAACAATTCAATTATCGCAAGCGACACGCTTTAAAATTAGTACCACACCTTCTTAGCCTTCAATTATTTGAGAAGTGATAATCTTATAAACTCGGCGGTGGAAATCTCGTAACCCTTGAGAAAACTCTTATTTTATATGAACTAGAAGGAGGCAATACAATATCGCCTATACATGTCTATTACGTGATCAGCCAAACTCGATACCCAGCTGACGTTACACCGATCGGGACAGGGATGGATATATTTGAATGCATATGTATAGTATATACATTGACATATATATTGAAAGCGAATGAATACTAACCTTTGTAGCATAATACTCTTAGCCTCACATCATCAAACTGAGACATCTCTACACCGCTCCAAGGTTTTGAAAAGAATCTGCAATTTGAATTAAAAATCTTAAGATTTTCTCTTCTACTCATTTTATTATTTCTTGAATTTCATCGGGTAATTACATGCAATGAAGACAAGAGAAATTGAATACTATAAAGGAAAGGGGAAAAAATGTAGAAGAACATGATACATACCCGCTGCTATTTACCTTATAATTAATGTAAAGAATCATTTTGGACAAAAAATGGAAATTTTTTAAGATTAATGGCTAAATTCATTTCAATCATTTCAATGAGTAATATAGGTTAAAAATGTATTGTAAATACTCCAAAAAGATTTTAATTTAAGTGTTTTAATTTCTTTCTCCCTAAAAATTTTGCTGATGTAATAAAAAAAAAAAAAAGAAAAGAACTACAAATTGAAATAGTCTATTAGGTACTAAGAATTATAATGGTTTAGAATGCACGACAGAAAAGTTTGTTTGTCAAAAGTTTTCATCTCTAAATCGAAACTATTAATTGGGAAATTTTGTGATGATAATCATGTTCACTTATAAAGTTAGGCCCAAGCCTACAGTGTTACTTAAGATGCTTGTTTATTAGATCAGATATTTTCTTTCTCTCTTCATTTTGATTATCTATCTCTCGAAATCTCTCTTAAGGTTATGTCAACAGTGTATTGTACGAAAACCCTAATCTCATCGATCCTCTCATGTATCTCTCTCTGTATTCTTACCCTCTTTAGATCTTAAATCCATATTATAGTTACTAAATTGTTCTTTTGTTTTCGCAACGTATTATGGAAAAGCAATACTAATTTGAGTTCGCTAAGACTCTAGAAGGTTACTAGAAGAAGAAAAAATTTCCATTAAGAGGGTTTCGATATCTTTTCCTCCTTCTTTGATTCTTGTTTATATTTCTATAATTTCTATTACTCTTACAGTTTTAACTACTACAAATTTGTTACACTTATAGTTTCAACTACTACAAATCTATTATATGAAAATTGTAGATTAGTTAGATCTATAAAAACTACTTGTACATTTATTGATTCTATTTGCCTAATTTTGTAAAACCCCTTTATTAATGTGTAAAGTCTCTTAGCCATGCCAATTCCTTTATGTTTTGTCTATTGATTGTAACATTTTCCCCCAGTCTTTAAAAAAAGACCTATCCCTAAGGTCATAGGTGGAACAAGTCTATCAAAATTTATCTAAGTCTTCCTATGATGTTTCTTCTAATAATAACCCTTGCTACTATACCAAAATCTGAGGCACCAGTTTGTCATGTTGTAGGATCTATCTAGAACCTAGTATAGAAAGCGGTTCTAAAACTAGATGACTCGTCAAAAATCTAGAGGTAAAGAAAAGAAGGAACAATGGATCATTTAGCTGCCTTCAAAACTAACACACGAAAGACATTATGAATCTTAACTATGGGAGGAAGAGCCAACTCATAATCACATGTGCCCACCTTCTTCTTAATAGAAAAGGGTCCATAAAATCTCTGCAATAACTTGTGATGTCCCTAAGTAATAGATGTCTACTTGTAGGGTTGAAGCTTCATAAAAACTAGATCACCCACCTCAAAAGACACATTTGTTCTATGTTGATCAACATCGAACTTCATACTTTGTTAATCTTTTAATAAATTCTCTCTCAAATGCTTTAAAACTTCTTCCTTAGTGAGTAGATCCTACTTTACTACTTCTACTTTAAAGGTTCCACTAACATAAGTTGAAATAGTAGGAGGCTTCCTCCCATACACTACTTCAAAAAGAGTAGAAGAGGCACCTTGATGAAAAAAGAAATTATAGGCAAATTCAGCCTATGGTAAAAACCAAACCCACTCTTATGGACATTCCATCACATGCCTTCTTAAATATTATTGAAGTACTCTGTTCAATACCTCAATCTGTCCATCAGATTGAGGATGATAAGTAGTACTAAGAGATAGTTTAGTACCACTCAAATGAAAAAGTTCTTTCCAAAAGTGGCTAACAAAAAGAGGATCTCAGTCATATACTATGGATCTAAGAAACCCATGCAACTTGATGATAATGTTAGGAAATAAAAAAGCAACATTGGTAAAAGTGAAATTAGATTCTAAGGAACCTAAATAACAATATTTCAATAATCTATCAACAACTACTAATATGATTAAGTACCTTTGTGATTAAGGAAGAGAAGCCACAAAATATAGAGAAACATCTTCCTATATTTGATTAGGCACCGTTAAGGGAGGTAACAAACTTTATGGGCTCTTAGTACTATACTTGATTTATTAGTAGATAATACATGTTTGTACAAATGCTTCTACATCCGCCTTCATGCGTTCGCAATAAAACTCATAAGTGAGTCTCTTATATGTTTTATGGACTCTAAAGTGACCTACCATAGTTACTAAATGACATTCATATAACAGCTTAGGAATAAGCTATGAAGTAGGCACTAAAAATATCTTATCCTTAAAGTATAAGAGACCATTCTTCCAAGATAGCTCCCACTTTAGTTGCTTACCCTGCTTCATAGCATCAATCACCTTTTGGAAAGTAGCTAAGCAATGAAATTCCTATTGCAACTCTTGTATCAAATGAAAGCATGATATAGAATAAGCCATACAAGCTACCTCATGCTATCTTGATAGTGAATTGGCTACTTTATTATCTTGGCCTAACTTATAATTAAGCAACTTAGCTAAATATTTGTGTTTCTCAAGTGTTCGAATGTCACATCCCAACTTAGCACAAAATGCACTATCACACAGGAATACTTATTGAAAACTTAACTTAACTTACTTATTTATCAAGAGACAACATTGTTTACATGATAAAGGAGTTGTTACATAGGAGTTCAACTAGATATTATGTAACAACTTATGTGTATAACATAATATTTACATCAAAATATGAATCAACATTTTCCTTTGCCGTCTTCACAATAATAAGATTCCTAACTTAGTATAGGTTCTATATAAAAGTCTATGACTTCAACTCATGCTCTCAATATATATATCCTCCCTTAGTGTTGAGCCTTTCACGATGCAATTAACTTGAGAATAAAATATTTTATCCCTTCATATACCAAAGTTAAGTGAGAGTGGATAACAAATAACATAATATAAACAATATGATAAACAATACTGCATATCACAATTGAAACATTTCAATCATAACCCATAAGTTCAACTTCACATATGTATTCACCCAATTGGGCATTTACTACTAGCAATACAGCCTGCTATACTCATGCACGTGACATGCATCAGTACCAATATCCTATGCCTTTTTAATTTTCTACTAGTTAGTCGACATAGCCGGGCATTTAGATACAATGTCTATGAACCTTTAGGCAATAAGGAGTTGCTTGGGAGTACAATCTCTACCATATTATACTATACACTATAATAGTCTACTAATATAAAAAAGGGCAACAAGGTGCTATTTGAGAGTAAGACCCCCAACTTTGCTTTACAAAATTAGACTATATACTATAGTTCACCAAATCAAAGTAGCAACATTGCCAAATTAGACCACACACTGTAGTTTACCAAATTTGACAATCAAAATTCTCACAATGTTCAAGCAATACAATCTATATGATTCCAAAAACTAAGTTCATAAAGTCATGCTTTTCCCATGATCATTTGAAATCCTTATTTTAAAATTTCTGACCCTGTAGGTTTCTTTTTGTACCATGACATGCCATGTGATAGTAACTCAAGAATATTAATCAATACAATTAATCTTTAAGTTTTATATAACTTAGTTATTTGATTCTAGTTTTCAAACTCTCCATAGCGAAATTCTAGTATCTTACTTAGGGTTCACTTAAGTGAACACCCAAAAGATTGAGTTAGCAATCACTCAACTTCCCTAGTTAACACAGTCATTTGTAAACATAATTCATCACCCAATGTAGCAACATAACAATTTAAATAAGGTACATTACTGTCATTCATAATCACCATATCAACATTCACCATAGTAGCATATTGATTCACCTAAGATATACTTATATTCAATTAACACAGCATCAAATAACATGCAGTGTTATGAGTAGCAATATATCTACTCAAAGTATGAGTTAAATTCACTTACCTAGACTTAGTAAGAGTACAAAATCCTAAACTTCATAACATGGTCTTTTCTTACTTATCATACCTATCAAAATATAACATAGTCTTCAAATTAAGTGTAGGTCGAACTTGAATTGTTATCATCTTTCATTTCTACGTTTTTAAACTTCATGTGACCTTATCTTACTCATTTCCTATCTAATTTCTACATACCTTATATCACCATTATATTTACTTCAATTACTATTAAGATATCTTAAGAATCAAGTCATTAATATTATCAAAAGTCCCAAAATACTCTTTTTTTATTATGACTCGATCGTATGCCACCTTAACTCCATAATTGACCTAAATAAGCTTTAGTATTGAACTAAAAACCATAAAAATTATTCTTTCCAAACTTGTCTAGCAATCCTTAATATATCCCAATGTGTTCATTTTACGTAAATTTGACAAGTATCTTACTAGTACTAATTACTATATTACATATTAAGCCAACATATAAGCTTATATTAGGAAAATATGTAATAAATAGTATACAAACCTGATTAATTTTACAAAAAATCCTATAGACTTACAAAAATATGTAGTTTAATTATTGATCATGAATTACACTTTGCTAGTTATTATCTATTTTTACGAAAATAGCAATTTTAACTCAAAATTGCAAAAAATTGGAGAAAATAAAAAAATTTATGTGTGAGATAAAAATTAAATATTCCAAATATCATTATAAATATCTACAAGTCTAAACATGTAGGGCTCATTCATTAATTTCATCAAATACTAATTATTTCAATAATTTGGTAAAATTGGCAATTTTATTCAAAATAATTATAAAAAATAGTAAACATGGAGATTTTAAAAAATTCTTATTACTGAAATTTAATATATTATATAAGTGTATTATTAAAAAATTTTCAAGTCGAAGTAACATTATTTAATATTTTATTTAAAATTCGTCTCAACAGGGTGCATTTTTAAGAAAGTACCCTAAATCAATGTTATTTTAAGAAAATAAAATTACCAAATGAAAGTACATGTAAAATAACCTAGGAAAACCAAATTTTATAATTTTATGAGCTAATTTGATATTTTTAATGAATTAATGAAAATTAAGCAGTAAAATTTAACTTACTAGCGCACGGTGCTCTGGCCACCACCCTATGTCAGCTCACTTTCTCTCTCCCACAACTTTAAGTCCCATGTATAACCTTAAGAATCGTAATTCACTATATTTTCTCACTATTTTCTATTATTTTTCTAAATTTTTTTCTAATTTTTATAAATTGTATTCTTATATTTTGAGAGTGCTAAAATGTTGTAAATGAGTGTTTGGGACCTATTTATATTTTTTTTTAACTTTGCATAATTAAATAAAATTTGAACATGTATATGATAAATGTCAATTTTCCATTTTTCAAAATAACATGTATTATCTCCTCATCAATCAAGTGTTGACTCATCAATTCCAATAAATACTAAGTTAACACATCATTTGGTGACTCATCTATCTAATTTTTTTCATTAATTTTCTATTATTTTACAATATTTTACCTAATTTTAATAATTTATTATTATTATATGTATATATTTAATACATATAATGTATATAACATGTAAATACATCTATATTATGTATAATTCAACTTCATTTATTATTTTGAAAGTTAATTAACTTATGTATAATATCTTGCTGTATCTAAAATCTTAAATTTTATGATTATTTGCTTTATCAATAAATTAACGTTTTTGTTAAATTAATATTTAACATAGCTTATTTTGAGAAATTGACTTTTCTTTAAATTACTTTGTTTAACTTTTCTAATTTTACTATAAAATTTAAAATAAAATGGATAATATAGCCCGATACTCTAAATTTAAGAGTTTGGACCTTAAGGTTATTAAATTAGCTCGAAATCTTGCGGTATTTTGGATGACCTAACTATGTATCTCCTTAAGGCTTCCATGAATAGTCTCTACCATAAAGTGAGAACCCAAGAAGTGTTGCCTCCATTTTCTAATCACTTATACAATAGCATGTAACTCTCTAACATAAGCATAAGCTTTTGTTAGATGAGAAGGCAATTTCTTGCTAAAGGAAGCTATTGGATAGCCTTCCTATAATAGAATAGCCTTAATACTTGTTGAAAAGTCATCTATTTCCACTACAAACTCCTTAGAAAAACCAAGTAAAGCTAATATGGGTGCTATAATTAAAGCCTCCTTAAGTTGCTTAAAGGCACATTTCGCCAATTCAATTAATGAAAATTATCCGTCTATAACATGTCTATAAGGGGTGCAACTATAGTAGCATACCCTTAAATAAATTGCTTATAATAAACCGATAGGCCTAAAAAAGCTCTCAACTGCTTAATAGTTTGAGGTAATGGCCATTCCTTTACCTTCTTTACCTTGGATTGATATGGTATACATTTCCTATAAAAACTATATGTCTTAAGTATTCTATAGTACTTCAACCAAAAGTACACTTACTTTCCTTTAAATACATAGTGTTATCAACTAGTGCATGATAGAATTTGGTCAAATGATCTACATGTTGATCTATCAAAGTACTATAGACTAATATGTTATTAACAAACATAATGACAAATTTCCTCAAGTGAGGGCAAAATATCTTATTCATAATAGATTGAAAAGTAATAGGAGCATCACTCAAACCAAAGGGTATTATGAGAAATTCATAATGCACTTCAAGAGTGTGAAAAAGCTATTTTTTCCACATCATTAGGATGCATCCTAATCTAATGATAGCCAACTCATAAATCCAATTTAGAAGACATAGAGGCACCACTTAATTCATCTAACAATTCATCAATAATGGGGATAGAAACTCGTCTTTCGCTATAGCTTATTTAAGAGCCCTATAATCTACATAAAAGTGTCAAGTGCCATCCTTTTCCTTAACCAACAACAGTATGAAGAGAAAGGACTAGTATTGTCTTGAATTATCCCTTACTATGACATATCTACAACTTGTTGTTCAATCTCTTGCTTTTGAAAATGGGGAATAGTGATAAGGCTGGACATTGATGGGATTATTGTCCTTGAGATGAAATGATAATACAAAAATAATATATATTTTCTATGGTAATTTCACACTAATTTTGACTTTAATTCTTATAACTTAGTGATATTTTGAGCTTAACTTGTTTATTTATCACTTTTGGAGACTCCAGGAGTACTTTATGGAGATTTTAAGAATTCCAAGGTAATTTTGGAGTAAAATCATGGCTAACAAAGTGAAATAGAGAAATTTTGAGTAAGAATGGAAGTTCAACAATACTAAGATTATGGACCACACCCATGGTCCTCTCATAAAAGAATTTAATTTGAATTTTGAAGTTTCACGCAAAAGGTACGATTATAGCTTGCTACTACGGTTGTGTATTAAGAGTGTGAAGGCATTGCAAATTCCAGTATTTTATTTTTGTTAAGTTTTATTCATAATCTTAAGAGCATTACCTATAAATAAACTCTTAAGCCTAAGATTACAGAAAAAGCTCTTTGAGCAATTGTTAGGGTTTTAAATTATTACAAGGGAGCTCCTCCATCATGTCTTTTCTTTTCCATCTTTTTGTGTTCTAATTTCAATAAACTTATTAAATCATTGTTGAACCCTATATTCATAAGAGTGATTTTATTTATGAAATTCTTTCAATGATTTTGCTTATTGCCTGTCGAGTCCAATTTCGATTTCTTTAATTTAACCTATATTAAGCCCAACCTACTTAATATAAGTTACTTAACATTAAACTAAGGAAATATTTTTTAAAAAATTTAAAAATTAGAGTCGCCAAACAGTTTAACTAGTAAAAAATGAAATTAAAATTTTTGAATGGAAAAACCCTAATTTGACCATAAGTCTACAGATATTCTAAAAAATTGCTTTTAAAAAAATTAAACTAGAAAAAGTCAGGTTCAAAGGCTAATCTATTAAGGCTAAATCATTATGTAAAAACTAAAAAAAAAATTGATGAGCTTTATTTTCATAATTTTCTAAAAAATATTAAAGTATGTATAAATAAGCAAAAGATAACTAAAGTGAAATTTTTTACTATTTTTTTATTACGAATTTCTAAGAAAAAGGAAAAAAAAAGTTTTTTTTTTATTTTTATACGGTTGTGCCGAGGGTACTTGAGATCAAACCAACTGTAGTTCTCTTTTTATTAAATATTTAGTGAGTAAATTCTTTTTATTATGAAAATTGAGCTTGGTTTACATTTATTAATCAATTTATTATTTAAAAAAAAAACCTAAGAAATCTAAATTTTCCAAATTAAAGAAAACCCTAATTAGCTAAATCTTTTTTAACAACTTTGGTTAAGATTTTTTTTATTTTCTTAAAACCACTACGTGTAAAAAAAAAAATCTTTTTTAAATTATAACTATAAGATATGGTTAGATATATATCTTCGTGCGTATTTTTTTTTAAATATTAATTGCTACATACGTATCTTAATATGTATCTTTTCTAAATCATAACCACAAGATACGTATCTTTCAAAAAAACACAATTTTTCTATAAGATGCAATTTTTCAATTAACTAAATTAATCAAAAAAACTCAAATTATCTAAAAATATCCAATAATATAACGATAAAAAATAATAAACCTACGCTAAAACAAAAATTAATTAATAAAATAAACAATAAAACTAACTAATAAATAAATAAAATTTTATTACCTAAACCGTTTAAGTCACATACGATCCTCTCAGTGCTGTGTCTGTACGTTAAATTTCGCCTGTCGTGTGCCTTTGCTATATTCGGCTTGTGGAATTTGGTGATTGTTATGAGCTCGCCTATGTCGTGTATGTACTGATCGAAAATTGTTGGCATGCAGTCGTGAGTAGCATGGGCTTGGTATGTTCGGTGCAGATTGGTCTTCGATCAGGAATGTGTTTTGTCATGTGCTTGGGATCTGCTGTGGCGTCAATTGGCATGTGGGTTAGCGAGCAAGAGTGGCTTTGTGGATTTGGATTGTTGGACGTCTGGTCAGCAAAGGGGCTCAACTTTGGCCTGATATTAGATTTTGGGTGTTGGCCTTACGTGGAATCACGTCAGGGAATTGCTGGATTTTCAATTGTGGAGTTGGCGTCAGGCTTACGTGGTAAGGGACTTTGTTTTGTCGGACGTTTGGGGAATTGGATCAGGTGAAGTTGGATTGCCATTCATCGAATTATTGATGGAACTTCGGATAGTAGGCTGTCAGGGAATTGTTGGATTGAGGATCGGCTTGGAATGTCAAACGAAAGACTTACGTGGACTTTGGATTGTAGAATTGAGTTTGGAAATTTGGATATATGACTTCATATTTCGTTTGGGAATTGGATGTTGGCATTAGGTTTATGGAAGTCGGTATTTTGAAATTTGGAATTGTAGATTGTGGAAAGTTAATTGTAGGAATTAAAAAAAAAAAAGGTCTTTAATTCTACCATCAAATCCTTCTTTATAAACATTGGATATTTCGTACTGAAGATACGGAAGATTCAATAATAATTTTTTGAAGATTTGTCCTAACTTCTAGAAACTCTACTTAATTCAGGCTTTTCATTTTCTAAGGCCCAGCTCGATCCAATCTTGTTATAGCCCAACAACTTATTTAATAAATCCAAAATCCATTCTAGCCCAATATAAATTAGATAAAATTCTATTTTAAATCGAACTGGATCAAAATTATTTTAATAAAGCCCAATTCTTGAATGACTTAAAATTAATTGTACATCGTTATTCGATTTAATTTTAAACAATCCAACATGACTTAACTTGACTTGATATGATTCGACTTGATACGATACGACACGACTCGACTCGATTTAACTTAATACGACACAACTTGATATGACATTGCTCTCTCTTTTATTTTTCTTTTTTCTCTATTTTTTTCTTTTTAATTTTTTTATTATTTTTTGTTATTATTATATTTATATTATTTTTTTATTTTTATTAACTTGTCTTTACTAAAATAAAAATGAAAAATAGAAAAAATAAAATATCTACAACTACTCCTCTTTGCAATGAAGTTCAATTAGAACTTCTTTACAAAGACAAAAAAGATACTAATTTTTGCTTGACCTGACTTGGATAATTCGAAAAGAATAGATCTCTTTGCAATTTCTTTCAAGTTAGTGGATGATCCTAAGAGGATAGATCTCTTCAAGATTCATTTTTTGATTTGATGAATAATCCGAAGAAGATAGATCTCTTCAAGATTTCTTTTAGTTTGATGAATAATCCGAAGAGGTTGGATCTCTTTCAGATTTCAAAACTGATTCTGCTTTGGTTCTATTGACAATTCGAAGAGGATAGACCTCTTTGAGATTTGTCTTGATTTGGTGAATAATCTAAAGAGGATAAATCTTTTCAAAATTTCTTGTTTTTGGTGAATAACACGAAGAGGATAGATCACTTCAAGATTTGTTTTGGTTAATCTGAAGAGGATAGATCTTTTCAAGATTCATTTTGGTTAATCTGAAAAGGATAGATCTCTTTAAGATTCACTTTGGTCAATCTGAAGAGGATAAATCTCTTCGAGATTTCTTTTTAGTTGATCTAAAAAAGATAGATCTCTTTGAGATTTCTTTTTAGTTGATCTGAAGAGGATAAATCTCTTCGAGATTTCTTTTTTTATTGATTCAAAGATGATAGATCTTTTTGAGATTTTGTTTGGTTTAGTGAACAATCTAAAGAGGATATATCTCTTCAAGATTTCTTTTTGGTTCATCTGAAGGGGATAGATCTTTTTGAGATTTCAAAAACTTATTTTAATTCTTCTAGATATTACTTTTAAGGACTTTTAGTATCATTTTAGCTGGGAATAGAAAATTTCTTGAATAGCAACCAATTGACATGCTCACATTAACTTCCAATATCCACTCATTCAATTAGTAGAATTTCACCAAAGTATTGTGTTTGCTTCTTCTTTCCTCTTTTCCTCTTTTCTTCTTTATTTTTTCTTTTTTTCTTTTTTCCTTTTCCCTTTTTTTCTTTCTTTTTTCTTTTTTTTCCCCTTCAATAAAACCTTCTAAACCTTGGTTGATGTGTCTTGTAACCGTACCATGCTCATGCCTTGAATTTGCTTCTCTCAATACTAAGTTTTAATTTCCACTCTCCATGACTTTTAAACGATAAATCTCTTTTTGAAAGAAACAAGATCAAATTAGTAAGAACATTTGATTTCAATTTATTTGGTGATTCAGATTCATTGGTAAGTGTTTAGTGTTTAAGTATATGAGGTTAAGAAACATAGTATACAAGGGTTTATTAGTGAAGTATTTGTTGGTCGATGACCATCCAAATTCGAGAATATTCATGGATATCAACTTTATTTGTAATTGATGAAATATTAACTACAAACTATTCAAGAAAAATTAAAATCTTTATTGAACTCAATTTTCATGGATAATACAATTTGACTGCATATAAATTCACCAGTTCCCTTAATTTTAGGTCATCCATTTTTGTCAACACTAATGTACCTCCTAATAATACCCTTTTCACCACATAAGGGCCTTCATAATTTAGAGCAAACTTGCCTTAGGGTCTTTTGCATTCGATAATACTTTCTTTAACACCAAGTTTCCTTCTATAAAGTACCTCTAGTGTACTTTCTTGTTAAAAGCTTAGATCATCTGCTGTTAGTAGTACTGACCATGACATATCGCTGCAAGTCTTCTCTTATCTAGGAGATTCAAATGCTCCATTTGCTTCTTCACCCACTCTACTTCATTGAGCTGAGTTTCTGCCAACACTTGAAATGCAGGTATTTCTACTTCTATCAGTAGTACCGCTTCATTTCCATACGCCAATGAATACGGTGTTGCACCAATAGAGGTTCTATAAGCCATGAGAACAAATGGGAGCATCTCATGCCAATCTTTATAAGTGATCACCATCTTCTTAATGATTCTTTTGATGTTCTTATTAGTGGCTTCAACTACCCTATCATCTAAGGTCAATAAGGAGTTGAGTTTCTATGATTGATCTTGAATTGGCTGTATACTTCATCCATTAACTTGTTCAAATTCATCCCATTATCTGTAATAATAAACTTTAGTGCACTGTATCTTGCAATAATATCTCTTTTTAGGAATCTGACCACCACTCCTTTAGTCACTGTAGCATACAATGCTGCTTCTACCCATTTGGTAAAATAGTCGATCACGACTAAAATGAATCTGTGCCCATTCGAAGCTATTAGCGAAATTGGACCAATCATGTCAATTCCTCACATCGAGAAGGGCCAAGGAGTTGATAATACATGCAATTCTTGGGGAGGAGCATTGATTTTGTTAGCATACACCTAACACAGGTGACAGTACCTCGCGTGCCTAATACAGTCTGATTCTATTATCATCCAAAAATACCCCATTCTCATGATCTTCCTAGCTAACATGTACCCAATCATGTGAGGATCACAAACTCCTTCATGCACTTCTTTCATTGATTTCTCAGCTTCTTCTTCATCCACATATCTTAGCAGTGTTGCATCTAGTGATCTTTTGTATAACATGGCTCCACTTAATAGGAAATGAGTAGCTAATCTTCTTAAAGTTTTTCTATCTTTTCTATCAGCATCTTCAAGAAACTCATCTATTTGAGGTAACCTTTTGATATCATGATACTAAGGTTTCTTTGATTCTTTATCTTTAACTGTTAAGCAAAAAGCTAGTTTTTCCTCCACCTCAATCTTTAAAGGCTGAATTTATATCCCATCCATAACTTTCACCATTGATGCTAATGTGGCCAATGCGTCGACAAATTGATTCTAGGTCTTTAGAATGTAAGTGAATGAAATCTCTTAGAATTTTTCAATCAGCTTACTTAAATGTTCGTGATAAGGTATCAATTTCTCGTCCTTTGTCTTATATTCTCCTAAGATTTGGAGAATTATAATAGAAGAATCTCCATACACTTCAAGTTTTTGTATTCCCATATCTAATGCCATTTTGAGCCCTAAAATACAAGCTTCATATTTTGCTATGTTGTTAGAATATAGAAATGTTAATCTCGCTACCACAGGGAAATGGTTACACTCAGGTGATACCAGTACCTCTCTTATCCTACATCCAAACACATTGACGGCTCCATCAAAATACATCCCCCATCTTAATTTCTCACCATTCAATTTAGTTGCCATCATTACATTTTCATCTGGAAACTGTGCTTCTGAACCATCATCCTTGTCTTCTAATGGGTATTTTGCCAATTGATCAACCATCCCTTGCCTTTTGATCGAACTTTGACTTATATACTAGATATTGAACTCAGAAAGTAGCATCTGCTACTTCGATATTCTCCCAATCAATGTCGGCTTTTCTGTTAAATACCTCAATGGGTCGTGTTTCATCAACAACTCTATTGAGTAATAAAGAGTGTACTGCTTAAGCCTATGCATCACCCATACTAAGACACAACACATTCTTTCCACTTCTGAGTATTTTTGTTTCCCTTCTATGAACTTCTTACTTAAGTAGTATATAAGATGCTCTTTTATGCCTATTTTGTCTTTTTACTCCAGCATACATCCCATTGATTCAGGAAGAATCGTCAAGTAGAGAATCAATGGCTGTTCCGGTATGGGAGTGACCAATATCAGTAGATTCACAAGATATTCTTTGATTTTAGTAAATGCTTGCTTACACTCTTCATCCCATTCGATTGCTACATTCTTCCTCAAAAGTTTGAATAACGGCTTGCATCTATCAGTTAGTTTTGATACAAACTAAGTGATGTAATTTAACCTCTCTAATAGTCCCTAAACTTGTTTGACAAACTTCAATGTAGACATGTTTATGATTGCCTTAACTTTATTTAGGTCGGCTTCTACTCCTTTTCTATTGACTACAAACCCCAACAATTTACCTACGATTACTCTAAAGGTGCACTTTTTAGGGTTCAGTTTCAATTGAAACTTCCTCAATCGCTCAAATAACTTATGCAAAATATTCATATGATTTTCATTCTTCTTAGATTTTGCGATCATATTATCCACATAAACTTTAATTTCTTGATGCATCATGTCATGAAACAAGGCAATCACAGCGCACTGATAAGTTGCTTAGCGTTTTTTAACCCGAGAGGCATCACGTGATAACAAAACATTCCCCAAGTGGTAATGAAAGTGGTTTTGATTTTATCCTCTTTTGCCATCTTGATCTAATTATATCTCGAGAAACCATCCACAAATGAGAAAAGATGATTTCTGGCTGTATTATCCACTAATACGTTAATGTACGACAAAGGAAAGTTATCCTTTGGTGTCGCCTTGTTTAAATCACGAAAATCTATGTAGACCCTAACTTTCCCATTTTTCTTTAACATTGACACCACATTTGTTACACATTAGGGTAATCTAACACTTCTATGAACCCGACTTCTAATAACTTCTTCACTTCTTCTTTTATTTTGAGGAGTATATCCTACCCAAATCACCTAAGCTTTTATCTTTTCGGTTTTATTTCTTCCCTGGTTGGCTGTTTGTGAACTACAATAGACAAATCTAACCCGAGCATATCTTCATAAGACCAACCGAATATGTCAAAGTATTTTGATAGCAATCGTAACAACTCTTGTTTTTTATCATCCGTAAATTTATCGCTAATTTTTAAGTTTTGTGGATTCTCTTTTGTCCCCAAATTAATCACAACCATCAATTCATCAATAATTATTCTACCCTGTTCATATCGACACTAACTCTTTTGTATTTCATTTGAAGTCTCAATATCATCTTTGACGTCTGACTCAACAGGGCCAAAGGTGATGTTGGTACTTTCATCATTTATATGAGTGAGATATCCATTACGTTCATCATTTTTATTAGATCTGAAGATTAAAGGACAAAGAAAAGGACAACAAATAAATAATAAGGAAGAACTGATGGAAAGAAAGGAACAAATTTTATTGAATGAATGACTTCAAATTGTTTGAAAGAAAAGGCCTAACTAATCAGACTAATTATCAAAATCAAATGCTCCTCATTAATCTAATTTTGTGTTTCTAAAGAGACAAATTAATGGGAACAAAAAACCATGTGCATAAGAAAATTGGTAAGCCAACGTCTTTCTTCTTGTCTGGACTAATGTTGTATTGCTAAGCCAAGGCCTTAGGTAGATTGGCTACTTCGGGTTTTTAAATACCAGTTGGTGTTGAGAATGTTTAACGGATGTTCGAAAAGTCTATGTGAGCATGGTACAGTTGATCTTATCTCTTACCTCTAGTTTTGACCTTCATTTCTTGAATCTCATCTTTAGTAGGCTCATATCCAAGTCCAAACGTTCAAATCTGCTGCTTAGGCTGTTCTAAGCAACCTCGTTTCCCCCCTGTCTTGACTCTTCAATCATATTAACTTCATAAAAAATCTGCAACCTCAGCTCTTCTAATTCTTCACTCCCCACATACAGAATAGTCGTTGATATATGGCAAGTGCACCTATCAATTTTAATATAGCGGATGTGAGTCCGAGTTGATCCCTTAGAGATTTCGAGTACTAATATTAACCTTAGCTCTATTATCTAACCGGAAAATTGTGTTGAGTTGAATGAATTAGAAATACTGAAATTAATAAACTAAACTAATTATGAGACTTGATTAAGCAATTTAGAAAGCAATAAAACTAAGAACGACTTCAAGAAGGTAATAACGTATTTAGGAATTATTTCCCTTAGTGTTTAACATGTGATCTTTTAAAATATATTCAATTCAGTTTCTATTATTCTTGACCGGAGGGATTCACAATTAAAGTTAATATCTTTCTCAAGCATATTAACCTTAATCCTAAATTATTTACCGGAATCTCTTCACTTAGTAATATAACTTAGAATTGCATTAATGTATAATGAATTCCCATGCAAATAATTAACTTTCCGGAAGAAACATGTATCTTATCTCTAAGTATACATGTAATTCTCTCCAATTATGCCAAGATCTAATTACACATGCAATTTCTGAATCATCATGCATAATATCATAAATTGATAGTTTAGAATTATCAATCAACAATTAAACAACATAATTGAATCAAGTAAAGATAGAAACTTTATTGAAAATTATAAATTAACCTAAGAGTTACATGAAACCCTAGGTTCCATAATCCTAAATACATGAATTCTAAGCTATCATAATGAATCTAAAGACGAGTTCCATAAAAAACATAGAATAAAACATGAAAAACCCCTTCGATTGATGAAAGATCTCTCCAATCTTGAAGTTGGTGTTGCTCTCGCCTTCTTCTTCTCTTTCTCTTCAAGTCTCTTCTCTTCTCTCGTGTCTCCTCCGTCTTCTCTAATGTCTCTCCTATCCTCAAACCCTCATATGTCCTTTTATATATATATATTATAAGGATTCTGTTTTCGTCACCAGACACGGCTTGGGACATGGCCGTATCCCCAGGTTGTGTAACTTTCTGACCTTAGCAAATTTTTCTAGATGGACATAGCCTGGGGATATGGCTATGTTCTAGACTGTGTAACTTTAAAACTTCATAACTTCTTCATTTGAACTCTGAATTGAGTGAAACTTGATTGCTTTTCTTCGTTTTCGATCCTAGAATGCGTTCAAACCTTGAAATCAAAATTTTACTCAATTAAGTATCAATTTATTTAAAAGAAAAACAAAAATGTAAGGGAAATACTATAAAATTACCATATGAAATATATTTGAAATAAGAGTTATCAGTCGTCTCTTTGTAAATCTCGTAATGTTGCTCCCCAAGAATAGTAACCAACTGCCCATTAGCTATGAATTTCACTTTTTGATGTAGATTGGATAGAATTAGCCCTTCTAAATGAATCCAAGGTCTTCCCAATAGAAGATTAAAAGTTCGCGATATATCCAGAACTTGAAATGGAATAGGGAACATCTATGGATTGATCTTAACCTATAGCCCAATCTCTCCAATTATCTCCCTTTTTAATCCATTAAAAGCCTTTATCGAAATCGAGCTGGGCTTTATCTCAGTTGAATCTACTCCAAGTAAATTTAGTGTCACTGATGGACATATATTCATCAAAGACTCATTATCTATTAAAACTCGAGTAACCACTTTCCTTATATACTTAACCATTATGAAAAGGGGCTTTGTGTGCTAGTCTCCTTCTTCACCTAGCTCATTAGGCGAGAATGAAATTTGATCCATTGCAAATATCGAGTTCACCACTAATCGTAATCTTTCAATGGAAATCCCTTCAGGTACTTTGACATCTTTTAGAATTTTGATTAATGCCTCTTGGTGAGTATTTGATGACAACAGCAAGCCCATTAAAGAGATCTAGGCCGGTACTTTGGCTAGCTGATCCATAATCTTATATTCACTAGCTTTTACTATTTTCTTAGCAACATTCTGATCTTTATCATTTGTATTTTCAATGATCTTTCAAGAAGCCTTTTCCATAGTAGACTTCCTCTTAGCTTCCTCATTTTGATCATAAACTCGTTTTGAACGTATAAGCTTACCAACCATATGTGATGAGGACCTAGTTTTCTAATTTATCGCTTAGTAATCTAAAGGTGTTGCTTTGTAATTCTTTGGGGCTATTAGGACATTGAAAGCAATCTTCTTGGGCTTACCCAATTCTTCAACCTTCTTAGTCTTCCCATAATACTTAAAAACCAACGGCATAGGCGCATCTCTAATCATTCCAACCATCTCAGTTGTCTTCTTGGCTTCTACAATAAGTTTGTCTTCTTCCTTAAATTCTAGACCCCATCTAGTAGATAGTTTGTCAGCATATATGGCGGGTGAACCGACGTAATCTACCAAACACTCAAACTTCCTTAACGGTTCTCTCAGGGTGTCAACTGTCGGATCTCTGACTTCACATCTTTTTCTAAGCTCTTTTTAAGTACTTCTCTTTTGTAGTTTTGGAATCATCATAGCTATGATATTAGCTTTCTTTATCTTCCCATCCTTCAGCAATTGATATATTGTCAATCTAGTCTGGGTTCTATCCCTAAGATTCATATTCTATAAGTATTCGACTTGCCTTAGATTCTAAGCTATCTCCTTAATAGTGATGGAGAGACTGTCTAGATCAATCTCTGGTTTAGAAACTTCAGTAATGATCATGTTAATTGAATGCCCATGATTCGGTAGTGGATTATTTCCCATGTTAAGAGTAGGAATTTGAATGAAATCTAATTAAACCAATTTTGCATCAATAAGATCCTAGATCTTATGTCTGAGTCTCCAACATTGGTCTGTAGAAAGCCCTACTTAGCTGAAATGATAATAAAAACGAAGCTTTGGAATATAATCCCTTGGTCTTTCAAATGTTAGAAGATTCTCTTTCCTTAGTCGTACAAGAACTTGGCTTAAATGAATGGAAATATGAGTAAATTGTCTTTTTGTGGGTGGTTGTTTTGATTTAGACTTGGTAGGGGATTAGATCCTTTAGTCATGGTTACTAGGGCTGCAAGTTTGACAAGGTTGCCTGTATTGACAATTGTCACATCCTGACATAGCATAGGATGCACCATCACACAAGAATACTTGTTGCAAACTTAACTTAACCTACTTATTCATTAAGAGACACCATTATTTACATAATAAAGGGGTTTCTATATTGGAGTTCAGTTGGATATCCAGTTACAACTTATGTGTACAACACAATATTTATATTAAAATAGGAACTAACTTTTTCCTTTATTGTCTTCATAGTAATAGGATCTCTAACCTAGTACAAGCTCTATACAAAAGTCGTTGACTTTGACTTACGCTCTCAGTATATATATTCCCCTTTAGCATTGGGCCCTTCACGATGCTATTAACCTGAGAATAAAACATTTTATCCCTCAAGTATTGAAGTTGAGTGAGAGTGGATAACAAACAACATAATATAGACAATATGATAGATAATACGATAGATAATACTACATATCACAACTGAAACATTTCAATCATAACTCATAAGTTCAACTACGCATATACATTCACTTAACTAGGTACTTATTGCCAGCAATGCAACATGCTATGCCTATGTACATAGCATGCATCGGTATTGATATCCTATGCCCTCCAAACTTCTTTTGGTTAGTCGACATAGCTAGGCATCTAGATACAACGTCCAGGAACCTAGGGCACTAAGGAGCTGCTTAGGAGTAAGACTCCTATCAAATTGGACTATATACTGTAGTCTACCATTTTCAAAAAGGGCAACAAGGTTTACATCATTACGATCGTTATTTTGAGTACTATTAATATATCTTAAGAATCAAAACAATCAATATGGTTAAAAACCTAAAAATGCCCTTTTCTCATTATGACTCGATTGTACACTATCCTAACTCTATAATTAACTCGATAAGCTTTAGTATTAGACTAAAAACTCTAAAAATTATACTTTTTAAACTTGTCCAACAACACTTATTATACCCCAAAGTGTTTATTTGACACCGATTTAATAAACATTTTAATAGTACTAGTTAATATATTACATATTAAGCTAATATATAAGCTTATACTAGGAAAATATGTAATAACTAGTATATGAGCTTAATTAATTTCACAAAAATTCCTATGGACTAAAAAAAAATATGAATTTTAATTATTGATCACCAATTACACTAAATTGGTTATTATCTATTTTTATAAAAACAGCAGTTTTAGCTCTAAATTATGGAAAATTAAGGAAAATAAATAAATTTATGTGTGAGATAAAAACTAAATGCTCCAAATATCATTATAAACATCTATAAGTATAAAAATGTAGGGCTCATTCATTAATTTCATTAAAAACTAATTATTTCAATAATTTAGCAGTTTATTCATAATAATTATAAAAAATTGTAAACATGGATATTTTAGAAAATCATTGTTACTGAAATTTAATATATTTTAGTGTTATACAAAAATTTTGAGGCTGAAGTAACATTATTTAATATTTTGAAAAATCTATTTAAAATTCGTCTAAACTGGGCACATAATTAAGCAAGTATCATAAATCAATGTTATTTTAAGAAAATAAAATTACTCAATGAAAGCACATGGAACATAACCTAAGAGAACCAAATTTCATAATTTTCTAAGCTAATTTGGTATTTTTAATGAATTAATAAAAATCAGGTAGTCAAATTTGACTCACCAGCGTACGGTGCTTCGGCCACTCTCTGACCACCTCCCTATGTCAGCCCCACTTTCTCTCTCCGCAAAAACTTTAAGTCCCAAGTGACTTCTTGTCAGGTTGCCTATAGCCTTAGGAACTGTAATTCACTATATTTTTCCAATATTTTCTTTTATTTTTTCTAATTTTTTCTAATTTTCTAAAATTATGTTCTTGTGTTTTTAGGTCCTAAAAATATTGTAAATGATGTTTAGAGCCCTATTTATGGGTTTTAGGATTTTTGTATGTAAAAAAGTAAAATTACATATGTTAATTTCAAATTTTCTTAAACATCATGTGTCATTTTTTAGTTAATTAGGTATTGACTCATCACTTCCAATTAATCCTAGCTTGACACATCATTTGATGACTCATCCCTTCAATTTTTTATTAATTTTCCATTATTTTATCTTATTTAAATAATAATTTATTATTATATATGTATTTAATACATATAATGCATATCACATGTAAATAAATGTATATTATGTATAATTCAACTTCATTTATTATTTTTGAAAGTTAATTAACTTATCTTTAATATCTTGCTATATTTAAAAACTCGAATTTTACGATTATTGGCTTCATCGATAAATTAACGTTTTTCTCAAATTAATATTTTTATGTAGCTTATTTTGAAAAATTAACCTTACTTGAATTACTTCATCTAACTTTTCTAATTTTACTGTGATGTTTGAAATAAAACTGATAACTTAGCCCGACGCTTTAAATTTAGGGGCTCAAATCTTATAGTTAATAAACTAGATCAAAATCCTAAGGTATTATAACAACACTTATGGTGGTTTCTTTAGTTTTATTGGAAAATCTTACGGGAGGTGTTTTCTTCTCAGCTGCTTCAGGATTAGGAAGCCTTCTAGTAGCAATAGCTTCCTCAATTCAGTACCTTGAGGCCACAATTTTTGCAAAGTTAGAGGTAGGGTACCCGACTAAATGTTGGTAATATGGACTTCCAAGAGCATTGATGAAAGCAAAAGTCAAGTCCTTCTTCGTTAAGAGTGGAGTCATCTTAGTTGTCATGCCCCTTCATCTCTGAGCATACTTCTTAAAGTTTTCGTTGGCCTTTTTTCGTAGATTATTCAGATCTTACATGGATAGGGCCACTTCGATGTTGAATTTATATTGGTTGTAGAAATCTTATGTTAACTTATCCCAGGTATTAATCTCATTTAAGCCCAGTTAGGCATACCAAGTTAAGGCGGGCTTAGTTAAGCTGTCTTGAAAGGTTTGGACCATCACCTTGTCATACTTCATGTATTTTCTCATTTTCTTGATGTACAACCTAGTGTGGAGTTTCGGGTAGCTAGTCCCATTATATTTTTCTTATTCTGGTACCTTAAATCTTTCTGGGAAGTCATCATCTTCATATGTCAACAAGTTGATCATCCCCATTTGTTCAAACTTGTTAATCATTTCTAAGGTTTTCATCTTCTCGATCAACTTCTACATAAACTTTCTTTTCATCTCTTGGTGTTTCTCTTTAATCTCCTTCCTCCATATCTCAACATTAGGAACTGATTCTTCATCTTCTAATTTAGGGGGAGGCATCGTTTTTGCATTTTGATTTGGGTTGACTTAAGATCCTTATCTATCATTAAGAATCCCAATAGCCAGAGTGAGAGCTTAGATTTATTCAATCATCTTGTTTATATTTTCCTCTAGGGTTGTAACCCTTGGGTCGAGCTCGATTTGACCGATATTTCCAATACCGTAAGTTGACATTCTTACCTTAGAACGAGTGAATATCGGGCTTCTAATTAAGTTTACTTGCTTGGATGCTATCTTTGAAATCTTATGCGAAAACTTAGGTTTTAGAATTTTTGGTGAATCAAAGATTTTTTTGTTTTTGTTTTTGTTTTTTTTTTCTTTTTTGTCATTTTTTGTTGTTCTATTGTTTACCTTATTTTATGTTTTATTTTGTTTCTTTTTATTTTTCTTTTTTTTTGTTTTTATTAAAGTCAACTATAAAAAAAATAATAATATTAATGAGTAAGAGGCTGCGCAATCAATAAAAAATTTTATTTAATAAAGCTACAAATTTATTAATCATAAGATCTAACTTATACAACGTACTAAAAGAAAAAAAGAAAAGAAAAGAAAAACTCCTAACTATTCTTCTTAAAAACTTAAATCTTATATCTACAACAGTCGACAGATCTAGTTAGGATGAGCTTCATCAATCTCTCTCATAAGTCTTTAGACTATAACATCCCTTTCTCGAATCTTGCTTCTTAAGAATTGATTTTCCTCCAACAATCTCTCATTTTCCAGCTTTAACTCTTCAATGATTCTCTTACTTTCTTGGAATTGGGCTTTAACTTTGGCTCGTATGGTATCTTGGTAGGCCTGCTCGGTGGGTGAAAGATGTACTAGTTTCGGCTTCTATTTGAATACATCTGGAGCTTCATATCGTATTTTTCTAGTCTTCTCCAACTGATCATAGATGAACTGCTTGGTGGTTCGGTATTCTCCAACTGTTCCCCTCAAAGTTCCTACATTAACTATCTTCTTGACTTCTCTCCGTTCCCACAACTTCACGAACTTTGCTAGTTGTTGAATCAAAGTAGCCATGGGTAAACAAAGATCTTGATAACTCATTATAATGACGTCCAAGGAGTCTCTATAGGCTATCTCTTGAAGTGGACCCAACTTTCTCATGACATAGGCTGGGAAATATCCCGTACAACCCATAAAACCGAAAAGGAGAACCCTTGCATAGTCGGTGCACCCAAAACGGCTTGAGTGTAGTGGCTCCATCTAGATGTCCACATAAAGTCTACTAGTTGCATTTTCCTAGTGACTGTACGCATCCATTAAACTAAGCTTCATTAGGTACCATGAGGTGAGAGGCAAAGTTGTCAATCAAGTCTGTATTTTTAGTTAGTGACTTTCTAAGAAGATTCCCTTCATACCCTTGTGTTTGGCTAAGAAACCATACGGCAAGGATTGTAAGATGACTCGTGAAATAACCATGCCCCTGCTTCTTTAGGTGGGTGAGTGTCTTGAACTATTCTGCCAGTAATACCGGTATATAGGATTTATTGGCTAAGAATTAAGTCACTAACTCGGCTGCTCTATAATGGACTTGACCATATCTGATGGGAAATAGTACTATCCTAAACATCGTTAGGATAAATGTGTTAACTCTCTTCTTGGCCCACAATTTATATCCTTTACAAAAGATCTAACGATATCTTTGATAAGCATCTGGGCTTGAAAACCACTCCACTAATCTTAATATATTGAGGCATTTCTTGCCCTCTAAAGATAACAATGGCTCCAGGGCTAACTTTTTGACTCCTAACAACGTCATGAAAGCTTACTTGAGCTGGACTTTGAGATCAAGGATAGTTATGCCCGCTTCAAGAGGCGAAGCATTAAGTAGCTGCGATTATTCTTCTATAATAAGTGTCAACACGTGTGGGTTGAAATTGAAAGCTATAGATTTTGGATCCCAGTAATGGATAAGGGCTTAAATTAGAGGCCAGTGAAGCTAGACTTGCATGAGGGATATCACTAGCCTGATCTTCTTGCGAATGTGGTCTTGCTTGGCAGGCAAAAGCTAGTTCAACTAATCTCTTAAGATGGCCTCGAGGAAAGAATACTTGTCCAACTAGACTTCATGGATGGGCTCTAGATTAACACTAGCTTGACTCTCTATATCTATATTACAAAGAAAAATAAATAAAATGAAATGTAGTGATTATTTACAACGAAGCCAGTAAATTTACAATAAAGTTGGATATGACATTAATAATTTTGTAGCTTTTTCAAAAGAAAATTTCTTAGAAATTACGTAGCCATTCACTCAATAGGGAACAGTAAAAATAAAACACATATAATATAAGGAAATAAAATATTCATAGAGAAATGAGCATAATCAAATTTATAAAAATACAATATGTTACACATGCATGCGACATAATAGGGGATGATAATTAATAAATTATAAGAAACAAGATTAATCCACGGTTGGGAAATACCCTTATATATAAGTAAGTTTGAAATAGGACTTTTTAGGAAAAATGAAGTTTGTGAATACTTATATATAAGGATTATTGGTTTTTTTTTTTAATTTTCTTTTTTTTGAAGAATAAGATCAAATCGACTGTAGATTGATCGAGATTTTTCTATAATTTAAGAATAACTCCCCTTTTTTTTAAAAGGATGATGTAAGAGCGTAGGGTCTAAGGGTCTCAAGCTCTGTAACTCTAAGACTTTCCGGAGAGGAGCTTAGTGGGCTACATCGAAGCTTGAGTGAGCTCGTCTATTACCGTTAGGTGGGGGTGACCCCAACGACCTAAGGGTTATACAATGGCGGTCTATCCTAAGTTCCTAAGATGGCTTAGGTTCAACCAAATCTAAACACCCAAAAGCTTACTAAAAATAAAAAAACCCCCCTTAATCTTCCAAGAAAGCCCATTAGGCTGGGCTCTTTTTTTTTAAGGCTTGCATTACTATGTAAAACAATTAGTATAATTAAAGAAAAATAATACAAAAGGCTATTAATTAAATTTTAGTTTTTACATGGTTAGCTTACCATGTGCCCCTAGTAGAGTCACCAATTCTATTAAGCCCTATTTCGATTTCCTTAATTTATCTTATATTAAGACCAACACACTTAATATAATTTACTCAACATTAAATTAAGGAAATGTTTTATAAAAAATTTAAAAATTAGAGTCATTAACTAGTTTAACTGGTAAAAAATGGACTATAAGTTTACAGATATTCTAAAAAATTGAGTTTTAGAAAATTGAACTAGAAAAAGTTAGGTTAGAGGGCTAATCTTTTAAGATTAAGTTACCATGTAAAAACTAAAGAAAAATTTGATGGGTTTTATTTTTATAATTTTCTAAAAAAATATTATAGTATATATAAATAAGCAAAAGATAACTAAAGTAAATTTTTTTACTATTTTTTTATTACGAATTTCTAGGAAAAAGGAAAAAAAAATATTTTTTTATTTTTATATAGTTACCTCAAAAGTGCCTATGTACGTTTCTAGTTGGAGTCAAATCGGCTGTAATTCTCTTTTTATAAAATATTTAGTGAGTGAATTCTTTTTATTTCATAAATTGAGTTAGATTTTAATTTCTATAAAAAAGAACCTAAGAAATCTAAATTTCCCAAATTAAAGAAAACCCTAATTAACTAAATTTTTTTAATAACTTTGGTTAAGATTTTTTTATTTTCTTAAAACCACTACGTATCAAAAAAATATCTTTTCTAAATCATAACTACAAGATATGTTGAAGATATGGTTAGATACGTATTTTGGTGCGTATCTTTTTTAAATCTTAACTGCTTAATACGTATCTTTTCTAAATCATAACTACAAGATACGTATCTTTAAAAAAAAAACACAATTTTTCTAAAAGATGCAATTTTTCAATTAACTAAATTCATTAAAAAAACTCAAATTATCTAAAAATATCCCATAATATAATAATATAAATAATAAAACTGCACTAAAACAAAAATTAATTAGTAAAATAAATAATAAAACTAACTAATAAATAAATAATTTTTATTACCTAAACTATTCGAGTCGCATGCGATCCTATCAGTGCTATCTCCATTCGTTGGACTTTGCTTATCATGCGTGTTTGCTATATTTGGCTTGTGGAATTTGGTGATCGTTACGAGCTTGCCTACATCGTGTGTATGCTGATCGGAAATTGTTGGCATATGGTTGTGAGTAGCGTGGGCTTGGCATGTTCGGTACAGATTGGTCTTTGATCAGGAACGTGTTTTGTCGTGTGCTTGGGTCCGCTGTAGCGTCAATTGGTGTGTGGGTCAGCGAGCGAGAGTGGCCTTGTGGATTCAGATTGCTGGACATCTGGTTGGCGAAAGGGCTCAGCTTTGGACTAAGATTAGATTTTGGATTGGCTTTGTTTGGGGTGTTGGCCTTACGTAGAATCACGTTAGGGAATTGCAGGAGATTTAGTTGTGGAGTTAGCGTCAGGCTTGTGTGGTAGGGGACTTTGTTATGTCAGACCTTTGGGGAATTGGATCAAGCAAAGTTAGATTGCCATTCATCGGATTGTAGATGGAGCTTCGGATAGCAGGCTATTAGGGCTTGGAATGTTAGACGAAAGACTTGCTTGGACTTCGGATTGTGGAATTGAGTTCGGAAATTTAGACGTATGACTTCATATTTCGTCTAGGAATTAGATGTTGGCATTGGGTTTATCGAATTCGGTTATTTGATTTTGAAATTTGGAATTATGGATTGTAGAAAGTTAATTGTAGGAATATAAAAACACATCCTTAATTTACCGTCAAATCCTTATTTATAAACCAACAATTAGATCATTCGTACTGATGATACAGAAGATTCAATAAAGATTTGTCCTAATTTCTAGAAATCCTATTTAATTCGAACTATTCATTTTTCAAGGCCTGATTCGATTTGATCCAATCTTATTATAGTTTAGCAACTTATTTAATAAATTTTTAGTCCATTCTAGCCTAATATAAATTAGATAAAATTCTATTTTAAATTAGACTAGGTCAAAATTATTTTAGTAAAACCCAATTCTTAAATGACTAAAAATTAATTGCACATTGTTATTCGATTTGATTTTAAACGATTTGATGCGACTCGACTTGACTTGATATAATTTGACTTGATACGATATGATACGACATGACTCAATTTAACTCGATATAACATGACTCGATATGGCATTATTCTCTTTTTTTACTTTTCTTTTCTCTCTTTTTTTTTTCTTTTTAATTTTCGTTTTTATTTTTTTGTTATTATTATATTTATATTATTTTGATATTTTTATTAACCTAGCTTAACTAAAATAAAAATGAAAAATGGAAAAAATGAGGGGTCTACATTGTGATATAGTTACACTACTTTTATTATATTAGATTAATATTACCCAGGGTATTAATTTAACGTCCAAGTTCATTGTAGAGTCGCGAGGCCTACACTAAATAGACAATTATAATTGAAAGAGATTTGGTGCACTAAAAGATTAGGTATTTAATCCTTTTAGATTATGGTGACCTAATAGTAGGATCCATGTATTTCATATGATCTTGAGATGCTCTATTTAGTAGCCAAACAGGTAGAGAGGGTCTTAGGATTAAGAATTAGCTAGAGATGTGAGTCAAGCTAATTTAGAATCCTATTTCTATTGGAATAGGATTAGGAATCTTCACGGTTTAATAAGATAATTGAGATTGAATAATCACCTAAAACTAGGTAATAAACAACAATTAAGATTTACTAATGAAAATGTTAGTTTCTAGTTAATTAATTCATGTTCAATGTTATTTTAATATTTTTATGTCTTTATTTCTTCTCTATTATTTTTATATTTATATGCTTTATGCTATTTCTTAGACTTTCATGTTATTTTACAATTTTATCATTAGTTGTTATTTTTATTTTATTTAGTTAATCTGATATTTAATTATTTTGTTAGTAGTTAGTTATTTTAATTTCTTTATTTTTATTGAATATTTTGATGTTTGATTTCATTACTATTGTTGGTGAATTTTGAGAATTAGAAATATCCTGTAAAGATAAGACAAATACTTGGTTTCGACGCCAGTCCAGTATGGTAACTCCGATGCCTAAGTAGTAGTCAGGAATGAAAATGGTAGAGTTAAGAATTTGAGAGTTATTAGATGTCTTTTATAGAGTTTCTTTTTCGTATTTATTGGAGATTATCATGTCTAAAGGAGTAGTTATCAGAATAACTGCTGAGATACGTGAAAGCTTCTTAATTAGATACATTCCTGAAAATGTAAGGAGAGCAAGCATTTATGTAATCATAATTGTGCTTATAATAATTGTTAGTACCATGAACTTGAATTCAAATCTACAATGGATCTGAGTTACTCGGTGTAATGCCGAGAATATCGATTACTTAGTGAAGTGCCAATAATATAGATTGTATGGCCTATTGATAGTCGAATAGATGAGTAAGATGGAGCTGAAAACTGACTATCAACATTTGTCCCCTAACTCCCGTATTCGAGTGATTGATAAAGGGAGTAATATATAACGCATTAGAGGCCGAGTGGGAATAGTTCTTTGGATGCCAAGCAAAAGAGGGAGCAAGGCGGTTTGCATCCTAGTCGAAAAGTCTAATTTTTGAATTTCTACCTATTAAAGAGACCAAAAAGTAGGTGATATGACACTTATCACCTTGATAACCACTATATCGCAAACTTAATAACTATTAGAGAGTTATCAACCATCAGATTCCAAAGACATGATACGTGTTGTCAATCTACACTACTTATCAAATTAGTGATTATTATTGTTAGAAACGCTTTTGTAGTTACGAGGGCGAATTGTCCATATTTAAAGGATTGTTTGAAATCAAAATTCACTTCTATTCATTCTTGCTTTCTCTTCTTTACTCTTAAGTCATTCAAGTATGGCTTGTAATGTTATTCGTCGACTTATCCTATCCGACTCCGAAGCAATGGAAACTAAGGCTACTTCTCCTCTCCAAAGAAGGAGTAAGGCGGCTTGCTCTTCTAGTAACTCTGATGATAACATTGAGGCAAGATGGGGTAAACTCAATCGGATCAATGAGCTTGCTCTAGATAATTATCCTGAGGACAAGGAAGGTTAATCCTTGGCAAGATATTTGTACAACACCATAACCTATTTCCATGACTCTCTAGATGGAACCATCAGTTCCGTCGATAAAGTTCTTGTCACAAAGTACAATCGGTACTGGTAAGACCTTCCTAGAACTTAGAATCTAAGGAGGCTAAGAGAAGATGAGAGGATATGTTTCCCAAGGGAGCACAAGTTCCATATATACCTGAAATATTTAGATTTTAGGTTGCGCTTCCCTTTTTTAGATTTTGTTAAGGGCTTCTTCAACTACTTCAAAGTGACATCAAGTATGTTCTTACCCAACACATACCGACTCGGCCCTAGGTGATAGGACAAAGTCTTTGGCTTTAGTGGAAGGAGTTATTCTTCCCAAAGACAAAAATTTTGTAAAGAAGGATGTTGACAGGGTCGGCAGTTGCAATAAGGCCCATATCGTAGCCAAATTGTAAGATGTGAGTATCCATAACCATTACTTTTAATTGTTGAATTTATTTGGGTTACTAACACATTTCCTTTTCCAGATGAGCAGCCACATTTTGACGGCTTTGGACGAAGCTAACAAAGAGGAAAAGAACGTAATATCCTTACTTGTATCCATGTGTTATGTTGAATCATTCCTGATTGTGTTAAATAAAATTGTTGCAGAGAATTGAGGATGTATACAATGCATCGAAAGCTTAGACTATTGTTACTAAGAGTGGGAGGATAAGGGCCAAGATGGAGGCGAGAAAGCTCCAAGAAGACCTTGCTGCTGAGAAGTTAGCACATATCCTTACTACCGATGAAGTCTCGAGCTTGAAGGCTGAAATGGAAGACTAGTACAAAGAGTCTAAAGGCCTAAAGGAGGAGCTGCAGATGAAGAAAGAAGAGTGTTAGGGCTTAGGCTAAACTATTTACATGATGACCAATGAGGAAGATAAGCTTAGAATGTAGATTAAAGAGTTAGAGACCAACAACTCGAACTTACAGAGCTATGTTGCCGAATTGGAGAAGACTGTAAGGAGAGGACCATTGATTGAAGAGGCTCTCGATATAGTCACTCCTAATCGACAGTACGGGAGGCTTCTACGGAAGAAGTTGTTGGAGGGGGTTCAAGCGATAGGAGAGGAGATCCTGAAGCTTCACCCTAATTATGATCTCTCTTGCCTTGACTTTACCAATGCCAATAACAAAGTAAGTAGCGCTAACGAAGATGATGATGATGTGGCAGGTGCCAAGATTGCTAATAAGGGTGATAGTGAAGCTCACGTTGAAGATCCAGGGGAAGACAAGGAACATCCATCAAAAGAAATCCCCAATGTGCTGCAGAAAGAAAAATCTATCGGCTTTAAGACCCCATGTGTTGAGAAAGAAGCTTGCTAAGAGAAGGCCCTAACTTTCGAACCAAAAATTACTTCCGTTGATTTCGAGAGTGAGCTATAAGATTTTCTTTGTATTCAATGTAATAGGCCGAGTATTTGTTACTACATTGTTGAATGAAATGTCTTTCTTATATACTGTTTCTAGGACATTTTATTTTACGCATTGCGTTTTCTCAGCTTGTATAATGTACATGTTTTATTTCACACGTCCTTATTCATTAGCATATTTTGTTTCATATGTTAAGTATTTCTCGACATGTTTTATTTTGTACGGCCTATTACTTTTCGGCATGTTCTATTTTACACGCCCAATTGTTTATTGGCATGTTTTGTTTCATAAGCCCAATTATTTCTTGACATGTTTTGTTTCATACCCTCAATTGTTTCTTAGCATGTTTTATTTCACATGCCCAATTATTTATTAGTTGTTTAAGGTGTAGATTAGCTACATTACTCAGCTGTAAGGTCAATTTATGTAGTTTGTTAACTGTGATAGACTAGAACTTATGTTAGTTCATTTTTCGTATGGCCTGGAACTCATTAACTTAGCAACTATAAAAAGAATAAGAAACATGATGAAACTTCAGACATAATTCTCATCAAAAGAAATAAAAGTACTGTAATCTTACAAGCCAATTGACTGTCGCCAAATGAATAGAGATGAAAATCATCCAACAAATTAATTGAAATATAATTTCAAATTTTCCAATCAATAAGCCTCCTCACTAATGACTTCCCAGATCTTGACAGGATCCTCCCAATTAGTGCCGAGCTTCCCTTGATTTGCTCACATGCTAGTAGCTTCCATCTTTCGGTAAACTGGATCTTTGAGTTAAAAAACCCTGTGCTTCACTTTCTAATTGTAATACCTTGTCGCTCTATGCTAGTATGCCAAGATCCCTGCTCTTACAACATCTTGAATTTCATCGATAGTGTCTAAATTTGCTATTAATCCAACTTCATTAACCATAACATCAAAATTTTGAGTCTACAGATTTGGAAAATCTAATTCAATCGGCAATACGGCTTCCGTGCCATATGCTAACCTAAAGTGCATTTCCCTAGTCATAGTTCTATGGGTGGTTCAATACCCCCATAAAACATTTGGTAGTTCATCAGCCTATTTCCCCCTGACTTGATCTACATTCTGTCTTATGTTGTACAGTATGATCTTATTTACGGCTTCAACTTATCCATTTGTCTAAGGGTGTGCTACAGATGTGTAGTTGGGGCGAATGTTGTGCTTCTCACAAAATGCCCAAAACTTATTGTTGTTAAAATGCGGGCCATTATCTATAATTATCATGTAAGGAACTTTAAACCTTGATATGATGGAGTGGAAGATGAATGCTTCCATTTTCTACTCGGTGATCTTCGCCATTGCCTCAACCTCTGCCCATTTGGTAAAGTAATCTATAGCAACAATGATGAATTGTCACTAGGCAATATACTTTAGAAAGGGTCTAAGAATATCTAGCTCCCACTAGGCAAAGGGCCAAGGGCCAAGGGCTGGTTAGGCTATATAACTCAATTGCAGGTGCATGACTTGGTGACTCGTGCTCTAACACTGGGGACAGTGTTAGACAACTTCCTTTGCATCATTTCTCATAGTCGGCTAGTAATAGCCAAGCTACAATGCTCGGACATATAGTGTTTGCACTTTTATGTGGTTATTGCATACGCTACTATGCACTTCAGATAACACCCTCTGGGCATCTCTCGGAGGAAGACATCAAAGATATGGTTGTAATATGCCATGTATATACAACTGACCATCAATCAATGTATAGTTTGTGGCTTAGTATGCCAATCTTTGCACTCCTTTCTTATTGTCAAGGAGAGTACCATCTCTTAGATAATCCACTCGGAGATCTATCCATGATTCTTCTCTTAGGCAAGGAGCTAACTCACAACTCTATAAGAGAGTGGATAAACTTTTCTGTGGAAGAAATTCAACGAAAAGTTTCTTGCTTAATTCAAGGAATGCCATACTGGCCAACTTTAGTAGCTTATTGATCGCAATATTCATGCTTCTTGGAATTTTGTGGATGGAGAAAGATTGGAATTCTTTTGCCAGAATTCGTACCACCAATAAGTACTTGCTCGTTTCTTCTTCCCTTACCGCGTAACTTCTTGTCACCTGATTCACCACCAATTGGGAATTAGAGAACAATTCAAGTTTCTTAAAGTCAATTTCTTTTGTCAGTTTCAGTTCGGCAATTAAAGCTTTGTACTTTACTTCATTGTTGCTAGCTGGGAATCTGAATTTTAGAGCATAATGAACTTTGGCATTATGGAGGCCTTGAAGAACCAAGCTTGCACCACTTCCTTCTCGCATCAAAGAACCATCCACATAAAGGAACCAGATAGGTTTCTTGGCAATTTCCATACAATCTTCCTCACCAATGAATTTAGCTACAAGATTTGCCAATACTTAAGCCTTTAAAGTTGTTTTAGGTTTATATTGTACACCATGGGCATTGAGCTCTAGGGCATACTTCATCCTCCTCCTCAAGGAATCAAGCTATTGCAATGCTTGCCATAATGGTTGATTGGTGAGAACAAGGATTTGGTGAGCTTCAAAATACCACTTTAACTTTCTTGCCGAATAAACCATTGCTAATACAAAATTTTCAATCTTTGTGAACCGAATCTCTAGCCCCTATAGAACATGAGTCACATAATAAACGAGTCTATGCTCTTTGCTGTCAATTCAAATTAGTATAGATGAAAAAGCTTGGTAGCTAACTGACAGGTACAAATATAAATTTTCTCCAGGAATGGGTATCGAGAGTATTGGGGATGATGGAAGAAATTCCTTAAGCTCATTAAAAGCTCTTTTGCAAACGTCAGTCCAATTGAATTCTTTTGGATTCTTTAAAATTTTAAAAAATTCTACGTACCTATCCCTACTTCTCGACATAAATTTGTTGAGGGTAGCAATTCACTTAGTGAGTTCTTGAAATTCTTTAACTATACTAGGTGATTTCATTTTCCTTATAGCTTTAATCTTTCTCGGGTTGGCCTTAATGTCGTTCTGAGTAATCATGTAACCTAAAAATTTTCTTGATGTTGCATTAAAGACGTATTTTTGTAGGTTAAGTTTCATGCTGTATCCCCTCAATGTAGCAAACGTCTCCTCCAGGTCAATAAGATGCCAATCTTCCTTTATGCTTTTCATAATCATGTCGTCAACATATACTTCAACATTTTTGTAGATCTAAGGTTTGAACATTTGGGTAATAAGTCTCCTATATGTTGCATCAGCATTCTTCAGCCTAAAGGACATCACCATGTAATAGTACGTTCCAAAATTAGTAACAAAAGACGTATGGATTTCATCCTCCTTGTCCATCTTAATTTGGTTGTAACTAGAGAAAGCATCCATAAAGGAAAGTAACATGTGTCTAGCGGTTGCATCTACCATCTGATCAATTTTTGGCAGTAGGAAACAGTCTTTAGGACAAGCTCTTCATATTAGAGAATGTGAATAACTAAAGAAGATGCATGAAGGCTATGCACATTCTCTACTTGCCATTAAACTTCTTGACTAGACTAGCACACAAGTGGCTAGCCAAGTTGGATAAGGCTCTTCTTGGATGAATCCTACCTTTAATAACTTCTAGACTTCTTCCTCTATTGCTGCTTGTCTCTCTAGTGTAAAATGCCTCTTCTTTTGTTAGAGCACCTTTACATTTGGATCAATCTAGAGCTTTTGTACCATAATTTCTCTCTAGATACTTGGCATGTCTGAAGGAGACTCAGAAAACATGTCAACGTTAGCTTATAAGAAGTTAATCAAATATTGCTGAGTATTTATTGACAAGGGTTTGTTTTCCCTAGGTTGTACCCTAAAGGAATTTCCGCAATATCACTCTTGACATTCTCGATACCGACTGTCTTACCTTCCAAATAGGTTTTAACCTGAAATACTACTTCTTGTCTCAAGGCCATTATGTACAAGGACCATGTCAATTGCTGATCCCCTTTGCACACGTCGACCCTCGTGGGAGTAGGGAACTTAGCTTTAAGATATGTAGTTGAAGGGACAATGCTGAACAGATGTTGGTACGACTATCGCATTATCATGTGATGACGAGAAAGTCCACTTTATCCTCTATAACATGCTTGTCATCACTAATTTGTATTGGTAAAGAAATGACCTGACCTACTTGGATAAGTTGAATGTTGAAGGCATAGAGATCATACTTGTAAGACTGTAGTTACGCTTTGATCTTAGGCCTCATTTGGTCGAAGACATGCTGAAAAATGTTGTTGGTCGAACTTCCTATGTCAATAAGAATCTTCTTGACTTCAAAGTTGGTGACTCTCGCACTTATGATGAGTACGTTATCGTATGGCCTTTGGATGCCCTCAAAATCTTCCTCTTTGAAAGATATTGTATTATCAATCTTGACCTTTTTGCCTTGAATATTGCAAATGTAATTCTTGGCGTTAATTGAGCTAGAAGAGCTTGACTAGCCTATAGTAGGTCCATTGACAACAACAATGGTGTTGATCATTTCATTGCATGCTCTATTGGAATTCATGTCCCATGCATCTTTTACAGCTGTTGCCAGCTGTGTATCATTCTCTTGTTCCTTACATCTCCTTCGAGACGATCTCTTAATACTCTCACATCATGCATTAAGAACTTGTGTAAGTGCCTACATTGGATTGCATCATTAATTGCATTCTTGAGTTGAATGCACTCATCTATTTTATGACCTTTATTATGGTAGAAATCACAATACTTATTGGAGTTTCTCCTTGAGGGATTCCCTCTCATTCTTTTTAGCCACTAAAGGATGCCTCTTTACCTAAGTACCTCTGTCAAAATGTCCAAAATGATTGACGGGCATATGGGATGAGTATGTCGGAATCCTCGGTCTCTTCCTCTTGACATCTAAACTATGGTCATCGTTTGTGCCAAGTCTATCCTTCGTACTTTTTCACTTGTCATTCTTCTCATCTCCTCTAGTTTGATTAGCCTCTCATCGTATCTTTATGTTGTCTTCTTAACGGATATATGAGGTGGCTTTAGCCTTAAATTTAGTGAATGTTTTTGGCTTGTTCTTTATGAGAGAGTTGAAAAAGTCTTCATGGGGCTTGACTCCATTGATTAAGACGTTGAGGGCCATACTCATACCTAATTATGGGATTTGAACCATCTCAACCATAAATCAGGTCAAGTAGTCCCTGATTAACTCATCAGACTTTTGTTTGATGGTTTTAAGGATTGAAGAATCTTTAACAGGAAGTTTTCTTGTAAGGAAGTGTTGAAGGAATACTTTTGCTTGTTTATTGAAATAGGAAATGGTATTTGGTTTCAAATGTTTGAACCATGTGCTGGCTGCATTCCTCAATGTTGAAGGAAAAGCCTGACAGGCCATTGTATCATTCAAACCATGCAACTTGGCCAACGTACAGTAATACTCCATGTGGTCTTCAGGGTCCTTTGTTCCATCGTAAGTCTCAAACTGTAGTAGCTTGATGTGTTAAGGTATCACTTCCTCCAAAATCTTTAGAATAAAGGAACTCTTTTTAATTTGGAACTGCTTGTTTAGGGTAGTAGGGGTGCTGACATGCGAAGGACTCACATAGTGTACTTGCTGCAGTTGTTTACTTTTATCATTCTTTTTAAAAGCAAGAGCCAAAGTCCTATCATATTCTCGGCTTGCTTTTTTTGCAACTCTGGTGAATAAATTGAATCATCACAATTTTAAGTGTCGTGATCGCCTTAGTCTTTATTTTAGATTGGGTTTAGGTGAATATTACTATGGAGGAGGTTAAGGATTTGCTTATGTTTTTTGTTTAATTCTTGGTTTTCTTTGGCTAAGTTGAGGTAGAGTTACTTGAGTCTAGCTAATCACTGCTCATTAATATGTCGACTCCCCCTTTCAAGGTGTTGGAGGAAGTGCCAGCACTTGCACTTTTAGACACTCTTGTTTTAGCCATGTGGGTATGTTTAGGAAAAAATAGATGGCGCCAAATGTTGTTGGTGAATTTTTGGAACTGGAAATATCCTATAAAGATAAGATAAATACTGGTATTGAGGCCAATTTGGTATGGCTACTCTAATGCCTAAGTCAATAGGTAGGAATGAAAATAGAAGAGTTGAGAAGTTCAGAGTTATTAGATGTCTCTTATAGAGCTCCTTTTTCATATTCATTGGAGATTATCTTTTTTAAAGGAGCAGTTATTGAAATAACTGTCGAGACACGTAGAAGCTTTTTGATTAGACACATTCCTGAAAATGTAAGGAGAGTAAGCAGTTATGTAATCATAACTGTGCTTATAATAGCTATTCGTACCATGAACTTGAATTCAAATTTGCGATGGATCTAAGTTACTCGATGTAGTGCCGAGAATATTGACTACTCAGTGAGGTGCCGATAATATAGATTGTGTAGCCTATCAGTAGTCGAATAGACGAGTAAGATAGAGACTAAAACTGACTACCAACAATTACAATTCTTGCTTTTTATATTTAGTAATTTAATTAAATCATAGTTTATTCAATAAAATCTTCCATTAAAGGAAGTTAGGTGATTAAATAAATTAAAAAGGGTATGCTTCCTTGGAATAATGGGATTTACTCATATGACTTAGCTCATCATGAGATCAACACTCAAACTCAAAAATTTGTTTTTAATATATATTATAACTTAATCAAGTGCACTTACCTATAATGCAGTATATGCATGATCAAGTTTTTTGCTCTATTGTTAAGGAGCCAAAAATAAAGTAGTCTAATTTACAAAACTAGCATAATCTTGGATTTATTCAATTACTTTAACACGTCTACAATATATATTTTCCTTGGTTATTTGATACTATATCTCTTTCTATTATATTGCTAACTTTCAAGTCTTTGCAGCTTATGATAAGAAGTAGTAATAAACAATTAGCTAACTTTGACCCAGAAATTGAAAGGATAGTGCAACAACCTAGCAAAATAAATTACAATACCATGGATCAAGGTTTGCCACTTAGATTAAAAGAGGAGTCAGAAAGTGAGCAAGAAGACATGGCCCTGAACAATGGAAACAATGGAGACAATAATGATGAAGCTAACAAAACACTTATGTGGTTTACGAAGCCAATGGTGACTGGAGCTAAGACTAGCATTGCTACACCTACAATCTAAACTAACATTTAGATTTAGCCCAATATCATCTAGATGGTCCAATAGGTCATTCAATTCCATGGATTAGCTTATGAGGACCCTAATAACAATATCTTGAATTTCCTTGAAATCTTTTATATGTTCAAAATTAATGGTGTCTCAAATGATGTGGTGAGGTTACAGTTATTCCCCTTTTCCCTACGAGGTAAGGCTAAAACTTAGCTTAACTCATTACTTAGAGGATCTATCACTACTTGGGAATCATTAGTAGAAAAACTTTTAGAAAAATATTTCTAGCCTACAAGAGCAATGAAAATTAGGAATAATATTTCTACTTTTGTCCAATTTGATGATGAGACTTTGTATGACACCTATGAGAGATTTAAGGAAATATTGAGAAGGTGCTCACATTAGGAACTACCTCACTGGTTACAAATCTAAACATTCTATAATGAACTTAATTATGTCACTCAATAGACTAGTGATGCTATAACTAGAGGCACTTTAAGTGCTAAGACATTAGAGGAAGGCCAAAAGTTGATCAATGGTACGATAATGAATAGTTCGTAGTAGGAGAATGTGAGAGATAAATAAGAAATGTTTGGAAAATATGAAGTTGATTCTGTAATGACTTTAATTACTCAAGTTGAAAACTAAGTAAGAAAATTGATGGCTTAATGAAGCCAATTAATTTACTCTAAGATGAGGTTTTGTTAGAAATTGAAGGCATTAATTTTATTACTAACTGGTCTACTAACAATCCTTTTAGCAATATTTACAATCCAGGTTAGAGAAATCATCCCAATTTCTCTTAGGGAGGTTAGTAGCAGTCTTAGCAAAATTGTAATCAACAACAAAATAAGTCTCAAAACTTGGAGGAAAAGTTGAATCAAGTCATTGAAAGCTCGGATGTGCTATTTTAAGCTAATGAAGACACAATTAGGAACAAATAGGCATCATTGAGAAACTTAGAAATTCCACTTGGCTAATTGGTAAGGTTAGTCACCAAGGGGCTACAAGGAAGCTTGCTAAAAAACATTGAACAGAATCTCAAAACAGCAAGTTCAAAAGCAAACCAAGGAATAAGTTGTCAATCCTCAAGTTAACATCATAAAATTAAAGAACTCCTTAAGAGGTAGCCTAAGTCCTATGAATTTTATTTATTTATTTTTGCATTTTAGTTTATGTCATTTCCCTTCTAATAAGTTAATTCTAGTTTTTTGAGCTAGTTATTTTCCTGCCTTAAATAAATTTTATGTAGTTTAAGAAGTTAGTGATACGATTAGTGCCAAAGATGGATAAGGCCGATCATAAGGGGTAGGTTCAAACTTACAAAAAGCTTAAAGAACAAAGATGGAAATGTACAAGAACAACAAAGTAAACAAGTAAAAACCATGATCAGATCTAAGGATATGATACACCAAGGAACTATCGAGGACTCATTAAATTGAACTCTATATGACGTACAAGTTAACTCGGTAAGGATACTAGCCACCTAGCCTTGCTTAAGGGTTGAGATAAGAGTGAATCAAGTAAGTAGAGAAAATTCCCATAAAAAGGAAGTATATTCTATATTAATGATAGCTGATTATCTTGCGGCTACATTTACAATTGGTATTTATATACAAAATATTGGGGCAACTGTTACAAATGGAAAAAAATCGAAAAGGGTAATGTCCTAAATAAGTATGATACAAGGAATGTTTAAACGGTAAAAATGAAAAATCAACAAAAGTAGGTGCTCTGTATGGAAGATTCTATCATTTAGGATGCTTAGATATGTGGTAAATGATGGTGGTTGTGTGTTTGGCAAAAAAGAAAAATTGTATGGCTTGCTTGGCTATTATTGAGTAATGATGCCAAGCTGGCCTGATAGTTTAGTGGTGTTGAGCTGAGTAATTAACTCTTCTAAGGTAAATTTAGCTAAGACGTATTTGATATAGCTTAGATTCAAGTCGACTGGGCAAATGGTTGGATTGTCTGAACTATTGTTCGAGTGTACCTCTGGTCAAGAGTTGGAGACTATCAATAAGCATAAGAAGGTTCAACTTGGGCAAGGCATCAAGTTGGCAGGTTGTTGTAGTTCAGACTCTTTAGTTGTGGGGCGTAAAGAAAGAACTTGCCTTGCCATGCTCTCTAGTCCTTAGGTTCAAGTTCGGGTCAAGGGTCCAGTGGCTTGATTCTTATCATCCCTATTGGGTTGATTGGGATGTGGGATCAAATCTAGTTGGTCTTCTCCCATGTTCTCCTCAAGTCAATAAAGGTTAAGGTTAAGAACATTAAGCACATCAGACACTCTGAAGTCTTTTGGTAATTTTAGTTAGTATGCATTATCATTTATCTTTTGAAGTATCCTAAATGGTCCTTTAACTCTGATAGACAGCTTATTCCTCTTCTTATTAGGAAATCTTTCCTTTCTTAAGCATAGCTACACTTGGTCACTAGGTTAAAAATGCTTGGTCTTCCTTCCTTTGAATTCTATTTTATCGTTCTGGCAACTCAGTCGATGTGTTGGGTGACTCATTGGTAGATCTATTAGATGGACTAAGCTTTAGTTCTTACTTTTGGATCTTCTTAGTCAGTTAAGGGCATTAAGGGGCAATTCAAGGTTAAAACCGTAGATGACCTCAAATATGGCTGATCTCGTAGAGGCATGTATAGTTCTATTGTAAGCAAATTTTACCATGACGAGGTAGACTCCTAGCTGGCTAAGTTCTTTCCTACTATAACTCGGAGCAGTGACCTTAGAGTGCAGATGACAACTTCTGTTTGGCCGTTGGTTTAGAGATGATAAGAAGTATTGAATAGTAGCTTTGTTCCCGTCTGATGTTAAATAGTACGCTAGAAATGGCTTAGGAATTTTGGATCGCGATATGACACCACACTCCTCGATGCTTCATGCAAGCAAACAATTTCTTGCAAAAATAAAGAAGTAATAGTTGAAGAATGGTTAGTCTTGGTGTAAGGCACAAAGTGTACTATCTCACTGAACCTATCCATGACAATAATCATAGAGTCTTTGCCTCGAGTAATTCGAGGTAATTTGAAGACAACATCTATACTCAGGTCAGCCTATGGTTTGGTTTGAATGGGTAGAGACATTACTTTCCCTTGTTTAACTTAGCTTGTTGTTTTCTTATAGATGTTGTACCCCTCAATCACACGATGCACATCACATTTCATTTTAAGCTAGAATAACCTGTCATTTAATAGCTCATAAGTTCTTTGTTCTCCAAAGTAACTAGAGAATCCTCCACTATGTGCTTTTCTCATCAGCAACTCCCTTAATAAATAGGTTGGCATACATAATTTGCCACTTCAAAACATAATAGGTCGCCATACATAATTTACCACTTCAAAACATATAACTATCTTCTACATGGTATTCATCCACTGTTCTTCCTTCTTCACATTAATTATATATAGGACCAAAATGAGAATCATATCAATATTTTTCTTTAATGCTTGTAAACCCTAGCAGTTTGGTCTATAACTTGGTAAGAACGACATGTCTTCTTGATAAAGCATTGGCAATTACATTGTTCTTGTCTTGCTTGTGTTTGATGATGAAATTAAACCCTTCCAGAAATTTGATCCATTGAGATTAACATTTAGAAAGCTTTAATTGGCTTCGCAGATACCTTAAGGACTCATGATCCATGTATATGACAAATTCCTTTAGCAGAAGATAATGCTACTACATGTAGAGAGCTCTAATTAATGCCAAAAGTTCTTTGTCATATACATAATAGTTCAATTGTGCTCCTCTAAGCTTTTCACTATGATAAGCAATAAGTCAGCCTTCTTGCATTAGTACAACTTTGATGCCAACACCTGATACATCGTATTTATGTTCAAACACTTTATCAAAGTCTGATAGAGTCAAGACTAGGATAGAGGTCAACTTCGCTTTTGCCTCTGCAAAACTCCTCTCTTCTTTCTCTCCCTACTTGTACTCTACAATCTTCTTTGTTAGTTTAGTCAGAGGTGCTACTATAGTATTGAATCCTTAGATAAAGAATCAGTAGAAGGATGCCAATCCATTGAAACTCCTCACCTTAGCACATGACGTTAGCGATGGTTACTCAACAATGGCTTGAACCTTCTCTTCATCAACTCTCAATCCTCCTCCATTAACTATGTAACCAAGGAAGATTAGCTTTTCTTGACAGAAATAACATTTCTTCATCTTTTTGAACAATTTCTCTCCTCGAAGGACATCGAAAATAGCTCAGAGATGGTTAATATGACTTGCCAGGTCGATACTATATATGATGATGTTATCAAAGTAGACAATGACAAACTTCCCCATCAAGTCTCTTAAAACATGGTTCATCAATCTCATAAAAGTACTTGGGATGTTTGATAGTCCAAAGGGCATGATCATCTATTCGTATAGGCTATGTTGGATCTTAAAAGTTGTCTCCCCTTGCTTCATTTGAATTTGGTATCTTGACTTCAAGTTAATCTTACTAAACACCTTGGTACCACTTAGTTCGTCTAACATATTGTTTAGCCTCAAAATAGGGTATCTATATTTGCTCATAATTTTATTGATAACTCTACTATCTACACACATATGCTAAGTACCATTCTTCTTTAGCACAAGTAATGCAAGCACAGCATAGGGGCTTAGACTTTCTCTTATATATCCCTTCTCTAATAGCTTATTGACTTATCTCTAGAGCTCTGCAGCTTGTCTGGGATTCATTTTATAGGTAGCCATGTTTGATAGCATAACACTAGGTATCAAGTCAATGCAGTACTCAATACCTTGACATGGAGGTAATCCCTTAAGAAGCAAGTCGAAATATTCATTGAGCAACTTCTTGACCTCTTTTGGTAGCTTTACTTGCTTCTTCAATTCCAATAGTCTCCTTACTAATAGGAAGGGTGATAGGTCGGACCTGATGGTTGCTAGAAGCTCAACTCTACTTAATACTAAAGCCTTCTCCAATCCTTTGGCCAATTTGGCTTATAATTTACTTTCTTGACTTAGGGCTATAGGGTTCAGGGCAATTTTCCTCCCATCCTTCTCATACACATACGTATTCTTGAAACTGTCATGAATAACCCTCCAATAACAAAGCCAAGGTTTACTTAGCGACACATGAGATGTACACATGGGGAACGCATTACAAAGAATTTCTTAAGAATAATTTCTAATAGAGATTAACAGTAACACTTACTTCGTGACATGTAGTACTCCCTTCTCATTTAGCCAATGTAACTTATATGGCTTTGTGTATGAGATAATTGGTAACTTGAGCTTCTTAACTAGGTGGGCAGATGCCATATTGGTGTAGATTTTGCTATCTACTATAAGTGATAAACTTACTCATTTACTTTACAAGTGATATGGAATAAGTTCTCTCTCTGCTTCTCCTCGATAAAAGTTTCTATACTCATTGCATGTTAGACAACCAAGGTTAGTTTATCTGGATCTTCAGCGAACACATCTTCTTCTATAAGCTCATTTTCTTGGGGGGTATTCTCTTCAAGAGCACCCTCTTCTTTGGGCTCCCCATCAATACTATCTATGTCGTGTTTTAAAACTTCCTCTTTGATAATCATAGTTCTTCGGTTTGGACACTAAGCAGCCATATGCCCAAATCCTTGACACTTAAAGCACTTGATTTGGCTCATTTTCCTCTCAAATCCTTGTCTCTTATCATAAGTTCTCAGTTGCTCTTCTCCATCTATTGGTTAGCTCTTCTATTTTACTCTAACATTAGTCCTTATACTCGGCTTAGTGCTTTGCTAAGTTTGGTAACTTCCTTGTGTGAGTCGACTTGACTAGATAGGTTAGCTTATTGGAGGTTGGCTCGACCTATTTTTCCTCTTTCTTTCCGCTCATTGGGATATTCTTGAAGCCTCATCCAATGTAGTAAATTGTTAAAGCTCTATGGCATCTCGGATGTCACCTCTCAATCAAGTGAGAAATTTGAATACTGTTCGGGCTAATGGTTCATCCACTTCACATCGAGTCATGAGCATGTGGAACTCCTGAACATATTCATTAACGATTTGGCTTACTTATCTCAACTCTTAAAGCCAAACAAAAGTGTCTTACAAATAAGTATCCAATATGAATATGTTTCTAAGTATCCTCTTCATCTCAGGCTAAGTATTTACTCCCTATATCCTTCTTATCTCCTCATAATTTTGAAGTTCTTTTGCTATACCACGACATAACCTAAGAACTCTACAGTAGCAATCCTTACTTTCTCGTAGTCTTATTATTGGTAGTAATAAAAACAATGCTCTATTTTCTCTTCCTAGTTTAGATAGTAATCAGTGTTTCCAGAACCATTGAAGCTTGGAATCTAAAGCTTCACATGGTGGGCAGCTCAGGGTGCTTGAACTTGCCCTCATCCTCAATGTACTCTTCTTCTCCTTCTTCATCCATATCACTTAATTCAATTCTTCTCTACACATGTCCTCTTACTCCTCCATTGTGATCTTGTCGAGCTAGGATCTATTCTCTTGCAAGTGGAGTAGCTTGGGGAGTATTTTATATGGCGTTGGCAAGTCAAAAGGCTAATGCATGAACAACTCTCGTTAAATTAGCTCTAAGGTTAGCTACCTCATCAATTCGCTAATCGGTACTTTTAAGGGTATTCTAAGGTTGTTGTCTATTGTAGACAACACTGCTATTATCATCTCTAATACATACATTAACACTTAGATCCATCGTCCTCTTGACAAAGCTCAGTAACAAACTTAGAATCCACGAAACAATAAACACTGTCCTTTGAAGCTAAACAAAGCGCACATACGCTTCTCCACATGAAAGTTCAAACTAATTGTGAGTACAACAACTACTCCGAAGAGCTCGAAATAAAGTATAACAAAGTATACAACAATAGTAAACTACTATGCCTTCTACTCACTTGAACACTTACAACTAACCTCTATGCAACATTAAGGTGATAGGATCTGTGCCAAGGACAGACAAGGCCAATCATAAGGGATAGGTTCAAGCTTGCAAAAAGCTTAAAAAACGATGGTGGAAATGCATGGGAATAATGAAGTAAATAAGTAAAAACTACGATTAACTTTGAGGATATGATGCACTAAGGACCTACTGAGGACTCACCAAAGTGAACTCAACATGACGTATAAGTTAACTCGATGAGAGTGCTTGCCATCTAACCTTGCTTAAGGGTTACGATAAGGGTAAATTAAGTAAGCAAAGAAAATGCCTACGAAAGGAAGTATATTTTGTATTGATGATATTTGATTGTCTTATGGCTACATTTACAATGGGTATTTATACCTAAAATATTAGGGTAACTACCATAAATGGAAAAGACTTAAAAGGGTAATGTCCAAAATAAGTATGAAATAAGGAATGTTTACAAGGTAATAATGAAAAATCAACAAAAGTAGGTGCTCTGAATAGATGATTCTATCATTTAGGACGTCAGATAAATGGTAGGTGATTAATGGCAGTGTGTTTGGCAAAACAAACAAACTGTATGCTTGCTTAGCTATTTCTACATAATGATGTTGAGCCGAGTTGATAGTTTAGCAATACAGAGCTAAGTAAGTAACTCTTGTAAGGTGAATTCAACTTGGACATATTCGATATGGCTTGGATTTAGGTTAATCGGGCAAATGGATGGTTAGATGGTTCAAACTATTGTCTAAGTGTACCTTTGGTTGGTAGTTGGAGACTATTGATAAGCATAAGAGGGTTCGGCTCAAGCAGGGCTTTAGGTTGGCATATTGTAGTAGCTCGGACTCTTCAGTTGTGGGGTGTAAAGAAAGAACTTGTCTTATCATGCTCTCTAGTCCTTAAGGTCGGGTTAGGGGTTCGGTGGCTTGATTCATATCAATTAAGCAATTTAGTTAGTGATTTTGTTATCCAATTTGATTGTTTTTTAGTCAAAATTTTGCATTGAATTGATACTAATTTTTAGCATTTTTCAGTTATTACAAGAACCAAGTCGAAAAAATCAAGTTTAGTGTGATTTTCAATTCTCATAGAAGATCATGACTATAGTCTACGACCATGAACTTAAACCGTGATCCTCTCATAAATCAATTTAAAGAAAAGAGACGAAGAAAATTTCTTGATGAGATGAACATGACTAGGACCATGGCCATGATCCTTAGCTATATATGTGATGTTCTCTTTTGCATAGGGGAAGGAACATGGCCACTCACTATGGCTATGTTCCCTACTCATTGTCACATCTTGATAACAAAGGATGTTTCATCACAAACTAAAACCTAGTAAATATTTTCATAAACTTATGATAATTCATTCATTATAAAACATATCTCTTTAGGAGTTTATCCTTGAAACTCAGAGTTTACAAATTATTTACACTATTTACAAGACATAATGCCCAAAAGTAGATTTTTTTTTTTCATTCTTGATGGGTTACTAACTACCGGCCCAATCACTCATGGATACCTCAAAAGCTTCCAGTCCCTCACTTGAAGGATTCTTTCTTGTCAACTCACCGATGACAAGAAATAGTATGCTTTAAGAGGATGGCTAAATTCCCTAAGAGCTTCTATTGGTTGTACTATGCTTTGTTTGTTATCTTGTGCCAATGCTGACCTTCCTCTGGTTGAGAACTTTATGCCAAGTGACCAAACTTCCAACTATTGAGAGTCTTCTGCCAAGTAAATGTAGCTAGCTCCTGATTAGGTACTTCTCTTTCAACTTCCTTCTAACTCTCATGGCACCCTTTCACTTCTTGGCTTCCTTGTCACCATAACTCCTCGATTCCTTCTGCCTGTAGTGCTTAGAGAACTCTCGTATGAATCTAATGTTGCACTGCCACTTGTCCTCCTCATCTGATACTATACTATTTTTCCCTTTTTGTCTTTTTTTCCTTTTTACCCTTTTTCGTATGTATAAGGAATCCCCTTTTGTATACCTTCTTGTAGTTTCTTTATTTGTAATGTTGCCTTAGGGACTTATTATAAATAGTCCTTCCCCTTTTAAGCTAGGATTATTTGACTTTATACATAAGCATTGAATATACTGTTCTTATGAGACAACCCTCTCCAAGTCCACTTTCATATACCCTTATCTAATCTTATTGAGTAGCTCAAGATTAGTGGCCGGTGAACCTTAGCATTAACTTATGCGTTGTATCAAGTAAAGTGCCAAGTCATGTTATGTTTGTTAGTGTGTCATATCCTTTGAGTAGCTCTACGTTAGCTACCCTACCCAGTTCATAGACCTACTCATTCTATTTTCTTCGATATCTCAAAGGACCTACTAATTCGGATCTATAACGGTAAGTCCTAATGATAACTAAGCTCCTAGCCTCATTAATTCTATGGCTATTACATTTCACCAAAACTAAACATAGTTGTTCTAGAGCATTTCCAAAAAGGTTGATTCCCTAACGCATTTGAAAGTCATTCCCCCAAAACTCAGACCTGCTATAGTCTTCTAACCTGAGGATAAAATAATTTTATCCCCTCAACATATTGCTGAATGAGAGTGGATACCAACACAATATAAATAAGCACAACTCTTAAGCATGTAATAAGTTATTATGATAAGTACATCAACTTTGACATTCTAGTAATCAATACTTGCAATTGAAGGATGCAATACTTATGTATGTGACATGCATTGGTATCAATATCCTAGCCTAGCCGTAATCTTAGACATCTGGGTAGCTAATGTTGTCAGGCATCTAAATTACTCAATTTCGGAACCTAAAAAAAGTTATAATTTTGTATAACCAAGCTAAGCTATGCAAATCTCTACATGCTTGAAAATCTAAATTTATAAACCAAGTTCTTTACTGAGGAGAATCAAGTTTTCAAGTAAAACATGACCAAATAGGTCGTTTCATGCCATACCATGAAATGTGTCATTCTAACACCAAGCAAAACGGCAACCACTCACAAGTTACAAGTTAAGTTCACTTTGTTTGATCTTACTTCCATTTTTAACCCTAAAGCCACGGTTTTGGGTTCACTTAAGTGAGCACCTTAGGAATTAAGGTTAGTACATAATCACTCTTCAAGTTGATTCAATATTTATACTCAAACAATTGACATGGCAATGAACATCTACTCAACATCAATCATAGTTCAATACATTATAAGCATGCTCAAAACATCAATCGTAATACGGCTTACAATTCATCACGTCAACACATTCATATTATCACCTAAGCACAATCAGCACTTAGTCAAACAAGTTAGTAGCATACCACACAAGTAGATGTAATCTACTTGAAAACATAAGTATCCACTTACTAGGGCCGCTTAGGACTCTTCCCCTAAACACCTAAGTGCTGCACCACTGATCCTCCTCTTATATCTCACCCAGCAATAAGTACATGATACCCTAGTTAATTCATATTAAATATAAACTAAAATGGAAACTTACTTAAGTATTGAGCTTAAGTTTTAGGATCCTTCTTAAAACAAACTCCCTTCCAAGGTAGTTTTTGACCAAGGATCTAACCCAGTTTCTGATTCACTTTAGGTAAATAAGATTTCCTCCAAAACACTTTCTAATCAACATTATGACTAACTTTCTTCCTCACAGTTAAACCTAAAGATATTATAAATCACTTTACATACATAGCATAGTATCTAACCCACTTTTTGGTTGATTCTAGATTATACACATTATTATAGCCAAACATCTGACTATCTTAGCTCACACATTTGACTTTCTGACTCCTTATTTTACTTTCGTAACTCACAAAATCACACTAATACCACTCCAACACCCCTCCCATTCATTTGAACAGAATACATTATCTTCCAATGTCATCTTAAATATTCATGCATGTCATTTTAAACCATAAAAAACGCTTGATTTGAATAAAAGTACTTATAGCTTTAGTATCAAAATATGTAGATTTGGCCTTGTACTTCCATATTCAACTTGACAACCACTTTTTCTTCAAAATTTCTACTCAACCCCTTTTATATAACATTGAAAATTATCATCCTTGTAGTTTACAATATAAATTATACTAAGTACATGCAAGATTCTTTTAGAAAAACAAGCTTCCATCCATTGTTTTAGGAAAGACTAAAATTTCTAAAGAACTTAACTTAATGATTCTAAAAATCAAATTAGATAGCAAGAAAATATAACATTTATGGAGCATACTCATGAAAAATCAGCCCGAAACTACACCTTTAAGATTTGCAAAAATGCAATGAAAAATTGGTTAACAAGACGTTTTTCTTTAGGAGCATATATTAGTACTTAAAATTCTGAAAATCTAACTTTAGATTTGGACTCTATATACAAAAATAGTTAGGAAAACCAAGTTTCATACTTTTTTGACATTGAATGATATTTTTAGTAATTTTTTAAAAAACAAGGCAAATTTATTGACTCATTACCACGGGGTGCTCTGGCCACCACTAGGGTTAGAGGGTGTATTGACCTACCTTAGCCCTATTGCTTCCTTCAAACCATGGTAGTGGTTCACTTCCAAGTCGAGCTTGGACAAGGGTTCCTATAAACCTTTAGTTTTGGCCTATTTTTTTCTATATTTTTCTTATTTCTATCCTAAGCTCTTTTTACCATGTTCTAAATTTTGTAAAATACCAAAAGGACTAAACTTGTGATTGGGATTGATCATCTTAATCTATAGAGGTTTCCAGGTGGGTTGGGGATTTTTATCCCTTGGTAATTATGTTTTTTCTTATTTTCATTAAGAAATTATGTGTTCAAAACTTAACTTTGGTGATACACTACAATCACATAGAATTACCATGCCTCCTACAACTCAAAAGCACGTCCCAAAGTTGTCCTTTTCAATTTTTTATCATTTTGTAAAATTATAATATTAATTTATGTATATTTGTATACTAAATACTAATTTTTCCCCATTTTGATATCTACACGTGTGTATATATATACATACACACACACATATATATATATACATATACATATACGTGGCTCTTATATTAATTATTTTACTTCCATTAAATCCAGTTTATACACACATGGCTTGTTACGTTTCGAGAATTGTATTCTAGGTTTAAAATATAAATTTTGGGTTAATGACGTATTTGGTATTTTAACTTTACCAAATTATTCAATTTATTACCTTAATTTTGAAATATTCAATTTACTACCTAGTTACACATTTCATGATCATTTGTATTACCCAATGTAACTCCATAAGTTTCCGTTTGCTGACATGGATATAATTGACACGTAGTACAATTAGGAATTAACACGTAGCATAATTAGGAATTAACACGTATCAATTATATTCATGTCAGCAAACTTACGGAGTTACGTTGGGTAGTATAAATGACCACGAAATGTGTAATTAGGTAGTAAATTAAACATTTCAAAGTTTAGATAGTAAATTGAATAATTTGGTAAAGTTCAGGTACCAAATACAACATTAACCCCATAAATTTTCATTATCGGGTAATATTATATTTTTATTATATTAATTATTTTATATACTTTATTTTACTAAATATACTTTACGAAAGCTCTTTGTTTAACTTTTATGATCCCCTATTAAAGTTTTACTCAATTTCAATAATTTTTTCAAAAGCCTTAAATCATGTTGATTTCTAATAGTTAAGGTTTCACACTTGTAGTCACTATTAGGTTTGAAAATCATGGGTATTTCCTATCCTCTTTCATTCTCTCCTCACTTTATTTCACTCATACACATATTTTCTCTACTCTCTCTCCATGATCAATAGTCTAACTCACTAATCAATTCAAATTCGAGCACAAAAACATCAATCACAAGAAAATGCCTTGAGTTAAGCATATAGCTCACAAAACCTCAAGCACTGTTCTACAACTCCCTGAGCTCACTTTTAAGTATAACTTACAAAAGGAAAGGTTTTAGCACCTTTCTAAGAAGATATTTGATAAGTTCATCTATATTGATTGTCATACCTTGGCATGAGCTATTTAAGATGCTAGGATCCACTAACTAATCAATTTTGGTGGATGGGATAGGCTACTAAAGATCAATGAGCCTATATATAGGGAGCTCAACCTCGAGTTCCTGTGCACATTCAAGTTAGCTATTGATAACCTTGGTTAAGGTAAATAGAATGCATTTTACTTTAGGTGCTATAATAGTGAAGTTAAGATGCCTATTGATGAATTTGGAGTCCATCTAGGTATTTATATTGCTGATTATATTACTACTTAGGAGTATAGGGATTTTCCATATGAGTTACTTAGGGGTTTATCTAATGCAACTATGTAGAATGGATTGACTAGTGATGGAGGGGTATCTAATCCTAGCTAATATTAGGCATTACATTTATGTGACCTTACTCTTAAGATAAAATATTATGTATTAGCTAGAAACTATATAGAGAGGGGCAATAGTCAGGAAGGAGTTAATGAGAGGGACATTATCTATCTTTACAGTTTTGCTAACTATCGCCCTCTTAATTTAGGATTTAGGATGGCTTGGCTCATGAGAATCTAAGCCACAAAGAGGCAGTCTATGCAAACCCCTAAAATTTTTGACCTAATACCCAAAGTAGACCCTAGTATACTAGAAGACTCTAAGAGTCGACAAGGCTGGTTAAGAAAAAAACCCTAAGATAACAATCGAAGATTCAATCGTGTATAAAATTTTTAGACCTTAAATATATGCAAATACTAAAGATTGTACCCGAAAGTAATAAAAATTATAGAATGATAATTTTAAGTGCATAAATATACCAATTTGATGTAATTCTATGATAAAACCCTAATTGAGTACCAATACTTACTAATACATTAAATCATATAAAATCATTAACAAATGATCAAAGATAACTTCCAGTTGTTCATAAATGCGTACAATACTAAGTTAATTTAGTAGGAACTAGGATATTGCATTATATATTAAATATGATACTAAATCTTATATAGGGATATAAATATCTATAAAAAGATTCCAATAGCTATTCTTACTAATTATTTCATTTAACTCCATTCTCCTCTCATTTCCTTAAAATTTCTTCTAATTATCCTTAATTTTCTTATTATGTATATTAATTTCATACAAATTTAAAAGAGTTAACTAAATCAAAAAATGTTATTTTTCATTAGAAATTTCTTCTCTTTTCTAAATTTTTTTTCTCATTTTTCACATGCATTTTTTTCCTTCTTATCCTCTTCTTGCCATCCACAATTAGAACATCCTAGACCCTACTTGTTTCTTCCATAAAAACACAAATTAAGACACAAGAAACCCTTTTTCCCTCTCAACCAAAACCGTGACCCTCCCTTTGCTTTTCTATTTCCAACACTTTCTCAATTTTATTTTCACAACTTTAACTACCACTACAAACTACTATACTATATATACTTACTTTCCTTTTCATATTATATAGGAGAGAGAGGTATGTTTTCATATGATCTTTTATCTTAATTAGTAATTCATTGTTTATGTTATGTTAATTTTGGAGTTATCAGGTAATATGTACATATATGTTATTAAAGATAGAACTCTCTATACCTATACATAGGAGTGTAGAAATACTTAGGCATAAGAGTAGAAATGCATAAGTATATATACCATATGGATATGAGATATTCATGTATGAATTTTAGTAAAATACTTAGTATAGGTATATATATAAGTATAGAAGGAACACATGTACATATGCTTAAGTATGCTTATACAACAGTATTCTTGATGTACATATGTATAGATACCCTTATACATAAATATCTTCTATGTACATAACCTAAAATAAGGAAAATACTAAGTGTACATGCATATGGCCTACTAATTAAGCCCATAAGAGGCAAAAATATGGATTACATGAAGATTTCTTAAAGGGGTATAGAGGACATACGAAAATACGTATAAAAATATGTATACAATCGTATGTATGTATGAGTATATGTATAAGTATACCAGCATACGTACAAGTATATTAGAAATATATATATACATGACATATGTATAGGATATATAAGTACATAAGTATAAAATTTGTACATAAGTAAATTATAACATAATTACTTAAAATACTATAAAATAGTATAATAAAATAATAAAATATATAATATATACACATGTATACATATGTGGGTTGAAACCACTATAAGCCTATAACACTCATATCAATTTGACTTAAGAATATTCAAGTTTCAATAATTAACATATAAGAATGTAATGGTTAATTAAATCATAAAGTACTAAAATAAGATATAAAAATAGAAAATAAGAATATTCAAGTTTCAATAATTAAAATTTCAATAAATTAAATCCATATCATGAAACACGGGTTTTAACATCTAAAATGGATCTTCTATGTGAACGTACGTCCAAAAACGATGAAAAATGACTATAAGCTTGTAAACATTGGAAATAAAATGAAAAAGTTACATATAATTAGTGATAAAGTTTAACCGGATGAAAAATTGGTAGTAACCTAAATAGAATTAGGTAACTAATTATCTAGAATTACTGTTAACTCAATTACTTCTTATCGTTTTATCTCGTAATGATCAGGTAATCTTGACGAGAGTTTGGATCTTCTGATCGATTATTACAATTAGTGCAAGATGATATGGTCGAGTGAGTAATTTCCCTATGATTCTATGCTTGCGTGTGCTTGTAGCTAGTGGACTTAAATGACATTATTAATTGATTATTATGTGGGGTTGGGAAATGTTTGTGTATGCCATTGTTTGTTGAATTGTGAAACTACTTTAAAATGCTGATAACGACATGCTTGGTGCATAGTAATTAGACAGTAACTGTATTGTTTGTGATATTGTTTGTTCAGATAATAATTGGACCTAACTATACTTGACTGATGAGATAAAATTGGAACATGCATTAACATGCATCGCATAAACTAATTCTAGTTATCACATCATACGAAGGTAAGGAGAGGCTATATGGGGGTTGTTATTTATAAGTATAATGGTTTAGTATGGTGTACTCGTACTATATGACCTTACCTTAGCTTATAGGAACACTAAGCATTTGAGGCACCGACTATCTAGTTAAGGGTTAAGTTCAAAGATCTCCATTTAGGAGTGAGTGTAGACTGCGGGGGTTCACTCACAATTATATTTAGAACTTAGTTTTTATGAAAATAAAAGAATTGTTTTGGTCAAAATATGAAATGTGGAGTTTCGTAGAAAATAAGTTCTAGTATCATACCTGGATCTGATTGGTGCTGTGTATACTCTAACCTTGACTTCGGAGGGCATTAAATTTGAGTTGCATACAGTAGTTAGTTAACTGTATGTATTGTTTTGGCATACTGATTGCTCATTCATTCATATGCTTGAATTTAATATATTTATAACTTGCTTGTTAGTGTGGCTGAGGGTTTTACTTACTAAGAGTTAGCTCTTAAGCTTTTGATGCAGGATTATCTTTTTGTTGACGTTGGCTATAGGATGCTAGAGGCTAGCATGGATACTTTATGCAAGAGTAGGCCGTTCGAAGAGTCGAGAGAACATTAGTATATAGACATTTGTTTGTATTTCATTTTGACTATGTTGTAGATACTAATGTACTATATCTTGATTTAGTGTTAACTTTATAGTTTAAATGATATATATATATATATATATATATATGAAAATCAGTATATGATGATATCATTTTGATCTGTATATTCTTAGGAAGCTAGTGGTTATAGAAGACTTGTATATTGTATAAAGGGTCCATGATTGGAAAGGTAACCAATTTGTGGTCTTTTATGTTATATACGACGTCTACTACGACTAGACCATCCTCCAAGTTGTGATAGTCTAACTATATTTTTGTAGGACCTTTCATTACCCATTTGGCAAGAAATTATCTTAGCCTAAACAATGTGGCACATGAAAGAAAGATGAAGGATCCAATCCCCCTCACATACGCCGTTATTAGATCCATGCACCTGTTGCCACAACCTAATCTACCACCTGAACCAATTGGAGAAGTTGCCACTTCAACATCCTTTAGATCATAAGCTAAGTTCTCCTCAGTGATAGGTACTATTAAGAGATTCATAAGGAGGCTTCTCAAAAGATAGAGGAGTTTGCAACATAAAGTGAACCAAGCCTTAGTCCAACAAGTGGCAATCATGACCCATCTCTAGATTCAACCACTACCATAGCTACTAATGCTTGAGCCAGATTCTATGGAAGAAGCTATTGAAGAAGAGATTGAAGAAGAAGAAGATGAGGATGACAATGAGGATGAGGAGTGATCTCCTATTTATTTTTCTTTTTACAAAGACTTGGTTTATGTTTACTTTTATTTGGTTGACTATATTAACTAACTAACCTTTTTATTTGCTACTATAATTACTTTTTCCATGCTTTCAAGTTCACAAGGCGCCAACTCCTAAAACTTTGAACTAGTAAGTATTTTATTTCAGTTATTTTGTTCTAGTTAAATTTTTCCTTTTCTTTTCTTTTGTTAGTTCATGTTGACGGAAAAAGAAAACTATGTGCTTAACGGTTTGATGGGATTCCTTTTTGGACTTCAAATTTTGAAAGCAATCCAATAGTAAAACTAGGGAAGTCGTAGTTTCTTTTCTTTCCTTTTCATTTTCATCGTTTTATTTGTTTTATCTCTCACTTAGATACTCAATTTGAATGATCATGTACATTGAGAACAATGTACAACTCAAGTGTGGGGGGAAAAATATATTATACATGCTATTGCATAATACTGCATTCCCACTTAAGCTTTTGACAAAAAATGGTCAAAATTTTAGAAATTTGCAACCCCCATATGCATTAAGCAAGCATAATTTTTTCAAATCCATCTTCTCCTTTATGAATTTAGGACACTTTATTTAAATTGAGTTATTAAATCTTTAGAGTTTAGAGTTACTCTTTTCTTAAGCATAGACTTAGACTCTAGATTGGATAGATATGAACAGGTTAAGGTCTAGTTATTATAATTTCTTAGTTTGGTTTTAGAGGATAGTTATCATCCTTCATTTCAAAATTTTAGGATAGGTGAACAAAGAAGATTTTTCCTTTGAAAGTCATTTGAAAAATCAATGCAGTTGAAGGAGTAAAGTAAATTTCATAATTAAATTGAGTTGATCAAATAAATTGCTAAAGATTGATATGGATTGATCTTGGTCCCTCAAAAGAGCAACTCTTTCCTACTACCAATCAGGAAAAAGTAAAAGAAAATAATTAAGGTTGTTAAAGATCAGCCTTGGTCCGTTAGAAGAGAGAGGGGCTTTCCTATTAGCAATTGCTAAATTAAAAGAGTTTAATTAGTAAGGATTGACCTCGGTCCCTTAGAAGAGTAAGGTACTTTCCTAATGCCAATCAAGCTCAAACAGAGGAAATCAAATTGAATTAATAAACCTCCTAACGAAAATTGAACTAAGTAGAGGGGTAATCAAAGAATGAATTGATGTAACATGCACTTGATCTAGTTTTTAAAGTTAAAATACTTAAGGAAGATTTCAATCCTTTTAAGCCAAAGTGAACGAAATCCTTATGACTTTTTCTTGATTAGTTTGTGTCGATTGTTATCTTTAGTTTAGTTTTTGCTTAAGTGTTGTGATTAACTCTAAATTCTTTAGATTGATTACTGAATTTCACTAAGTTTCAATCCAATACTATTTAAGTGTCTTGACTTCATTGTAAAGTTGAGGAACAAAGGTGATTCTTAGAGGAATTATTGCTAAGCCAATAAGATATTAAGGGTGTACTTTTCTAAAATTAAACTTTTCCATCTTGTCCCATAACATTTTCTTTGTTTTACTTAAGGATAAGCAAGAGCTTAAGTTCGGGAGAATTTGGTAATGCAAAAATAAAATATATTTTCTAAAGTAATTTTGCACTAATTTCGACCTTATTTCTTATAATTTGGTGATATTTTGAGCTTAACATGTTTATTTATCACTTTCAGGGACTTTAGGAGTACTTTATTAGGATTTTAAGGATTTCGGGGCAATTTTAGGGTAAAATCATAGCTAACGAAGTGAAGCACAGAAATTTTGAGCAAGAATGGAAGTCTAGCAATGACTACGGTCATGGACCATGCCTTTGGTCCCTAGCCATGGTCCTCTAGTAAAAGAATTCAATTTGGATTTTGAAGTTTCATATAAAAGGCATGACCATGGCCGTGTATTGGGTGTGTGAAGACATTGTGAATTCTAGTATTTTTTTTTTTTTTGTTATTGTTTGTAATCTTAGGAACATTGCCTATTAATAGACTCTTAAGCCTAAGACTACAAAGAGATACCCTTGAGTAATTATTAGGTTTTAGAATATTATAAGGGGGCTCTTTCATCATGTATTTTCTTTTCCTTGTTATTATGTCTTTATTTCAATAAACTTAGTAAATTGTTGTTGAACCTTATGTTTATAGGATGCCATGCTCTTACACACGACATATATTGGTATTGATATCCTAGCCTAACCCTAGTCTTAGACATCCAGGTAGTCAATGTTGCCAGGCATCTAAATTACCTAATTCAAGAACCTAGAAAAAATTTATTATTTTAAATACTCGAGCTAAGCTACGAAAACCTGTATGCTTGAAAATCTAAATTTTATAAACCCATTTCTTTGCTTAGGGAAAACCAAAATTTCAAGTAAAACATGACCACTAGGTTGTTTCATGCCATGCCATGAAATGCATTAGTCAAATACTAAGCAAAATGAAAACTACTCACAAGTTACTTTTTAAGTTTACTTTATTTGGTTTTACTTTCATTTTTAACTCTAAGCCTTGGTGTGGGGTCCACTTAAGTAAACACTTTAAGATATAGGGTTAATACCTAGTCCTTTGTCGAGTTGATTCAACATTTATAAGTAAACATTTAACATGGCAGCAAGCACCAACTTAACTTTAGTCATGGGTCAATGCATCACGAGCATTCTTAGAACATCATTCACAACAAATCTCACAATTCATCAAATTAGCACATCATATTAGCTTCCAAACACAATCAAGGAAATCAATCAAATAAGTTAGTGGCACACCACACAAAAAGTAGGTATAATTTACTTGAACACATAAGTATTCACTTACTAAGGCCACTTAAAACACTTCCCTTAGGCGCATAAATGTTGCGCACTTAGTCCTCTTCTCATATCTTATCTAACATAAAGTACATGGAGCCCTAGTTAAATATATGTTAAATATAAACTATGATAGAAACTAATTTAAGCACTAAGTTTAAGTTTTAGGATCCTTCTTTAATACAACTTCCTTCTAGGATAGTTTTTGACTAAGGTTTTGACTCAGTCTCTAATTTACTTCAAGTACATAAGGTTTCCTCTAGAACACTTTCTAGTCTACATTCTAACTAGCTTTCTTCCTCATAGTTAACCTCAAAGATACTAAAAATTATGTCATAGCCAACCTTCTAGCTCACTTTTTGATCATCTCAACTCACACATCTAACTTTTTGACTCCTATGTTTTGCTTTTGCAACTTACAAAATCACTCCAACACCACTCCAAATCATCACCCATTTAATTGAACAGAATACAATATCATCCAAAATTATTTTAAATACTCATGCACATCACTTAAGTTATCAAAACATTTGATTTAAGTAAAAGTACATATAGTTTTAGTTGTAAACATGTAGATTCGATCTCAAACATTAATACTTAACTCGACTAACAATTTTTCTTCAAAATTTATACTCAACCCCTTCCATATATCATTGAAAATTATCATCCTTACAATTTACAACAAAAGCTATACTAAATACATAGAAGACCCTTTAGAAAAAGCATGCTTCCAGCCACTATTTTAGCAAAGAATAAAATTTCTCAAAAACCCAACTTAAACATTTTGCAAAAAAAAAAAAATACATAGCATGAAAATATAATATTTAAGGAACTTACTCACAAAAAATTAGGTTGAAATTGCATCATTAAGATTTTTGAAAATGCAATGAAAAACTAGTCAACAGGACATTTTTCTTGAGCATATATTAGTACTCAAAATTTTGAAAAACTAATTTTTAGATTTGGATCCTCCATGCAAAAGCAATTATGAAAACCAAAATTTATAATTTTTTTGACATCAAGTGATATTTTTAGCAAATTTTTGAAAAATAGGTCAGCTTTGTTGACTCACCACTATAAGGAGCTCCGACCACCACTAGGGGTAGAGGGTGTGTCGGCCTAACTTGGCATCGTTCCTTCCTTCTAACCCCGATAGTGGTTCACTTCTAGGTTAAGCTTGAACACAAGAACTCGAAAATCTCTTGTTTTGGCCTTTTTTTTTTTTTCCTAATTTTATCCTAAGCTCTTCCTACCCTCTTCTAAATTTTCTAGAGTGTAGAACGGACAAAACTTATGAATGGAATTCATCTTTTGAACTTATAGTAGTTTCTTAGTTAGCTAGAAATTTGTTTCCTTGCCAAATGGCCTTTTTCCTTAATTTTCATGAATAATTATATGTCTTAAGCTTAGGTTAAGTGTTACACAACATACATGTAGACTTTACCATTCCCTTACAGCTCAAAAGCAACTTCGAAAGCTGTATTTTTCAAATTTCATTCGTTTTGCACAATTATAATATTAATTTATGTATATTTGTATAATAAATATTATTTTTCTCATATTTTGGTATCTACACGTGTCTATATACCTAAACATGACATTTATATCTCTTTTTTTTATATCACTTCCATTTATTCCAATTTATTATTTTTATAAGATAAATAATTTATCTTTAACATCTTGCAACATTTCAGAACTCATATTTTAGATTTGCGATATGTATTTTTACTATTGGGTAAAACTATACTTTTATTATATTAATTATTTTACATACATTATTTTACTAATATACTTTACCAAAGCTCTTCTTTTAACTTTTATGACCTTGTATTAAAGTTTTACTTAATTCCGAGAACATTTCCTAGAAGCCTTAAATCACCCAATTTCAATTAGTTAAGGTTTCACAACAACAATAAGAAATCATATATTAAATAAAAACAAAGAAATAATTCTCTATAGATTCTTAGATTTAATATTCAAATAATAAAAAGAATAGATAAATACATTGCAAAGAAAAGAAAACAAGAAGATAAAAATGGAGAGAGCACTAAGAGACTACTATCCTCTTACAAATTAATTGTTTAAAAAAAAGATGCTCTAATTTACAAGGCTTCTATCCTTATTTATAGTGCAAAAAACCGTGAAAATATATCTTCTATTGTATCTTTAACATATCTCCTTAATATTTTGTCTTTTTGAATTTGGCTTCCGAAAATAAGAAGATTTAAGCTCCATGAAATGACCACATCATTAGACTACGGCCATGGTCTTTGCATGTAGTTATCTCTAGATTTCAATTCTCGACTGAATTTCCTTCACTTTAAAAGCTTGATTTATCAACCAGTGATATAAGGCTTCTATCCATGGAATGAGCTTAAGCGTATGCTAGAGAGATAGGGTCATGGAGCTTCTTGAGTATATGACTTGATCTTTTCGCCATGTAGCTCTCATGTCTAATTTCATTTTCTTTGGGATTTTATGTGCTTTTCACCGAAATGTGTATATTTTCTAATTTCTTGCATTTTTCCTATAAAAAAATATAAAAACATACCAATTAGTGGTATAAAGTGCCAAAATAAAATATTAACGAATAATATACTAAATTATACTAATTAGTTTATAGAAGCACTATAATATTTACCTATAAAATATGCACAATTTAGCTTTATCAATTGGTCAAGTTAGTCAACTAAGGGTCTTGTAGGTTAATTCCTATCATTCCCTCTTAGTTGTTTAGGATTAAAGTCGAAAAACTCGAAATTCTCTACTAGGGTATCTTCATCAAGTCAAATATACCTAGGTTAGCAATGTTGAAGACATTAGAAACCCCATAGCATTTAGGGAGCTTGAGATTGTAGGTGTTGTCATTAATTTTCTAAAGCACTTTAAAAGGTCCTTCAACTTAGGGTGAGAATTCTTCCTATTATTTGGAAACCTTTCCTTGCTAAGATGTAGTCACATAAGATCTCTTGATTAGAATAGCTTCTCCTTTTGTTGACTTCCTTAGGCTAGTTTTTCGGCAGCTCAGGTCTATTGCTCAATGACTTTTTAGTGGATATGCTATAGGGTTTTAGCTCAGTCCTTAGCTTTTAGGTCACTATGTTCGACTTTAGGTACTATTGTCTATCAAGTGGCAACTCTGGGTTGAAACCATAGATGACCTCGAATGGGGTCTTGCTTGTTATGTTATGAACAAATCTGTCGTAACAAAATTCTATAATGGGTCGATAGGTATCCCAAGTGGCTTGGTTCCTTCCTATAGTAGCTTAGAGTAGAGATCTCAAAGTCTTATTGACAACCTCTATTTGTCCATCAGTTCATGGATGGCATAATGTACTAAACTATAGTTTTGTCTTTATTCAACGTCATGAGGTCTTTTAAAATTGACTTTAGAATTTTATGTCTTGATCAAACATAATGCTTTTAGGAACTCAATGAAGCTTCATGATCTCCTTCAAAAACTAAAAAGGAATAGCTGAAGTGTCATTAGTTTTGTTGTAAGGAATAAAATGTGCCATCTTATTGAACCTATCGACTACTACCATCATAGCATCCTTCCATCATATTGTTCCTTACATAGCATTTCCTTGCATATCTTGGCTCTTCGCTTCTCTACAAGTCACATATCTTCCAATAATTCAATGGACATCTCTTAACATACTAGGAGAGTAAAATTTGGACTTCAACAACTCATATGTTCTCTAAAATTTCATGACAATCCTTTATTATGGGCTTCCTTAATGAGTAAATCTTAAATTGAACAGGTTGGCATACATATTTTTCCTGCTCGAAATAAGTAACAATGCTCAATGAAGTAATCATCCAACTCCCTTCCTTCATTACACTAGGCATAAATTGGACTAGCATGTGGATCCTATGGACACTAATCTTATATGCTCACAACTCCTATCAATCTTGTTTAAAGGTTTAAAAGCATCGCATACTATCTAGCTTAGGCATCTGCAATTACAATTGCTTTTCCTTTCTTATACTTGATCACAAATGAAAAGTGATAGGAATTAAGCCATTGGACCCTTGACCCAAGCTCATTTTCAAGAACTTGAAAGCATGGTAAGGCATATCCTCTCATCCCAACCTATTCTTGAAGAATCCAAGCTACTTTTAATTGCCAACTACCATAATTACCAAGCCAAACCCCTTTCTGCTTGTTAATGACTGAGTACTGACTTGAGGACTACTATACTAACATCTTGGCCAACTTATCCATAAGCTTGGCTAACTTACTCATCAACTTGACCATATCTATCCCAAGCTACCAAGATCATGTTCGAGTTAACCAACCCCAAATGTACTTACAGATCAACTCGGCACCCACTAAGTCTGACCATACTTTTTCGTCAACTTCTGCAAGAGCTCATATAGTAACCACTAACCATATGTCTCGATTCCTTACATGAAACAATCTACCACCAAAGCTTCTATTTCTACAATTTCTATTGTACCCTTATCTATTTCTTGTATTTTTCTTATTTTAGATAATACCCCTTTGTGTTTTCCTTATTTAACATGTTGCCTTAGTATTTTAGGTATAAATACCCCCTTAGATGTAGCCTTAAGAATCAACTTCCCCTATTAAAATATACTAAGTTTCCTTATGTGTGAAGCTTTTAGCTTACTTCTTCCTTTACTCTTATCTTATCCCTTGAGCATGGTTAGGTGGTGAGTGACCTTATTAAACTACCTGTGTATCATATTGAGCTAGTTTTTGAGCCCTTGAAGATTTCCTAATACATCATATCCTAAGAATCGTCTATGGTTTTGCTTACTCTCTTTTATCTCACATGTTTGCCATCCTTCATTTTAAGCTTTATGTGAGCTTGGACTTACTCGATATAGTCACCTTTGTCCACTCTTAGCGTAGATTATCGTTTTGGTATCAAAATAGAGGTTCATGTTGGTGTTAATTATTAGAAAGCACATGTTATGTTCTTTTCATATTTGAGTATTGTCGCGACCCAAGGGGGCTAGTTATGGCAGTCGTCGTATACCGTACAAAGGATTATAGATTGAGTTCCCTTACAATCGACAACCCTTTTATACGATACAAAAGGCTACAACTACTGCTAACTACCAAGAGTGCGCAAGCTTAAGCAGTAGCATTTCATGACAAATAATAATGTAGAAAACATAACACATAATTTATGTGTATAAAAGTTTATAGATATAGCGTTTGAAACATGTCTAAAGTCAGACTAATATAAAAATTACATATTCAACTCTACATTTAGTCAAAAGTACTCTCTGTCCTCAAACAGCTCCCACATTGATCCCGTAGAGAAAGCTAACCTCGAGCATACGACGGCCTGACTCCACGAATAAGTCGGCCTGCAAGAGAAGTCTACGAAGGTATAAGCTTACTAGCTTAGTGAGATATTTTCCCTCAACCATACAGCAGTCAAGTTATACCACAGTTAAGTTCAACCAAATGAATGCATGAACAAGCAGTATGCCAAACAAATACATGCAGGTGACCAGGTACTGCATGTAACTCAGATTTAACGCCCTCCGAAGTCAGGGTTGGAGATTTCCCAGTACAGTCAAATCCAGGTATCATATTAGAACTTATTTCATAACGAAACTCCGCGTTTCGCATTTAAAATGTAATGGTACATCCATTACCAGCTTTATCAAAACGAGTTCTACATATGATTGTGAGTAGGTTCACGCAGCCCTCACTCACCC